>CM040405.1:81399835-81687335 GCA_022702515.1 Ilyophis sp. 1 JC-2022
TTCTCCTCTATCCTAACCGTTCTCCTCTATCCTAACCGTTCTCCTCTATCCTAACCTTTCTGCTTTATCCTAACCGTTCTCCTCTATCCTAACCGTTCTCCTCTATTCTAACCGTTCTCCTCTATCCTAACCGTTCTCCTCTATCCTAACCGTTCTCCTCTATCCTAACCGTTCTCCTCTATCCTAATCGTTCTCCTCTATCCTAATCTTTCTCCTCTATCCTAACTGTTCTCCTCTATTCTAACCGTTCTCCTCTATCCTAACCGTTCTCCTCTATCCTAACCGTTCTCCTCTATCCTAACCGTTCTCCTCTATCCTAACTGTTCTCCTCTATCCTAACCGTTCTCCTCTATCCTAACCGTTCTCCTCTATCCTAAACCTTTTCTCTTTCAACGCGTACAATACCTTGCAAGCACTGTGCTTTACTTCATGTTTTACTACTACAATATACTTTACAATCATTACAATCAACCATTATATATACAGCATGTACTTATTTACTCTATGTAATTAAGCAATAATATCTTTATGAAACGGCATACTCAATGTACAATCAACCACCAACCGTTGTCTTTGACGTTACAAATGCATCGGTCCCGTTTCTGCGGGTGCAGTCGAACATACACCGGATTGATCATTCATGAGTGGCTCGTTTCTAGCACATCTATTCAGCCGTTACATTGATTAGCATCTCGGGCATATAGCGGAGGGCCTCCAGTGTGTTAAAATGTCAATGGTGCGATTTCAAAAGCCATGACCTCATACCCAAAGAAACAGATGGGCACGGAACACTGTTGCCAGGTCGCCACGGAGATGGCTGTTCTGCACTGATCATGAGAGTGCTATAACAAGCCATGAATGGACTCGTCAGGAAAGAAAACACTTCTTAAATAACAAAGAGTTCCTATTTAAGATTATTACTTTGCTTCATAATGAGTACAGTTTAAGGTTTATTGACAGACTAAAGGCCAGATTTACTAAATGGTTTGACGTGTTTTGAAAAACGAATTTATTCAGATTTTATTGGTTAGTGCTTTCGGAAAAAAGCACTTTTGCAGGTGCTTAAACTAACATTAACATTAGAGAAGAACTTAATGGTGGAGTTGTTTTGTTAATAACGTAACAATCTAAAAATATATATATATATGATGCACAGCAAAGATTCAATCCCCAGTTTAAACGACTGCAAATCATGATAACAAATCAACAAAATACATTATAAATCAACAGAATTTTCCAAAACACAACCTCAATCTTACTTTAATCTTACTTCAATCCACGTTTTTGTCTTACAAATGAATACAGAAAATAAAAATAAATAGCCTACAAATAAAAAGTTAATTTTGGTGATCACTGAACTCGCTAAAGTTTGTCAACAAAATAGCCAACACTTGCATTTAACTGTAAGCCAAAAAAATACAAATTTGAATCCAGAACAATGTCACAGACAGGAAGAAAGGATACGTTCCGCCTATGCGCTTATTATCTTTGACGGTTTTACAAAATACGCATGAACGCGCGGTCTTGGCTTTACCATCGTTGCGCGATTCCAGCGCCTCAACACGTTCCGCGTCTGCTGTAATTGCACTGCCAAGGCACAAACAGACTGGCCTAAATAATTCAGCTAATCCTCTCCTAGTGATCCGATAGCGTAAATCAGGAAAGGGCCTGTTTAACCTTCCGCAGAGGGACTGGAATTAATAGCGTCAATGTCCAGCTTAAGTGGCTGATAAAAGGGATGTTTTTCATCGACAGATGGACGCAGGGAGACAATTTTGCTCTCAAATGGACCCAAATTGTCCTCATGAATCATTAACTAGGAGGTAAAGCGCTCTTCATAAATAATGAAACGTGGTCAGAGGGGACAGCTTTCCCACGGCTCCAATCCGCGGGTCTGTATTTTACACATTTAGTCAGCACACACAAAAACAAAGCAAAGATTAAATATGAGTTATTAATTAAATAAAATATCTAAAATAAAAACACAATGGAATCTGTATGTCAGAAATAGGAAAAATATATTTTTTAAAGGAAGCAAATATAAAGCACACTTTACAGAACACAGATAATCTCAGGGTTATCAAGAAAATCACATTTAAAAATAAATATGTCACATACTAATAATGGGAATAATATGAACCATGATAATGGAAATAGCAAATATAAAATCATAAGAAATGATGCCTGATCATGTAAAAAATGTCATCAAAAAAAAGCAGAAATATGAACCCTTTAATCACAAACGGATGTTCTTAACTGAACATTGTAATGCTGATGTAACAATCACTACTGGTGAGTCAAGGCAATGCAGTTCTAGAACACTGACTTATAATTTAGAAAAAAACATTCCAAAAATCCCACTCTTCAAAGGGCAGTAAGTAAAAGACTAATTCTGTTTTGCTATTCAGACAATTGAAATGAGTGGTTCTGGTTTTCCAGCAGTGCGGTTAAATGGGAGAGGGGCTTACCAATGAATGCACACACCCCTATTTTCACCATGACACCTCGTGGGCTGCATGGAACTTTGGGTCTCCGCAAGCTGTATCCGACCCCTGGTCCCACTGAAGTGGCCACCAAGAACCCCCGGGTCACAGATAAGTGACCGCTATATTCAAGATGACTGACAGGCAGAGAAGAACTGCAGGGAATTCTCTCCCCTTTCCCAGCGCTTCGATTCCCACAGTTGGGAATTAAGCAAAATGTAAAAGCAGAAGCTTCTGTACTTCTCGCCAAGATCTGTCACTTAGCACAGCAGGCTGGAGCTGGAGCGGGGGGCTCTAACCAGATGCCAGGTCTACGAATAAGGCCCACGTATAACTAAGCAGGTAGTATCGTGCATGAAAATACGAGCTGAATTTGTAAAATCAGAAATGAGAGCTGCTTTTCCATTTTGTTTTTTTAACTCTTGAGGGAGCAGTTTCACTCTCTCGGCCCACTCAAGAAGAAATCAATTTATTCAATGCAAATCATCCGGTGTCTTTTTATTCAATGCAAATCATCCGGTGTCTGTTCGGAGTTGTTTTTGTGTGTTTTCGCTGGCGGGGCGGGAATTTAGTGGGATTTAGCGCTCGAGTCATTTTTGTATAGATATTCACAAACTGCGTATAATGCGACGTTTTCCATATTAAGTTGTTCATTATGCTGTCAGTGTCCTCGATAGCAGAGGCGCTTACCTGCAGAAATGCACCCGGAGACATTAAGCTGCCACTGCAGCGCATGCATCACTGCGGCGCATGCATCACTGTGACACTGCAGTCTCTGCACTCGCATTTCCTGCGACTCGATCTCCTCGCGGCGGCTGATGTAGTGGCGGGCGACATTTTACACCAGCCATGCTTACCGTTTCAGCAACACTCTCTCCCTCCCTCTCTCTCGCTCTCTCCTCTCTCTCTCTCGCTCTCTCTCTCTCTCTGTCTGTCTGTCTGTCTGTCTGTCTATCTCTCTCTCTCTCTCTCTCTCTCTGTCTTGCTTTCTCTCCATCTGTCTCTCACTCTCAGTCTGTCAATTAAATTCAGTTCAATTCAATATGCTTCATTGGCATGAAATACATATTTCCAAAGCATTATAGACAAGTCAGTCAGTCTGTCTCTCTCTCTCTCACTCTCTCTTGCTCTTTCTCTCTCTCTCTCTCTCTCTCTCCCTCTCTGTCTCTCTCCTACCCTTCCTCCCTCTCCCTCCCCCGTTTTGAGAATAAGTAAATCTGATCTCACCCACAGCGATGATGACATTGGACACAGCTACAAGGAGAAGAGGATCCTTATAGAAAACAATAATCATAATTTTAAAAAATCTAATGAGCTTTTGCGATAATGCCATAATGGAGATTGTGCCTTAGCTGTAACTTTGCTGGCAGCAGGGCGTGTTTCCGTGTGAAGGCAGAGGAGAACATCCTTTCCTGCTCAATGCAAAAGCACACCCAGTTCAGCTCTTATTGCCAATGGTCTGCATTCAATCAATATCTGTCCATATATCCTATTGCCAGTGGTCTGAGGTCAACCACCATTTTTCCTTAACTCACTGCCTGTGGTCTGTATTCAATAAATATTGGTAATGAGTTCATTACCAATGGTCTGTATTCAATTAACATTTCATTAAATACTTAACAATGAAATTAAAGTATTTGCTCTTACTTCTTTACAGCTTGATATCTGAACTCTCCAAGCTGCCGGTGAAAATAAAAAATAAAAAAGCACTCGAGATTTAAAAGCCTTTTGCGCTCGGTTTTGAGTGCAGCTATCCGCCCATCTGTTTTCTGGGAGATAATTAAAAAGATGAGAAGCCTGCGACAATGTTTCTACAATATTCATACACACAGATGTTTCATGGGTTTCCGTGGGAGCCACGATCAGACGTTTTCCGAACTTCATGTTTGTTTCAAGAACCTCCGGCCGTCCAATCAGCATCGAGAGAGGCTTTTATAACGCGCGCTAATTATATTGTCTCAGTTTCAAACGTGCCGAAGAAGCTGTTCATCATCGTCAGATGCCCTCGCGTCTGGAGGGAGAATAAACAGGCCTGTGGAGCACGGCCTTCTGGGAAAGAAACCTCCCTACAGCTGTTCCAGTTCTGAACGGCTTCAATTCATTCACCGTCTGAAAAACCACACAGGCTCTGTAATTTCATCCAATGCTTTAAGGTAGAGTCCACCACTGCCCCCCCCCCCCCCAAACCAACCCCCCCAAGAGATATTTCTGTAAAGATTCAGCGTTAGCTGTTGGGCTGAACATCTATTCCAGTTCCTTAAATTAAATGCTTCTTTTTTTAATATAAAAATGTACATTTTGCGTGAACATGTCTCGCACACAAAATAATCGGATTGAACAATTGATACGATGCACGAAAACGCAGGCTATTCAGGTATGCATATAGGCCTACATTACATTTTCAGCACTTTGTGGCCAAGCAGTACACAGTAGAACGCATCTTTTTTTCCACTGTGAAATACAGGAATGGGTTTGTATGGTATTTGAATTAAAAGAAAATTGTCAAAAACATCAAAACACATAAAATATTAGGGTAATTATATTTTTAAGAACAGAGTTCACCATAAAATCCCAGTTCTCTTTGGGCACCCCTGGACTAGAACCTTTTTCCCTGTTGGAACCCTGTTAGAACCCTGTTAGAACCCTGTTGTGTGTCAGCTCATATCTAAAATAAATGTGAACAACCTGCGCTCAGATACACTTAAAGCTCGACCGCAAACAGATGCCCTTGCAGCTACTGTAACATTAGAGATGCTTGGAATAGAAAGAAAAGCTTTGCACACTCACTTAATGTTCCAAAAAACCAATAATGATCTTTTATTTTTTCCATTCAAGTGGTAAACAAAACATCGTTTTCTGTTTTTTGGAGCATTAAGCGAGTGTGTGTGAAGTCATTTCTTCCTGTTATATAACTGACTCAGCATCTTGTGCAAGGCTTGTTTTGTGAGTGCGTATGTTTTCTTTGATGTCTCCAGTAACTATGAAAACCATTTGAAATTAAAAGTTCACTCCTGTCATTTGAGTGTTGCATAAGAAAGTTGAAGGCCTATGCTGATAATGGACGGGAAAAAAGCTATTCAACTTGCAGCGGCACTGAAACTAGCATGCCTGTAATGGTCTACTTTAGCAGAATGGTTTGAAAATGCCTCACACAGTTTGTTGATTTGACTATTGACTGTACATCTCACATAGGAGTCATTCATCTCTTACTTTCTGGGCTATTATGGTGGCTGTGATGTTTGTTCTCTCCGCAGCAAGCAGCACACTCCCTCTCTCTCTCCACATTTACTTTCATTTGCTCCAAATCTACAGCTCTGCGAGCAGCCCACAGGAAAATAACATCCCTTATTTACATCACGTCCAATAAGCATTACTGCCATCCGAAAACCAAGAAAAGGGCCCTTTTATTCCACTCTGTCTGGCATAAACATCTTGTAAGCAAAAGTTGACGTAGATGTAAGATGACGGCGTGTGACTCTATTTTTCGGCCTGCGAGGGTGTCTTGCACGGTGGTGTTCAAAGACAGTAAAGCTCTTGTTTATTTCCTTGTCCCCCCCCCCCACCCCTCACCCCCCCAAAATGTGACAGTTTCAGCAGATTTTTCAGTTTGCATCAGAATCACCACCGATGCCCATTAATCATTCCAAACCCACTTTTCCATTTTGGTCCTAATTTGGTTGTCTTACGCTCCCATTTCATCATAGAAGCTTCCGGAAGGCAGCAGCCCTGTAGTGTTGGGTCTCAAGTATCTGCGGCACAAACCAAATTAAACTGAATTTTTTTTTAAAAAACGTCTTAAAAGCAGACTCTAAAATATCATGCCAGAGTCAAATTATGCTAGCACAATGTGTGGTAAATGTGTGATTCCCCATTCAGTATAACGATACTGGCACTCCCCCATACAAGTGACAGACGCAAGGCACGACTGGTTTTCTGTAGCATCAGAACAGTGTTAGATGACGCCTACGTAAGTGTTAAATTATGTGACACCAGCCACATCACATAATCCTTTCCTTTCAGTCTTGTGTGCTGTATAGTCAGAAATGAGCCTGGCTCAGTTTGCAGTGGGCTTTTTTTTAGTTCAACAAACGGATTTTTAAGTGATTAAATATTTTTATTTTTATTTTTTTTCACCACAAATTATAATTAGTAGTTATGGGGCTGTTTTAATGTAATATTTGGCAATGTGCATTTGTCAACAAAATAAAGAAAAGTGAGAAAAAAAACTTGGATGAGAGAGACATGAAGCAGAGTGGGAAGGAGTGAAAGAGAGAGTGAAAGAGAGAGAGAGAGAGAGAGAGAGAGAGAGAGAGAGAAGATGAAAAAAAATGGGGTGAGTGAGAAAGATAAAGAGAGGGGGAGGGAGAGAAAGAAAGCGAGAAACGGAGAGAGATAAAGACAGAAAGGCGGAGAGAGAAAGACAGAGAGCGTGAGAGGGAGAGGGAGAAAGAGAAGGAGAGGGAGAGGGAGTGAGAGAAGACAGATAGAGGGAGAGAGAAATAGAGAGGGGGTGAAAGAAAGGAGGGAGAGAGAAGAAATGAAAAGATGTATTAGGCCCTAAGAGACATTATCTTGCTGTGTTACAGTGCTGGGGAAGGGGGGGGGCTGTTGTGGGCCGAGCGGGAGGATAAATAACGAGTTCTCTTCCCCAGCGGTGACTGGTAGGAGGACGCCAGGACACACGGAGCGTCGTAAACACAAAGGCAGGTATAATGGCATTGATTCCTTGCATCGATACGGCACACGCGCGAGAAAAAACCCGTTCAATTAAAGCGTGTCTTCAGGGCAGGGCCATTGGGAAGAGTTTCGGACGCGAGCCGGGGAGCGCGTCGCAAGTCCCGAAAGTCATTCAACAAAACCTGCAACATCAGTCATCTTCAGCTTCATCAAGTACTATTCGCTAATTTTTTGACAGCATAATCCATTCGCCCCCCCCAAAAAAAAAACAGTGTTCTGACCAGAGTGAGTCTGTAATTGGACACGTTCAAATTAGGGTGAGATATCACCGTAGAAAAGCCTGAAATCTTATCTGCGGGAGAAACGTGAAGGTTATTGATGGCCAATTGATTAGTGTCGCTGTGTTTGCCTTATTACACTGTCTTGGAGGTCACGTTAACATTGCCGGAAGATTCCGATCACTACGGTTAGATAGCAAGTCCCAGATTCCAGTGACTTACAGGCTCTGCCACAATCGTTCAGGGAATTCTATTGTTTTCAGTGATAATCAGGGGGGAAAACAGCCAACCAAATCCAGGAATTACATTACGATCAAGATATTGGCTATGAATTAAAGAGTATGACCTAAACCAGTTGTCCCCAACCCTGTTCCTGGAGATCTACCGTCCTGTAGGTTTTCACTCCAACCCTAACAAAGCACGCCTCATTCAACAGCTAGAGATCTACTGTCCTGTAGGGTTTCACTCCAACCCTAACAAAGCACACCTCATTCAACAGCTAGAGATCTACCGTCCTGTAGGGTTTCACTCCAACCCTAACAAAGCACGCCTCATTCAACAGCTAGAGATCTACTGTCCTGTAGGGTTTCACTCCAACCCTAACAAAGCACGCCTCATTCAACAGCTAGAGATCTACCGTCCTGTAGGTTTTCACTCCAACCCTAACAAAGCCCACCTCACTCAACAGCTAGAGATCTACCGTCCTGTAGGGTTTCACTCCAACCCTAACAAAGCACACCTCATTCAACAGCCAGAGATCTACCGTCCTGTAGGGTTTCACTCCAACCCTAACAAAGCACACCTCATTCAACAGCCAGAGATCTACCGTCCTGTAGAGTTTCACTCCAACCCTAACAAAGCACACCTCATTCAACAGCTAGAGATCTACCGTCCTGTAGGGTTTCACTCCAACCCTAACAAAGCACGCCTCATTCAACAGCTAGAGATCTACCGTCCTGTAGGTTTTCACTCCAACCCTAACAAAGCACGCCTCACTCAACAGCTAGAGATCTACCGTCCTGTAGGTTTTCACTCCAACCCTAACAAAGCACACCTCACTCAACAGCTAGAGATCTACCGTCCTGTAGGTTTTCACTCCAACCCTAACAAAGCACACCTCATTCAACAGCTAGAGATGTTGTTGAGCTGCTAATTAGTAAAAGCAGGTGTGCCAAATAAGGGTTGAAATGAAAACCTACAGGAAGGTAGATCTCCAGGAATCGGGTTGAGGACCACTGGCCTAGATTCAATAAATATTTGTCTTAAAAAATTTATTTTGACTTACAAAACTTACAAATAAATGAAAAGTGTTGTTTTTCTTTCTTTCTTGTTGAGTCTAGGTGAGACAGCCGTGTTTGTAAAGAAAAATATCAACACTAGCATTCATTTGTATGTCAACTTAAAGACAAATTTGGATTTAATGTAGACCAATATTCCTCTAATTATAATTGTTCCCTAGATTGTAAAAAAAAAAAAAACTTTATTATGTGTGTGTGTGTGTGTGTGCGTGTGTGTGTGCATGTGTGTAGAAAAACAGTATTCAAAATGACCCAAAATCACATCTCCAATGCGCCAGCTTGATGAAATCAGTTTATTACTTATTAATGTTTCCAATTAGAGGAATAAAGGAGAGAAAATGTGTAGGGTTAACAGGACCATCGCAGCGAGAGAAAAAAAGCATTCCATGTAAATGAAGACAGTAATTACTTCGTTGTGGCAAACAGATTGGTAATAGCCGCAGGCAAAAGCACAACAGACGTCAACAAATGGAATCGGCTCTATTTTTACTTTGTAATTAAAATGAAGACTTTTCGCTCCCTGCTTGACGACAGGAGCACTCTAACGAGTGCCCGTTAAACACAGATACAAACAAAGACTGATTTCCCTGAAACATCAATCAGCTTTTGTACTTCAGAATGTGGAGTCTAACATGTTGTTTCTTTTTTTTTTTTTTTGCAATTTTAACTGTCACTTTGATACAGTCCAATGTTTTCTATGAGAAGGGGGCACCAGTGAGTGGGTGTTTATTTTCACACATCTTTACAATCAATTAACATATTTGAAAAGAGAGCACACACACACACACACTCACATGGAGTACTCAAGTGAGTACGTCAGTCGTGGGCGGAGTCTGGTTTCAGAAGTAAATTTCCTATAGAAGATAGAATGGGCTTCGGGGACTATCGACTATTTCTTGACATCTGATTTATAGAATGAGCCGAAACATTCCTGGATTAGCCTGTGTGGTATAAGGATATAGACCATATATCGCATGTTACAATTTTTCTTCTTTAAAGTAATGCATTAATGATTGTAGTTTGACTTGTAGTCCACTTTAACGGACTACATATCCAGTACTGCAACGCACGGGTGGTTCTTGGCCAATAAGATATCATCATCTCGTCTGTCTGGACATTTTTTGCAGATGGGAGTACTGCAGCTGAAGACGAGCTGACGTTAGCTTGCTAAGTTGAGAAGCCCGTCCGACAAGGTCAGAAACTGCGCTACGGTTAACCACATAAAGCAATTATAGCTTTTAGTCTTTCAAGCTAGCTAGCTAACGTTAGAAAAAAGTGTTTAAAAACAGAGCTGTGTGCTATTGCTGGCTAACATTATATGACAACGTTTGGAAACAAGGCTGCTCGTTCAGAGGGAATTATGGGATGTGGAGTTTTTATATATACTCGACGCTGGTCCAGAAAAACGACATAGTTTGCGAAAGGGCGTTATATTGAACAATACGTAAAATTGACGGTAAGACATAATCAGTAGAAATGGTTTAAACGTAAGCTTTAGTTAATGTCTACGCTCTAAATGAATGGGAAATTTACTTCCGAAACCAGCGTGACGTAGTCACTTGAGTACTCTATACCCATACGCATACACACACACACACACACACACACACACACACACACACACAAGGCACCTGAAAAATCCAAACTCAAATCCTAACCTTCATGTTTTCACATGCATTCCACTCCATATGGTTTTGTGCATCACTTTATTTGCCTTTGTGTTATCTCAGGTGTCTCACAAATTTATTATTATTACTTATGAAATAGCTATACTTATTATAATGTTTTATAGTCGTAGGTAATAAATAAAGCAGAATTGAAACCGCGTGTGAGAGAGAGGGAGAAAACAGACAGTGAGAGAAAACAGACAGTGCGAGGAAACAGCAGATGTAGAAATATAATCAGCGATCTGCAAAAATAAAAGTGATAAAAGAGCTATTCACAGAGAGGAAATGTGTGGCAGTGACTGTGAGACAGGCTCATCAAATCAGAATGTGTGCGTGTGATGATCCCTGCACTGTGTGATGATGATCCCTGCACTGTGTGATGATCCCTGCACTGCGTGATGATCCCTGCACTGCGTGCTGATCCCTGCACTGCGTGCTGATCCCTGCACTGCGTGATGATTCCTGCACTGCGTGATGATCCCTGCACTGCGTGATGATCCCTGCACTGCGTGATGATCCCTGCATGTCCACAGAATATTATTTGAAAAGGACTCCTGCCCACTGTGAGATACTTGAGTGCAGCGTTAGGCATCCGTCAATGTGATCGAAACTTTGCGCTCATTGTGATGTCTTTTTGAAAGTATCTCACAGTGTGCAGTACTTTTTATTCACTTCAGTTTGTGTTTCTCCTATACACCTGTGATTAGCCATTCTACCAGGTGTGCATTTAGTACTGTTCCATACAAAACATTCTTTTAAATATTTACAGTGATATTGACTCATGACCTGATGTAATTGGATCTATAGTTTACACAACGTCATGTAAAGCATAAACAGTTTTCATGTTTACTTATTTAATGTCATTATTATTATTATTATTATTAATAATATTATTATTATTAATAATAATAATAATAATAATAATAATACGAATACTAATAAGAATGTTTTATTTGTTTTGCACCTTTCACCTTTATTAGTTTGACAATTTTCTAAGAACATATCACTACAGGCAAAAAAATATGTTTTTAAAATGTGGCCAGGTGTGTCCTCTCTAGAAATGTCTCTAATGAACTAACTGAGATCACAGCCCTGACTGAGGAAGGAAGGCAAGATCCAACATCTTGGGTGGCAGATGAAATTAAACCAAATAAGATAGCAAAGAGGATTACAAACCTGTGTGCTAGTGCAGTCTTTATTTACTTCACTGACACGCACGTGCAGATAACACAGATAACAAAGCTAACACAGATAACACAGCTAACACAGCTAACACAGCTAACACAGATAACACAGCTAACATCGATAACACAGCTAACACAGATAACACAGTGCAATGCCTATAAGGTTGGGGATTGGCTGGGGACGACTGCACTTACCAAGAGAAGGGGCATTAGCACAGGCTCTTTTCATTTTATTTCTATTTACAGCCGTTACAGCGATTGTCCCTGGGAAGGTTGGAAGATTCAATAATGGCTTCTCAAAACTCCTCATCTTTTTACCTGCACATTTCCATTGAGGTGGGTATTATGTGTCTTATGAACGTGCCATAAATGGAATACATTAATAAGGGCTGAGCTGGAAAATGGGGTAAACGCAGGTCCGTTATTGTGCGAGTCTATATGGCCGGAGCCGTTATGACATAATAAATCACGTCCTGGCAGGTAAGTGCACCTGTGGATTGAATTTGTTACCTGTCTGTCTGTCTGTCAGTCAGTCTGAAGAAAAGAGTTACCCATACACTGTATAAAATAGATCCAAATGGGTTTAATGGCTAAAGCTACAGAGGTGTTCCTCAGATATAGCCGTGTGTGGGTAGGTACAGGCTATAGCTATTCCAGTACAACAGAAAGTCAGCGCAGAACACTGTTTAGGGGTATTTCATATAGTACACAGGTACCTGTTTCCCACACTATTTTACTTTGTACCACTGGCACCTGATACATTTTTGTACATGCGCTCACTGCCTTTCCATCGTCTGTTTGTGTGTCTGTCTGAAAATTTTGATATCCAAAAAAGGGCAGAATTTTCATGACAATTATTGCAGCTACTACCTCTGGGACAAGTTAGAAAATGTTTTGCTGTAGCCCACTAGACCGTAAACGTTCAATACTTACAGAAACAGGAAATCTCATTTGAGGACAGAGAGAAGGGTGCTTTAATTTAGTACGCTAAAATTGAGCAATTAACTGGAGCACTTTTGCTGAGTGGTCAAAATTATGTATGTCAGATTTTGATTCCCACTCCAATGTTGTCAGACACAAACAACTTCAGGAATAACCCTGCTCCGGAGCAGGGCCAGCTAACCCTGGGTTTAGGAAAAAATCTTTATTTCCCAAGTTACCCCTTATGAGGGCCCCTTGGGAAAGAAAAGTTTGCACTGGCCATTCAGTGGACTGCAGCCTTTAAGTAGGAGGAATTTGGTCCCTCTTGTGTTGAAGTTTTACCAGCGTTTATTTAATCCTCCTGGGAATATGGTGTTGAGTTTTCTAATCCAATGTCTTTCTGTCCTACGTCTGTCCTCCTGTGTCCAGTTAATGTGAGAATGCAGGCCTGATATTTCTACTGCTTCAAGTCCATGGTGTAGGAAATGAGCCACTATGTGTGTCTGTTTTTCTATGATTTTTTATGTTATATACATGTATGTGTATTCTGCTGAACTTTAGCAATTGGGATTTAATCCCAATGTATGTTTTGGGTGGAGACTGTCCTTGTGCAAGAGTGCATGTGTGTCTGTGTCTTTAAAAAAGACTTTAGTGTCTAATGTGTGTGTTTGGGGAAATGAGGGCCCCTTGTATGTGGTAGTGTCCAAAACATATATATGTTCATAGTGTGTGGTGTGTTTAATTGTGATAGATGTGTGGTGCGTGTTGAGGATCCATATGAAGTGTTTGAAATCTTCTGAGCTATTTGTCCATGGTCCCCAAATGTCATCTAAATACTTAAAATAATTAGTGGGAAGTTTGGGACATTTTTCAAAAACAGTCTCCTCTCAATGCGACATGTAAAGTTTGGCATAAGCCGGTGCAAATTTTTTTCCCATAGCTGTGCCGCTGGTCTGTAAGAATATTTTTTTATTGAATTCAAAGTAATTTTTGGTGAAGTTTATCTCCAGTAATTGCAGGAGGATCGTAGGATTGTCTGGGTACTTTTCCATCCATGTTTTTACCGCTGTTAATCCCGCTGCTGTGTTTATGTTGGTGTATAGACTATCTATGTCTATGGTGAACAGAATGGCTTCTTCATGTATTTTGGCATTTTTTATTTTGTTTAAGTTACTTTCTGAAAGCTATCTCACTATTCCATCTTCCATGTCCATTTTGGCATAAAAAAAATACTTTTTTTAAGAGTCCGAAATTTCTCTTTCTCTGCCCCCCCCCCCTTTCTCTTTCTCTCCCTCCTCCCTCCTGTGAATAAACTAATAAACTAAAGTGGAACGAACACAAAAACTGCATCTCAATTTCATGGATATGCTGAATAAGATGAAGTCATCTCTGTATCTTCAGAGAAATTTAGGTTTTCCCATTCTAAGAGCAGAGGAAAATAAATGGGTCCTCAGGGACCAGAGGCTTGGAGAGCACTATGAGCACTATGACAGATTCACAGTAAAATTTTGAATTATAAATTGCAGCTCTTAGTTCTTAACAGCCCCTTTTTAAATGTCAGATCCTGTTGTACTGGAACCGTGACCCAGAAATTTGCCAGGCTTCACTTTTTTCTTTCAAAGTGCGGTTCTCCCCCACAACTTGGTCTTAGCCAATCAGAGGACACAATGACATCATGTTTTTTTCATGAAATGTAAAAAAAAAAAAAAAAGTTTCAAAGAGCAGGTGAAGTTAACCAGTCACTCTAAATGTTTGCTCTTAGATTGATAACAGTATAAAAAATGCTAATTTCTTCTGTCTGAAGATTGTCCAAGTAGAAAATGCTTTCACTGTTGCAGCTACCAGAATGTGAGGTGCTGATGAATCAAGATCACATGATATGATAGCGCCACCCAAAGCTCTGGCTCTTGGTTGGCTATCAAGCTGTCACATGGCATTAGTAATATAGTTCCACATCCACCAGCATAAACTCAGGTAGTGCATCAGCTGAGATTGAGGTCCCGTTGCAGGGCCTGTCCCCCGTCAATCACACTGCAATTAATAACGTTCCATTCTTCGGTTCTGCACAGAAAACAGCACCAGCTCAACCTCAAGCCCCCTGTAGAACATCGCTAACGTTACAAACATCTGCAGCTCCCGCGAGGGTTCCGTTAAAACCTCAACCGCCCTGTAGAACATCGCTAACGTTACAAACATCTCCAGCCCCCGCGAGGATTCCGTTAAAACCTCAACTGCCCTGTAGAACACCGTTAACATTTCAAACATCTCCAGCCCCCGCGAGGGTTCCGTTAAAACCTCAACCGCCCTGTAGAACACCGTTAACATTTCAAACGTCTCCGGCCCCTGCAAGGGTTCTGTTAAAAAGGGCTTTATCACAGGGGCCCATGGTGAACTGCTCTATCCTCTCTGGCTCCGGCAGTCATTTCGACCCAGTTCTCCTCCAGTGTCTGACTGACCTGTTTTTTCACTCTCTCCGTGGACGGAGGCCAGTCTGTGGGCGGGAACAGCTGCAGAAGGGTCTGACCCCCGTGTCCCATCCCATCACGTCCCTCTGACTAACGGCGGGAGAGTACAGAGTGGGGTCAGCGGGGTCAGAGAACAGGAGAGAGGGGTCACCACGCAATCCGGAAAGTGTGGGAGGTGTTTTTTGTTTTGTGTTTTTCCGGAAACTTCTCTGGGAGACAGCCAAGATCCTTCCCAAAATTCAGGCTACACAGCGGCGTCTATCGCTTTCGCACGGGACTTCGATGCCGCTAACAAGGGCAAGAGCTGAAAGGCTCCTCTACTTAAACAGAGAATTCACGCTATGGAGGGATGCACAGAAATACATAAAATGTTTCTTGGTATGAACTATGAAATACAAAACAGCACTGAAATAAATGTGTCCATAAACTGCAATAAACTTGGTGAAGGTGTAGATTGCTTTGCAGGTTGCATGCAGAAATAGAAACCATACAAAAATAGACAAATAGAAAACCTGTATTGCATGTGAAATACGTGCATGCAAATGCATATTTTGAATGCGCACATTTTAAATACTGCCCATCCATCCCTGACGCCGCCAGCAAACACATTCTCCCAGCATTCCCCAGTGCCGTCGCTGTAGGAACAGAAGCCTGTCGGGAGGCTGAGCTAAGCGCTTCTCCTCTTCCCCGTAGTCACGCAGCAGAACCAAAAAGTGCAAGGAACTGATAAGCTTATCGAGCATTTGAACTGCTTTATTGAACAACCTGCCGCGCTTAATCAGGGACCTTTCTCCTATTAAACTGTGAGGAATGCCACCATAATCGTACCCTGCACACCCTGCACACCTTACCCAAAGGGACGCCTGTTTTTACATGTTCATTTATGGAGCCAAACACTCGCAGCACAGAAACAGTTTAGACTGTGGCCTATGCAGGATTCAAAATGGAAATCAGTTTTCTAGCCATGAAACTCTGCCAAAGCCCATAGATACAGGTGTATATTGTGCATGAACTGTGACGTGTGTCAACAACATTGTGTCATTAATTGAGACACAGGAGCACATGTGATGAACAATCTTTTGATAAAAGGTCATTTTATATTTTCCTTCATGTAAAATGGCTATGCCATCAGCTAATCATGTGTGACTAATGTTGCTATGGATACCGTTTATAGCTACAACATACTGGCACTGCCGTCAGGCGACTGTGGTGGAACAAACAAATGAGTCAT
Source organism: Ilyophis sp. 1 JC-2022 (assembly GCA_022702515.1). NCBI lineage: Eukaryota > Metazoa > Chordata > Actinopteri > Anguilliformes > Synaphobranchidae > Ilyophis > Ilyophis sp. 1 JC-2022. The sequence goes on from CM040405.1 coordinate 81,416,040, forward strand.
AACATGGTCATAAGCATGACATAACATCTGACATAACCAAATCATCACAATGTATTCCATCTTATCACCAATGTCGTAACAGTGGCAGTTTTCAATCAATTATTTAGAATGATTTGTGAGATTTCTTTCCAACATTAGGATTGTTATAACATATTATAAAATATTATAACATTGGCCATAAACAGTGATATGCTGTCATCACTGGTTATTATCTATGTTATGTGATGTTTATGACCATGCACTTATGACCATGTAGCCTTTAGAGCATGTGAGTCAAATAAAATGTCACTGATTAAATTAACTAATGTCTATAAACAGTGAAAAGCTATGCAGAGGCCATACTATGTAGGCCATATGACCCTGCTATGCAGATTCAAATTAAGCATCTATTTTAATGAGAAACACTTTAAAACAATGATTTGATTTAAAAGATTAAAACCTTGATCTTTTACTGCTGCAAAGAGCCTCCCCAGGCCTGTAAGTAAGATTAATTTGCCACAAAATGTCTTCTTTTGAAGAGGCAAAAACTAGACGCATTGTTTTATGTTCCCATTTAATCGGCTGCAGAAGAAAAAAAAAACTCTTCCAGAAAGAATGAAATGCCCTCAATCTCCTTGACCTTGCAGAAGAAAAAAAAACAAACAAAAAACCCTGAATCTCTTTCACAAAGACGTCACGTCCGAGGATGAGGATGATTCAGAGGGGAAGTGCATCTGTAAAAAGAGGGGGGACAAGGACAGGTGAAAACGCTCCATTTCCCATGATGAAATTAAGATGTTTTTGCCAGGCTCTTACTCCGATAAGACAGAGACCTAAGATGCCTCCAGACCGCTTTTCACATCCATCGGGCGCACGCACACACACACACACACACACACACACACCACATTAATATTTAATATTGCTTCCTTTTTCAGAAACTGCAAAGTAAATCAATGCGCCGGATCAAGTTTCTCACCGTTATTCTCACCTGGACCCTGCCCATGTGACCTCCTTCTAATGTATCCTTATCCTGTCTCTCATCTAAAGCAGGTACCGCTTGGCCAGGTGATGCTTCTGCCATATCGCTTACACCTGTCCATGCTCTGTAGACGAGGTGGAAGGTCAGCGTGTCACACGGCCCAGGACTGCGAGGGTATTCTGCAGTGCAAGTACGTCTCAATTCTGAAATGAACACTCTGAAGAGTAGGTTATTTTGGAATGTTTTTGTTTTTTTCTAAATTCTAAGTCAGTGTTCTAGAACTCCATTGCGTTCAATCACCAGTTATTATTGTTACATCAGTAGAGAGCACTCTAATCACATTTGTGATCTTGCCACCTTAAAGGGTTAAGTTTCTGAGAAATTCTATGAGGATTTTCAAATTGATTAATTCATTTTCAGTTAATTTCCCGAATTGACTGAACCAAAATGGAATTGACCTCCAAACTCTGCTGTAAAATCATTAATTGAAATGTTTCACAGAGGAATATCCTTCGCTGGCCAAAGTAAACAGTCAATTAATATATTGTAAACCTGTGCAGCAGACAGAGGAATATTTGTTCTACAGTAACTAGAGAGAGAATGTAACCCAGTCACACAACGCTTGCCCTCACCAGATACGTTTGTGTGATTTTGACCTCATTAATTTACCAAATGACTTGGCTGCCAGGGTTTATCGGGTCGAGAAAACCGACAGCACTGACCTTTGAGAAGCGTTTATTTTATTTTTTTTTACTTTGAGACTGACTCATCTGCGTTTGGCGGAGCAATAACTTCACCGGTCAGCGCCTCCTCGTCAAACATTCGCCAAGCAACCGCTGGAGTGCAGCGGAAAGGGCGAGCATCGAGGCGAGCGACACAAGCAGCAGATATCCCATCATCCCCCTCTCCATAAATTATGTATCTATAAAAAATAAATACAAACTTGCCGGCGCGCTTGTTCTCGGGAGAGAGGCGCAAAGATGCTGTTGGCTTGTTAGTCAGGTATGAATCAACAGAAGTCAAAGAGAGAGGACGATTTTAATTACCCAATTCAAAAGGCATTATTCTTAAAATGCATTCAAGCTTGACTGCGTGTGATTTACCAGGGCAGGAGGAAAACAAAGCTTTACAGCATTACAGCTCGGTCGTTTGAAAAAAATAAATAATAATTAACTCTGGTACTTTTCCATGATTTAACAAGACAAATTGTATTTTCAGTGCCAAGTTTTTTAATGTGAATTCTGCACTGAATGAATCTGTGAACAATAAGAACAGGTCCACTGCGTGACTCACCAGCAGGAAGGCACTTGACACAGGATTCTAGAAGGCAGGGAATTGTGGGAAGGGTCAAGCATGTGGTCAGTGAAACTGTTAAATCCGCACATGACGGAACGTAATTCCTTCCCTGGCAGACAAACCACTTCTCTGTTATTCAGCAAAGAACAAAGAGGTTGTTTTCTTTCTTTCTTTCTTGCTGAAGGACACGGGCTGTTGAGGACTATTGATGTCACTCAACGATGAGCTGAGAGTCGAGATTTATTGCCGCTTAGCGGATTGATGGGCCCTTTGACAGCTGGTGGCATTGATGTCCACACTCAGGGCATTCTCTGTCTCATCATTAGTTCTGAATCATTTAGCCGGTTAAGGTCACTCGCACACAGATAAAGCAGCCAAATTAAATGACTGAATGGTGAAAGTTGGAGGCTAATATTACATTATAAGCATTTAGCAGACGCTCTTATCCAGAGCGACTTACATACTTCTTATTACATTTATCCATTCATACAGCTGGATATATACTGAAGCAATGCAGGTTAAGTACCTTGCTCAAGGGTACAACGGCAGTGTCCTACCTGGGAATCGAACCTGCAACCTTTCAGTTACAAGTCCAGTTCCTTAACCATTATACTACACTGCCATATTAATATTAAAGTACAGCAATCTTAAATTTACCTTTCGGACACCAAGTACCTTAAAAGACCACTGCACATTGATGGTGGATCAGAAGAGTTTCCCCTTCATGACTGTAAAGAGAAGAGCACTATATACATGCAAGGCATCTTCATCATCATCATCATCATCTTTATCTTTATCACCCATGGAGGAGGAGGAGGAGGATGATGATGATGTCCCACTCTTCCACTTCATAGCAAAGCTCTGTAGAAACACAACAGTTAATTCAACAGGCTTCAGTCGCTCAACCCTCCAATTCTCCGACGGTCTATAAAAAAAGAAAAGTTATAATTGTCTATTAGCATTTGGATGCTTTAGGGGACAATAACAATAATTGTTGGCTTTTCTGTCCTACAAACGCCAAAGCTTTCATTGCATTTTTTATGTTGTCTCTCTTGTCAGACTCGACCTTGCAGAATGCATTATGTTCCCATCATGCTTAGAAACATGAAGCATGGCGTTCTCCCGCAGAAGGGCAGCAGACGATGGCGCTTCTGGCCGTGCGCGTGTGCTCGCATTCTTGGATGGCCCACATTTCCCCATTACTCCATTAAGCTGTGAGATCACACATTTTTGATTAGAATGTTCTTATCTGAACATTCTAATGCTGATGTAACAATCACTACTGGTAACTGAAAGAAATGGAGTTCTATAACACTGACTGAGAAAAACATTCCAAAAACCTACTCTTCAAAGGGGTGAAATGAGTCGAGGCGCTGAGGGAAGCTCGGCCAGCGGAACCTGGAGCCGGAGCTGGCACCTTTTTCGCGGCCCTTGAACGGTTCTAAGACCAATAGCCATCAAGAGCCAGTTACTTAACTGAAAAACCAGATGACCAGATTAAAATAAATAAATAAATAAACAAATCCAGCGGAAACACCAGACATGCAGGTGTGTGTTTTTTTATTCATAATCTTGCCATAAATTTTTTTTTAAAAATGGAGACACACACAGAGACCCACAAAACAGACAGACATACACATACACTCCCACAGACACACACGTGCATGCCCACATACACTCACACACTCACACAGACACACACTCACACACAGTAGGGAGAAAAGGAAAGAAAAGCACATACATCTTTTATCCTTTGTGATGTAAACAGCATCACTCTCCACACACATTAAATATTACTTCACTGGGCAACTGATCTGAAATCCTGCAGAGTTCTCTCTTCTCTCTCCTCTCTCCTCTCCCTCTCTCCCTCTCTCTCCTCTCTCTCTCTCTCCTCTCTCTCTCTCTCTCTCTCCTCTCTCTCTCTCTCCTCTCTCTCCTCTCTCCTCTTTCTCTCTCTCCTCCTCTCTCTCTCTCCTCTCTCTCTCCTCTCTCCACTTTCTCTCTCTCTCTCTCTCTCTCTCTCTCTCCTCTCTCTCTCCTCTCTCCACTTTCTCTCTCTCCTCTCTCCTCTCTCTCTCTCGCCTGGCTCAAAGTTTTTCCTCCTTTCAAAAAGCTAAGAAGCACACATTCCGAAAGAAAAATTAGCACCGCCATTTTAGTGTTTTCATGGGTCAAGGGTGCCATGGTAACCAACCCCCCCCCCCACCCCCCTCCCCTCCTCCCTAAAGAAGAGTGTGAGTTGGGGGGTTCAACAGAGGGGGGCCAGGTACAAATGTTACGGTTCTAACCGTTCCCCGCCATGTTTTATGTTTATTGTTATGTCACGCCCTTATTTGTATTCACGTTCTGTCATAGTTTATTAGTTTGCATACATATTTCCATGTTTTTCCGCAGCCTTGCGTTCATGCTGTTTCTTCTCTTGCTGTCACTCACGCTTCCCTAATTGTTTCATTCTCCCTTGTCTAATTACTAATATACTAACATTAGATCAGGATTGGGTAATACTAACTATCTAACCATGTGTTCATGTTTACCTTACGTTTCTCGTACATGTTAATTACTAATTTACTAACGCTAGGTCAGGATAGGTTAACTACTAATGATTTACTAATTGCCTCGTTACGTGTCTCATTTTCTCAAGCTGTTGTGAATTTCCTGCTGCTCTCAAGCTAAGTGTCTGCACCTGTCTACACCTGCATATAAGATCAGTGTTCATGTCATGTCCTTGCGAAATTGTTGCCTCACTAGCACTCTTAAGCATTTGTCAAGTTTACGTATTCTGATTTCCTGTTTTGATCCAAGCCTGTTTTTTGACCACTGTTTTCTGCCAGCCTTTTGTTTTCACTGCCTGTCCTGACCACGATTCCTGCTTGCTGATTTTGTACTTTTGCCACGCGGCGAGGACTCCGGTCTGACCCTGCTTGTTTTTTCGACTATTCTTTTGCCTTCTCCCTTTTGTACCTCTGCCACGCTGATTGCCTTCCTGGTTCCGAACTACTGCCTGGCTTACCGACGACGAGACTGCCTTCTCCCTCGGTACTTTTGTTTATTGGCTGGATTTTTTGTGTATGACCTTTGCTTGTGCTAAGACAACGATTACTGGACTTTCCTTAATAAAGCCCTTGCGGGTATTTATTACATCCATTGTTCTGAGTCGTGCTTCTCGGGTCCAACCCTCCATGCACTTCGTCTCAGAACAATTTCGCCAACATGGACCCTGCCGACTCATCCGCAATGCACCACGCACTCGTTGAACAAGGTGCCATCGTGCAGGAGCACACCCAGGAGATCTCCTCTCTTCGCCGGGAGATGAGAGAGCTGTGCCAGGAGATGAGGAGACTCATCATTGCTGTCCAGCCACGTCCCACAGAACAGCCTGTCAGCACGCCTGCATTACCCATGTTCAACGCCACAGGAACCTGGCAATTCCGGGAGCCACAACAACCCCCCCCGGAGAGGTTCGACGGAGAACCGGAGAGATGCAGATCGTTCCTCCTCCAGTGTGACTTTGTGTTCCGGCAGCAACCACAGACCTACCAGGACGACGAGCGGCGGATTGGATACGTGATGGGATTGCTGAAGGGGAGAGCTCTGGACTGGGCCACAGCTGTATGGTCCAGTGGGTCACTTCCCTCTCGCTACGCGGCATTTTCCCAGGAGATTCGCAAAGTGTTCCAACACGCGTCCAGCGATCAAGAACCCTCTCAACGCCTGATCACCCTCCGCCAAGGCAAGAACAGCGCCGCGGATCATTCGATCGAGTTCCGCACCATCGCCGCTGCTACCCACTGGAACAAGGAGGCTCTTGCCGATCTGTTCCGAGCCAGTCTCAGTGAGACTCTGCAGGACGAGCTGGCACATCAAGAACCCATCACGCAACTTGATGAACTCGTTCGTGCCGCCATTCGCCTGGACAACCGCTCCAGACAACGCCACCACGAGAGGCAAGTTCCGGCCGGCCAGCCCTACCCCAGACGATGGTCAAGTCCTCGACCCAGAGAGGGACCAGTGGAGGAGGCCGAGCTCATGGATCTCTCACGCACTGGGGTGAGAGTCTCGTCGGAGGAGCGGAAACGCCGTAAAGAGACTGGGTCATGCTTCTACTGCGGCAAGCTTGGGCATAGTCTACAGCAGTGCAGACTTCGCTCCAAGAAGTCAGACGCCGATGCCCCACTTCGGATTGGATCCCTGACCTACCCGGAGAAGACCAGCGGAGATGACTCTCGCCAGACCCTCATGGCCTTGATCATGTTGCCAGGGAGAGAGATCGAGGTCAGAACGCTGATGGACTCCGGAGCGGACCTCGATTTGATTGATGAGGTGATGGTCAAGGACATGAACATTCCCACCCTTCCATTGCCCCACCCCTTGAATGCTCGGTCCCTTGATGGAAAGACATTCTGTCAAATGACCCACATCACCGAACCCATTCTACTGATTATCTCCGGCAATCACCAAGAAATTATCCAGTTTCACGTCATCCGCTCTCCCAACGATCCGCTCATTTTGGGGTTACCATGGCTCAGGAAACACAACCCCATCATCGACTGGAAGACAGGTCAGATCCAAGCTTGGACCCACGATTGCCACCAACAATGCCTGCGATCCGCTCCTGCTCCAGCAGAGGACTTACCCACTCCACCCAAAGCCCCCAAGCCTTCACTGGAGACGGTGCCTGCGGTCTACCTGGACATGGAGACAGTCTTCTCCAAGACGCAGGCTCAGACTCTGCCCCCACACAGACCCTATGACTGCGCCATTGAGCTGTTGCCCGGCACACCACTACCATCAAGTCGTCTCTACAAGGTCTCCAGACCGGAGAGGGAGGCCATGGAGAGATACATCCGGGACTGTCTCACCAATGGGCTGATTCGTCCGTCCTCTTCACCCGTGGGGGCGGGGTTCTTCTTCGTCCAGAAGAAGGACGGTTCCCTACGCCCATGCATTGACTACAGAGAACTTAATAACATCACGATCAAGAATAAGTATCCTTTACCCCTCATTGACTCTGCTTTTCATCCTCTCCATGAAGCCACCATCTTCACCAAGCTCGACCTACGCAACGCTTACCACCTGGTCCGTATTCGAGAGGGGGACGAGTGGAAGACGGCGTTCAACACCTCTCTCGGACACTTTGAATACCTGGTCATGCCATTCGGACTCACCAACGCCCCTGCGGTGTTCCAAGCCCTGGTCAATGACGTGCTACGAGACCTATTGGGTCGACACGTATTTGTCTACCTCGACGACATCCTGGTTTACTCCAAGAACCCTCAGGAACATAAAGTCCACGTCAGACAAGTTCTCCAAAGACTGTTGGAGAACAAACTATTTGTCAAGGCGGAGAAGTGCGTTTTCCATTCGGACACAGTGGAGTTCCTGGGGTTTATTCTAGAGAGGGGACAGATCAGGGCGGATCCCAAGAAGATTCAGGCGGTCACTGACTGGCCCACGCCTGCCACGCGGAAACATTTACAGCGCTTCTTGGGATTCGCCAACTTTTATAGAAGATTCATCAGGGGCTATAGCCAAGTTGTCGCACCCCTCACCAAGCTCACGTCCACTGCCTTACCGTTCCGCTGGAGCCCCGAAGCGGAGGGGGCTTTTTGCAAGATTAAGAGACTGTTCGCTTCCGCCCCCATTCTCATTCACCCTGATCCCACTCGCCAGTTCGTGGTCGAGGCAGATGCCTCTGACACTGGGGTGGGAGCGGTGCTCTCCCAGGTCTCCGCCACTGACAACCGGCTGCACCCCTGTGCGTTTTTCTCCCACAAACTTTCACCAGCGGAGAAAAACTATGATGTTGGCAACCGGGAACTTCTCGCCGTCAAAATGGCATTGGAGGAGTGGAGACACTGGCTGGAGGGGGCCGAAGTACCATTTGTGGTGTGGACGGACCACAAGAACTTAGCCTACCTCCAGACTGCCAAGAGACTCAACTCTCGCCAGGCTAGGTGGTCCCTATTTTTTGGGAGATTTAATTTCTCTCTCACCTACCGCCCCGGCTCCAAAAACATTAAGCCTGACGCCCTTTCCAGGCAATTTGACTCATGTTTGGAGAAAGAGAGACCTGAGAACATTCTGCCCGCCTCCTGCACCATCGCCTCGGTCTCGTGGAAGATCGAGGCAGTCATACAGAGGGCGCTACGCAACGAGCCCGACCCCAGAGCCGTTCCGGGTAATCGCCTGTATGTTCCCTCTACTGCTCGGACTCAGGTGCTTCAGTGGGCCCACTCCTCGCCACTCTCTTGTCATCCCGGCTTCACCCGCACGATGGCAGTGCTCAAGCGGAAGTTCTGGTGGAGTTCCATGGCTTCCGACACCAGGATGTTCGTAAAGGCTTGTACCACCTGTGCCAGGAGTAAAGCTTCTCATCAAGCCCCGGCGGGACTTCTTCAGCCGCTGCCTGTGCCCAGCCGACCTTGGAGCCACATCGGTGTGGATTTTGTTACTGGACTTCCACCGTTGTTGACCGCTTCAGCAAGGCGGCACACTTCATTCCCCTGCCAGGACTGCCCTCCGCTCAAGAAACCGCTGACGTTCTGGTCAAAGAGGTTTTCCGGATCCACGGCATCCCAGCGGACATCGTCTCCGACCGAGGACCCCAGTTCATCTCCCAGGTCTGGAGGGCGTTCTGCTCAGCACTTGGAGCTACGGTAAGCCTCACCTCAGGCTACCACCCTCAGTCTAATGGCCAGACGGAGAGGGCTAACCAAGACCTCGGAGCTGCATTACGCTGTGTCTCCGCCAAGAACCCGTCTGTCTGGAGCAAGATGCTCACCTGGGTGGAATATGCGCACAACGCATTGCCCTGCGCCTCCACGGGGAAATCCCCGTTCGAGATCTCCCTAGGCTACCTCCCACCTCTGTTTCCCGACCAAGAGGCCGAGATTGCTGTCCCTTCCCTCGCCACCCACATGCGCCGGTGCCTCAAGCTATGGAAGGACACCAGGGCCGCGCTTTTGCGCACGGCTGACCGCAACCGGCGTGTCGCTGATCGCCACCGCACACCTGCACCCGCTTACAAGCCTGGCGACTCTGTGTGGCTTTCCACAAAGGACATTCCCCTTCAATCCACGTCACGCAAGCTCCAACCCCGATTCATTGGTCCCTTCAAGATTGACTCCATCATCAACCCCTCTGCTGTTAGATTGTCACTCCCTGCTTCCCTTAAAATTCATCCCACGTTTCATGTTTCTTGTATTAAGCCTGTGTCCACCCACCCTCTGTGTCCCCCGGATCCCCCTCCCCCTCCCCCCCGTATTATTGATAACCACCCTGCTTATACTGTGAAAAAACTTTTGGACATTCGAAAACGAGGCCGGGGGTTCCAGTATCTGGTCGACTGGGAGGGCTACGGTCCAGAGGATCGCTCCCAGCCTTATCTTGGACCGCTCCCAGCCTTATCTTGGACCGCAGCCTCATTAAGGACTTTCATCGAGACCACCCTGATAAGCACCATGGACCGCCAGGAGTCGGTCGTTAAGAGGGGGGTACTGTTACGGTTCTAACCGTTCCCCGCCATGTTTTATGTTTATTGTTATGTCACGCCCTTATTTGTATTCACGTTCTGTCATAGTTTATTAGTTTGCATACATATTTCCATGTTTTTCCGCAGCCTTGCGTTCATGCTGTTTCTTCTCTTGCTGTCACTCACGCTTCCCTAATTGTTTCATTCTCCCTTGTCTAATTACTAATATACTAACATTAGATCAGGATTGGGTAATACTAACTATCTAACCATGTGTTCATGTTTACCTTACGTTTCTCGTACATGTTAATTACTAATTTACTAACGCTAGGTCAGGATAGGTTAACTACTAATGATTTACTAATTGCCTCGTTACGTGTCTCATTTTCTCAAGCTGTTGTGAATTTCCTGCTGCTCTCAAGCTAAGTGTCTGCACCTGTCTACACCTGCATATAAGATCAGTGTTCATGTCATGTCCTTGCGAAATTGTTGCCTCACTAGCACTCTTAAGCATTTGTCAAGTTTACGTATTCTGATTTCCTGTTTTGATCCAAGCCTGTTTTTTGACCACTGTTTTCTGCCAGCCTTTTGTTTTCACTGCCTGTCCTGACCACGATTCCTGCTTGCTGATTTTGTACTTTTGCCACGCGGCGAGGACTCCGGTCTGACCCTGCTTGTTTTTTCGACTATTCTTTTGCCTTCTCCCTTTTGTACCTCTGCCACGCTGATTGCCTTCCTGGTTCCGAACTACTGCCTGGCTTACCGACGACGAGACTGCCTTCTCCCTCGGTACTTTTGTTTATTGGCTGGATTTTTTGTGTATGACCTTTGCTTGTGCTAAGACAACGATTACTGGACTTTCCTTAATAAAGCCCTTGCGGGTATTTATTACATCCATTGTTCTGAGTCGTGCTTCTCGGGTCCAACCCTCCATGCACTTCGTCTCAACAAATCTCCATTCAACCCTCATTTTCTATCCCCCCCCCTCCCCCCTCGCTCACCCGCACAGTCTCCTTCAAGGCCTCCATTACGGCTCAACACTGCGAGGGCCAGTTACCACAAGAACTAAAGAAAGCGCAGCATCCCTATCCGACAAAAAAATAAGGCAGCACCACAGTAGCACTGTAAGGATGTGGACTCAATTAATGACCTCTTGCTCCCATAGTAATACGTAAGCATGTACAGCCAGGGCGGCAGGACTTGGAAAAAGGACAAAAAATATAGATAAACACATTTAGCAGAGGATGGGCTATCGCTCTGTAGCCTGGTTTCTCCCAAGATCTCTTCCAGCTGTCTGAGTGTTTTTCTTCCCACTGAGGAGTTCTTTTGGGGGGGGGGGGGGGACAGAAGATTGTACCCAGACTTTCCAAATTTTCCTGTTTTAACTATATTCCTGTGAAGTGTATTTGGGGCTGTGTTTCTGTAAAAAAAAAAAGTGCTACGCAGTAACATTTTGCAGAGTGACTTACAATCAATTTTATCCAGCTTATGGTTTTACATACAATAAATCTATGCTGCTGTAAATTTTACTGAAGCAAGTTTCTTGATAACCGAGAGGTTATAGAACTTTCTAAGAAAAGCAGCTCCTGACCACCCCGCTCCCCAATCTTAAAAACTAGCAGAGCCTCTGGATGCCTGGTTTGGAAAAGAGAAGGGTGGAAAAATCCTAGAACAAAAAAACCTGCTATATTTATTGATATTTGTAATTCAATTAATTAATTGCTTGATTGATAATTAAGAACTATAAGTGGAAACGGGTTGAGAGTAACAGCTGTATAAAGGTAAGGTTACAGAAGGCCTATCTTGCAGCCGGCGGTACGCCACTGGTGGTGACTGAGGAAAGTCGACGTTAGTGTCGGGTATTATTTACACTGTGCCACTGAGGTGTACATAAGGCTCGACAGAATCATTATATGGGCCAAAATGTTTTAGGAAACCGGAGAAAATCTGGAGTGAGGCAAAACGTACTGTGGTGGAAATAAATTTATAACGTTCTGCGGACTGACGAACACCAGAAATCTACGCCTCGCTAGACCAGAACCTTGTGATTTAAGCCTCTGCACAGATGGCAGCATACTGGTTTTAATTACAGCTAAAGCAAACGCAGCCTTAGAAAGGTGAAGATGACGGTCAAAGCGCGCTAAATTATTCACATCATAATAATTTTGAAAGCCACACACTGTGTAATTTGATGACCTTCTGCACCTAGCCAGATTCACAGAAATTAATGAAAGCATACTGAGTTCATTCAGCGTGCCACAGCTGAATCAATCATATATTTTACTCATCAGTTTAACGCCTTAAGATCAGAGATAAATAGGTTTGCTGCTATGAGTTGCTCAATAATAATAAAAAACCCACAGAACTGTAAAAAATTCCCATGATAATAGAAAAATGCAGGATACAGGAAGTGACATCATCAGGAGGGGTGTGGCAAGAAGGTGGCCCACGGAAACCACAGATTTTATTGACAAACCAGATATTCAACTCTTGCTTTCATCTGCTTCTTAATTTCAGGATTTTCCAGTGCTGTGTTACAGAACCTAATTTCTATTCCCTTAAAAAAATGCAATATCTAGCAAAGTATTTTAAATACATGGACGATTTGAAAACTATATTGATACATATATTTCATAGTACTGTATTTGAAAAAGATTAATATTGCAATATATGAAAGCAGCAATATGTTGCATATTTGTACATGTACTGGAAAATCCTGGATATATTTTATGACCTTTTCTGATATTACATTTTGTTTCAATGTATTGCAGTACATTCTGTTTCTTTAAAGTTGTCACGGTTACAATCCTTGGTCACATCCACTTTAATTAATTTTCAGACGATGTATCGGAATTGGAATGTTTCAGCTTCAAAGGCAAGGAGATTTCAGTGTTCTAGAACACCGAGGTGAGTACCTGGTGAGTTAAAAAAAATCTGTGACAGAACTTTCAGTGTTAAGAACGTGCGGAAATATCTGTGTGGAGACCCAGCTGCGAGCTTCTTCTTCTTCTTTCTCATAACGGCAGATCTTATGCTCGAGTGGCTTAATGCCTTTCACTCTTCTTCTAGTGTTTCTCTGCAGGGGTCCAGAAAAAGAGCGTTTTTTTAACAGCACTTTACATACAACAACAACAGCAACAATAAAGCTTTGCTCGCTGACACCGCTCCAAATCCGTGTGACAATAAGACAATAAACCTCATGTGAGCGAATGCAAAACTATTTGCGAAGGACAGCTGTGCCTGTGTGTGACAGTCATGGATGCACGGCTCAATTTGCATTACTACAGGAAGAGAAGCGGCCCTCGCTCGCTGGGGCATGTCTATAGAATAAACCCACGGCACAAACACGGCTCGTTCCTACATAACGAAGCGATTCCAACGCACCTAATGGCTCATAGCAATACCTGCTGGCCTTGATCCCGGGCGGTTTTACAGCCTTCATTAAAGAGAAGAGCTATCATCGGTTTCCCCTCGACTCAAAGCCGCAGAGAGAGGAGGTCTTACAGACAGACTGTTCAGGTAGAATATGTGACATAAGAAATGGCTACACTTGCACATGTTTGACACGTATGTAACATGTTTAACACGTGCACGCTCATTTCTAAAGTCACAGTTCTGCCTGCTCAGTACAGACAGACTGTTCAGGTAGAATATGTGACATAAGAAATGGCTGCACTTGCACATGTTTGACACGTATGTAACATGTTTAACACGTGCACGCTCATTTCTAAAGTCACAGTTCTGACTGCTCAGTGCTGCTCTCAGAAATGAAAGGTATGAAAAGGTGTCGGAAAATGTACAAATGCTTTTACGTAAAACTGTACACCTAGTCAGCGATATATAATTACTTTGTACCTTTTTTGTTTGTAAAAGGTACTTATTAGCATCCAAATAAAACCTTATTGTATTTTCAGGGTACTTTTTGGAAATAATACCTCAACTGATACTTTATTTCTGAGACTGTAGCCCAGGGGTCACAAATCGTATCCAGAAAGGGCCGGTGTGGGTTCAGAGGTCACAAATCGTATCCAGAAAGGGCCGGTGTGGGTTCAGGGGTCACAAATCGTATCCAGAAAGGGCCGGTGTGGGTTCAGGGTTTTGTTCCAAACAAGCAGTATCACACCTGATTCTACTAATCAACCACTAGGGTCTCTTCTAAAAACTTTGATTAGGAGAGTCAGGTGTGATACTGCTTAGTTGGAACAAAAGCCTGCACCCACACCGGCCCTTTCTGGATAAGATTGAGGACCCCTGGTGTAGCTTAAGATTGATGTGTGTGTCTTACTGAGTTACGACAGATGGAATATGTGGACAGACTTGATGCTGGTAAAAACCACATTATCCTGGATCTGCCTCAAATCTATGAGCTGCCCAAACAAAAATACAAACAAAAACTGCCACAATATGAAAAAAGGTTTCTTTACTAAACATTTAAAAAAGAAACAGACTCCATACCATGTTTCCCCTAAATCAAAGGAACAAAGCAGCGTCAAAGGGCGTTAAGCTGTGTTTGTTAAGCGGTCGGCCTCAACAGGAAACAGGTTTGGAGCCTGCAGCCACACAAAAATACGGGGTACAGCGCGGAAGCGTTATTGCCCCAAAATACAAGGAGTGCAAGAGTCTTTAATTACGTCACGGACACACAGTGGATATTATAAAAGTGCACAGACTGGAGTAACCCATAAAAACGGGCACAGAACCCATCGACCAATCAGATGCCGTAATGACCTGGGGCCTGTATCATGAAGCAGGATTACTGAGTTAGCTGGATAACTGCACTGAGTAAAACTCGGAACACTCCCAAATCTGGAACATGGACTGTAAAAAAAAAAAGAAAAAAACTGTTCTGGTCCGGGTTTTACTCAGTGCAGTTAACTCATCCAGCTAACTCAGTAGTCCTGCTTCTCTTACTCAGTGCAGTTAACTCATCCAGCTAACTCAGTAGTCCTGCTTCTTTTACTCAGTGCAGTTAACTCATCCAGCTAACTCAGTAACCCTGCTTCTCTTACTCAGTGCAGTTATCCAGCTAACTCAGTAATCCTGCTTCTCTTACTCAATGCACATATACAGCTAACACAGTAGTCCTGCTTCGTGATACAGGACGCTGGTCCAGGAGATCACCAGAAAAGATTAAGCCAATACACGATCACCGTGGTTACTGGAGATAACGAAAAGAGCCCATTTTGCGTGCCAGAACCGTACGTGTAGCTCCGCGTTGCAGGCTGGAGGGCCGTTTGTAGCCATGGTTACATAAACAGCCTGAGGAAGCCCATTTTAACCAGAATAGAAGAACAGAACCGGTCTTAAAATAACACAGATTTGGTGTTATTTAATGACATTTTCAAAAAGAAACGCAATCTGTTATTCCTTAAGAAGTAAGACAGGAAAGACCCCCGCTCCCCGCCCCCAGCCCCCAGCCCCCCATATTAAAGGCTGTTCAAGGGAATCCTCAAAGAAAGTCGAAGAGAAAGCCACTTGTTTCTAATGAGATTCTAGTTAAGCAACTGCGGAAACGCAATTGAAATATAAATCCCAGAAACTGTAATCCCTAAAATTACTTGGGGCGGGGTGGATGTGGGGGGGGGGGCGTCCCTTGGATCTGAGGATCAAAACTGCTTCCATTAAAAGCAGCTAAAGCGGGGTTAATATCTCCACTGGCACAGAACATTCTGCAGTGCGGGTCTTTCCAGAAATATGCGCGGCAAATAACGTTAAATAACCACGTGGGCATCTTATCAAGGGACTTACAGGGCCATGCGCTGCGGTCATAATAAATCTCTTCCCACATCTGGCTCTCTCAAACGGGGAAAGGACAAGCACCTTGGCCCACGAGATATTCACAATGACTGAAGGGATTGCTGCCCACTGTGAGTCACTATTTATTAAGCATACGCTCTTATCCCAAACAACTTACACAGCTTTAGCCTTTTTTACAGAGTATACATTTATACAGCTGGGTATATACAGAAACAATTCAGGTTAAGTACCTTTGCTCAAGGTTACAACGGCAGTGTCTTAGATGGGATTCGAACCTGCAACCTTTTGGTTACAAGTCCAGTTCCATAACCAGTATGCTGCACCACCAAACCAGAAACTGCTTGGAGTGAAACCCTTTTTCAGTTTTTGTGCACTTTTGTGTAGAATAACTCTGGAGCTTTTTGGTTTCCAGCGGAGTTTAACGTTGAGTCTCTCAGGTTTAAGTTTCAGAGTTTTTTTTTTTTAAAGCGTGCTCAGCCCCAGGGCCTCCAAAGCCTGCATATTGTGCGTAGGTTTGAAAGTGATTCATTCCACCGCAGACAGGTGGTAGAGGCCGAGGGGAGCCACTGATTGGTCCCTAGAGTCACCGGCGATGTGTGAGACTCGCCATCCGGAGGCGTGTTTGTCGTGAGGTCCAACCCCCATGAGGTCAGGAGAAGGCGTGGAAGGAGGAATGGATACCTGGCCAGGGCTGGACATACAGGCCGTGTGATCCGGACACTGAGGATGGAGGTCCACTGAAGATCGAGTGAGTGTGTGTGTATGCGTGTGTGCGAGTGTGTATGCATGTGTGTGTGTGTGTGTGTATGTGTGTGTGTGTGTGTGTGCACGTGTTAGCCCAAAGTTCCACAATTTAGGCAATAACAACACAAATCTAATCAGTTCATCAAAAATCTAATTTTATTTTGTGAATTTTGCCGGCTGCATGAATGCCACATATTTCTCCTGAAAGCTGCTTGTAAAACTCTCTTACGATACAGACGCACACAGCTGCTGCTGCAAAGCTGGCCCAAGCCTCAGAGACTGTGGGAAAGGGCCGACCTCATAGTGCTGCGGCCCAAACCTCAAACCTCAAACGTCAGGTGATGGCTTATCAAAGGCTTCACTATGAGGCTGTCGTTTCCTTTACATCTGTCACTGTCCGAGCAGAGAGGGGGAGACAAACCGCAGGGAAATGGGGGGGGTGTCTGTGTGTGTGTGTGTGTGTGTGTGTGTCTGTGTGTGTGTGTGTGTGTGTGTGTGTGTGCGTAGCCAGGGTTGGGGTGGCTGCAGTCTCCATATATGTTTGGCAGTAGAGAATTATGAAATGTTACATGGCAGAATTACATCAGACAGGTCATGTATGACCAAGGTCACTGTTTTTCACCAGCATCTAAACAACAGATGCATTTGGGGAGTTAAATACGAGCGGTATGCAATCGCCTGAATAAAGTTATAACCATATCGGTCTGGGCTTTTACACAGAGGCATTGGAATGGAAGCAAACACAAATAGGAAATGACAGAGACGTTTAAAAGCTGTTTTTCCGCTGTTGGGGTTTTACAATTTAAATTGGAAGTTCCAACCAACCAACATATTTACTGGAGTAAATTATTTGACACGGTTAAATACAAGTATGTACAATTTATCTGCAAAAATCTTTACTCTTTTTTTAGCTGGTCGTTAATATTCATAGACATTCTGGGCCATAATTAGAAACATGACCTTTAAAAAAAAAAAAAAGCCCATCAATGATCTAATACGCAGGGAAAATTAACAGTTCAAAGTCAGACTAAAGCTGCAATTTATTTTATTTCTTTGACAACATGAAAAGAAAAGAGAAATAAACGAGCTCTCAAGTGCTGACAAATGAGAAACTACGGAGATGCCAAAAAGCTCAGAGGCATGGAATTCCAGACTGGAAAGCCGGAATTGGGCTGTGCTGCTGCTCTTCCTTTCTTTTCCCAGTTTTTTCCCACAAGCACTCACCCCTGGGAGGACAGGTTGGCGTAATCGCGACGCTACTGATGTTCACCGCCGAGTTTTTCTGCAGTTTGCAGTGGAAATCAAAGCGGCCACACTACATTAGCGCTGAGCTAATTGCGTGAGATCCGATGTTCTCCTCGACATGTAAATCCCCCCGAGGCATAAAATTTCCCCCGCAGTTTATGAGCAAGAGGCTCAAAGCTATACGAGCAAGACAGGATATCAGTTACCATCACCCAATTATTCTGCTCCTAATCTACCGTGCCAATCTTTACCATTAGACAGTCTGTATGCACACACACACACACACACATACATATACACACACACACACACACACACACACACACACACACACATACACACACACACACACACACACTCACACTCACACACACACACACACACACACACACACAAACACACACACACACACACACACACACACACACAATCAAGCTCAGTGTTTCTCAGATTTTCACAGTCACGAGGACTGGCTGGGGTGGGATTGGGGGGGGGAGGACATAAGGTGCTTGGTGATGGCTCCTCATTCTAAATCAGGGGCTGAATTTGGGTCCAATTGAACACATTCGCTTCCTTTGCTCTCTTCTCTCAAGTGAGCTATCTTGTGAAGCAATATCTGACGTGCAGCAAGCAAACAGGTTGCTCTGCAAGGGAGGACTTACGTGAAACAAACAAAAACGGAACTGAACCCTCACAACCAATATAGGAAGTGCAACCCGATAGAGTTGAAACGTGACAGCCAACTTTTTCCGCGTGGAGCATTGCATTGTGGGATTCCTTTCTTGCTGGAAGCTGGCATTTTATACCCTTGATGGAAGAGAGGATAAACGAGGGAGTGAAGGAATATAACTACTCCCTCCCCTTTCATAAATTGGAACCGAATCCCACTTGGTGCCACTGCCATATTTCATCCTCGCATTTTGGGGATTCTTGAAGCAAGAAGGGAAGGAAACAACAGGACGAAAGCATAACATTCAGATCTGAACACAGCCAGGGTTTTAGTGAGAAACACTAAACACAGCGAAGGAACGATGTTGGGTATGATATGGTAAAAACTTCAACAAATCCTTTAGTTCATACATAAAAGACACCAGTAAAAAAAAAAAAGTCCTGGGCATTTTGAAAAGAAACCTCTATTTTCACAAAATTCTTTCTTTCATATGATTGCATGCTTTGGTTATTGTAATATGTTGGGGGGGGGGGCATTCTGTGACGCTGCTCTCACTAAGCTCCCTGGACCTGTGTCATTTTGGCGGCCTATTGGAACACAGCGAAGGAACGACGTTGGGTATGATATGGTAAAAAACTTCCCAGCATGCTTTGCAGCAGAAGCTCGTTCTGGGGATCAGTATTAATAATCCCACTCGAAATAGAATAGAATAGAATAGAATAGAATAGTGAATGTCAGTGCTCCTGGAGGAATATCAACATGAATTACTTATTAATTACTTAAAGCAAATTCAAAAAGTTGCCAGGCAACTGCTAAATAAAGATTTTTAAATCTTTATGTTTGTGGAAGTTTTGTTGTCTCAGTTTCCACAAAAGTGTACCTGAAATGAATGCCATTGTGTTGTGACAGTGTGTGAACATCGATATGAAATCCAAGGTTGGGGAAGGTTATAGCATAGTGGAGAAGAGGGAGATTTATTTAAAGAAAGAAGAAAAAAATAAGTACTATTTTATGTGTGTTCATCACAGGAACAAAATGTCTTGTCATCTCACAACAAAAGTGTTTCATATCCAAAGATAATCATGAGTAATGAAAAGATTTTAGAAGCTTGGAAAAAAACATTTCAAAATACTTTCAGTTATTTACAGCAATTGTTTGACCTTCAGGTCCGAAAATTTATTTTAGACAACAACACAGGCGGTATATCTACCCCCCGAAACGGTCACTTCCGGGACGACCTACGGCCTCCGAATATAATTCATGTGGTGGGGTGTCAGGCAGACCCCCAGAGCATCCTGCAGCACTCAGGCTCAGAAGCCATTATTTATTAATCCCAAGGTTAGTGCGTTTAAAAAAGAATGACGCCGTTAATTATGAAGACGTAGCATGCATGCACAATGGCTACGCATATATACATATTTTGTGTAGATTCTACATTTCTACATTCACAAATTTAAATATCCCCGATTTCAAATGGAATTTAAAAATGTGATTAATCGCGATTAACCACAGCGAATCGTGCGATGAATTCGTTTTAAATATTTGATCGTTTGACAGCCCTGATATATATATATATACACACATTTTAGCATTTTGGTGAGGGGGTGATGTTTTTTTGTTTTATTTTCGTTCAGGACCTCGCCCCGCACTTGCTTCCCATTTGAGAGAGAAAGAAAGAGAGAGAGACAGACATACAGAGAGAGTATTGTAGTTTAATTAATTTAATGTTTGTTTATGTAAAGCTTTGGAAATATACACACACATATATGTCATGGACATAAAGTGCAAATCAGTTGAACTGAATTGAACTGAGAGAGAAAGAGAAGGGGGGGGGATGTGCCCTGACCCCTGTGCCGGACACTTTTGGAAGCTTCCGCCTCTCTCTGCCTCTCTCTCTCTCTCTGCCTCTCTCTCTCTCTCTGTCTCTCTCTCTGTCTCTCTCTCTGTCTCTCTCTCTGTCTCTCTCTCTGTCTCTCTCTCTGTCTCTCTCTCTGTCTCTCTCTCTGTCTCTCTCTCTGTCTCTCTCTCTGTCTCTCTCTCTCTCTCTCTCTCTCTCTCTCTCGTTCTCTCTCTCGCTCTCTCTCTCTCTCTTTCTCTCTCTCTCTCTTTCTCTCTCTTTCTCTCGCTCTCTCTCTCTCTCTCTCTCTAAAATGGGAAACAAGTGCGAAGCGAGGTTTTGAATGAAAATAAAACTGAGAAACATTGCCCCCCGCAAAGACAAAAATATGCTAAAATGTTCATCCGCAAGCTTGCTAAATTTCCCATTTAAAAAAAAAAAGGTATTGTGTTTGTGTCCCTCGGTAGAGTCTGTTTGCCTCTAAATTCCCACAAAGTCCACACTAGAACCCCTATGTCCTCCTTATTTGACTGCTTATCTGGGTAATACATTTTTAGTTGGGGTTTTTTTTTTTCGTTTTTTTGGGGGGTGGATTATCCTGCTTTCACCTACCAAATTTAATTGTACCCATATATTGCCTCCCTCTACATGTCGTGTTCTTTCGAGGTGTTAAAAACGCCCCCTCTTTTTTGGGGGGGGTTTTTCTCTTCCTGCCCCATTTAAAAGTTCTCAGGGGAATCACCAACAGCAGAGCAGAAGTTTAGACCTCAGGCTCTGCATTACACCTGGAACAGCTGGTCCTTCTCTCACAGATTAGCAGTAGCTGTTCCACATCTCATGCTAATCCTGTGCGCAAGAGGTTTAAACCTGGTGTTTGAACTCCTGCCAGGTTCGTTAGGAACAACGGTAACACCTGTAACAGGAATGCCAATGGCAACAACAGCAACAAGAACAGCAACAACAGCAATACCTGTAACAGGACTGGCAACAGCAACAAGAATGGTAACAACAGCAACACCTGTAACAGTACCGACAATGGCAACAACAGCAACAAGAACAGCAACAAGAACAGCAACAACAGCAACACCTGTAACAGGACTGGCAACAGCAACAAAAATGGCAACAACAGCAATACCTGTAACAGGACTGGCAACATCAACAAGAATGGCAACAACAGCAACACCTGTAACAGGACTGGCAACAGCAACAAGAATGGCAACAACAGCAACACCTGTAACAGGACTGGCAACAGCAACAAAAATGGCAACAACAGCAACACCTGTAGCAGGACTGGCAACAGCAACAACAAGAACAGCAACACCTGTAGCAGGAAGAAGAACAGCAACAGCAACAACAGCAACAGAAACAACAACAACAGCAACAGAAACAACAACAACAACAACAGCAACAGCAACAGAAACAACAACAACAGCAACAACAATAACAAAGACAGCAATGACAGCAATAACAGCAGAGGGTATATTATAAAAGAAGTTTAACATAGCCAGGGTTTCTTTACGTTAGCTGGCTTCAGAAAGCCTAAACAGCGCAATCTGGCTTAATCGGTACTACAAACGTGGTTATCAACTTGTTAAGTGAACCACTGGCTTTATTAATCAAGGTACGTGCGCGTTCTCATAAAAGGGGCGGTGTCTACAACAACAAGCCTATAGCGGTGCAGCATGGGCTGTACTAGAGCACCGTATTTCTCTCCTGTGGGGAAAAAAGACTGATACGATATAATGAACAGATAAGAACATAAAACAATCATAAGAGCAAAAAGCTACACCGTTGCCTCCAACAAAGCCAGGAAGAAGATTTGCAAAAAAAATCTAATAAAAAATGCTCATTGTGTAGGTTAAATTCGCAAGTTAATACCTTATTCACCTTACCTCTCATAACAAATAAATCTATACTTTCAGTACATTTTATTCATGCAGTTTATTTCTAATGTGACAACTGTACCAATACATTCAACTTTAAACTTGATACAGCATGTTTAAAATCTTGCTGAAGCAATCACACCAACGTTTATTCATAAAACTCAAGCATTTTCCGGAACTCACTAATCTCCCCCTGCGAAGAGATTCACTCTATCCGCACATAGTGAGATGCCTTTTTCCAAAGCCAATGAGTTGATTGGTCAAACAGCGGTGCTTTTATACATTTCAATCTGATAGCCTGAACATAACCTGCCCCGGAGCAGGTTAGCCACGCAGAGTAAATTGCCATGGCAATATACCCCGATTAAAAGTCAGTCGGCTTTGTGGTACAGAAAACCCAGGGTTGACGCTTAAATTAGCTCGCTAACTCGTTAATCTCGCTTCGTAGTACACCCCTCAAAAGTATAAACAACAACGACCGTAAAATAATAATAATAATATGATTCATGCAGCACTTTTCCCAACTGGGGTGTATTCAAAAGAAAGGGCATCACACAACAATTACACTGAGTGCATGCTGGGAGTTGAAGTTCAGAGCTTTAGATTTTTGTTGTTCGTTTGACAAGTAGTACACACAAGTAGTAGACTTTTCAGGGAATGTTCTTTGGCACTTTTCCAAGCATCCCACCCCCACCCCACCCCACAGTGTTGCAGCATATGGAACTTGTTGTTCTTAACACAGAATACATTTCCATTTTAATCCGCCAATTTATTCCAGATGGAAAACATCACTCCACACCTATTTACCTGAGGGAGCTGCAGTGAGTCTACTTTTCTCAGCAAGAAACTCGGAGGCTCACCATATTTTAAAAAAAATAATAATTAAAAATGGCTTGACAGAAATAGAATGCTGGTATATGCAAGTGGAAAAACGTGAGTGAGAGCCAATTATGATAAAATGTTTAATTTTGAAAGGTACGGTGTCCAATTTGAATTTATGATGAAATGCAAACAAATCCTTTTCGACAGTTAAAAATTTATGCGAACACAGAACAATAAATCATAAATACCACAATGCGGTGCTAATGATTCTGTTGTGTTTTATTCAGCTCTTACAAAAGGGAGTATTTATGCGTGTTTCTAATTGATAGTGAAAAATAGGGATTCCGTCATTACGGCAATAAACGGCACACAGCTGGGAAGAAGTAAGTCTTGTGTCACGAAATGAATTAATGCCAGTTCTGTATGCAAATGCAGCCGGAGTTCTGAAAACAAGCCACTGCGAAGGAAATGAGAGGGGGACGACTCGCAAAATAAATAAATAAAAGTTCTGAACGGGATATGTGGTCAAGCAGACCAGCTGTGGATATTGGCAAATTTGCTGCCATGGTTACGTGGCCCGTTAGAACTTGACCCCCAACACATAGTGGGAAAAAAAACTATTGATATTTGAAGTGAAAATTGGCAGCCAAACACTCAGTAATCCATGGTGAAGTGGAAGCCCTGCACTCAAAATGGCTTTAGAAAAGGTTTACAAAAAGAGGGCAAATAAAAACCATAAATATAGACCGGAACTACAGGATAGTTATCCACAGAGTTACTATTGGGAAGAGCATATATGGCGTAATTTTTTATTGTTTATTGTCCAAGGTCTTTTTAATTAATTATTTAAAAATATTTGAAATTTAACAAAATTGAAATTATTATTTATTTGTTTTAAAAATTTAAAAAATTAAAAAACAAAATTCAAACATATTTTTTCATTTCTTAATACAAGTGAAAATTGTTAAAAAAAAAAAATGAAAAAAAAATTTACAGATAAATTGTAAATACACTGTAGTAAAAAAATTATTTTATTAAAATTCATTTCTTGAAGGTTTAAATAAATTAAATTAATAAAAATTTAAGTTGAATTTTTTAACAAAAATCAAATTAAAAATCAAATTTATATTTTTTTAATCAAATTTCAATAAGTAATTAATTCAATTCAAAATCTTATCATGTTTTTGTAATTAGTCAGTTCAAAAATAAAACTGACCATACATGATGTTTAGTTTGATAACATTCGATAATCAAAATCATTCAAACCTCAATTTCATTAATTTTTTAACTCATATACTTTTTATTTTTTAAAAAAACATCCAGTGTTCTCGTAGTGATATCTCTCATTCGGTATATCATGTTCTTTATTTTTTTCATCTCTTAATTATTACTTCCTCTATTTGCTTATTCTTCTTATTTAAATGTCTGCAATGGATCATTTTATTTATAAACACATACCAATGGTTTCAATGCTCGTGGTGTTTTTTTATTCTGCAAAATACTTTTCTGTCGCACTTCTCTTTCTGGTCTGGTCTGCTATGCTCTGGTGTCTGATCATTTTCCAGCCCTTCCTTGTCTTCCCTTTGGTGGCGTCGTTCGCCAAATCATCTCGCTCTGTTTTTTGTTTCTTTTTTTTTTTGATTTTTTTTTCTCTTTTTCTCCATGATTTTCTGACATACTTTTGTTGCATCCTCGATTTTCATCTTTTCATTTTTCTCTTTTCTCTTTTCTTTCTTTTTTTATTTCTTTCTTTTTCTTTCTTAAATTTATCTTGGTGTTTCAGTGGGCCATCTCTTCTTCTGAACGCTTTCAGCCTCTAACTCTCTGCTCCACTTTTTGCTATTCCTTTTGGCATGTTCTTGTCTTATGATTCTCAGAGCCCTGAACAATTTCAGACAATTTAACAGCATTAACATACACTTAAATTTTACCATGAAAACAAGAATATATATACTTATGTAGCTAACTTACTTACTAACAGAAGAGTTTTTTTACTAAACTGACTATAGCTTAATTTAGGTATGTAGCCCTAGCTAGCAAAAATAGAACAGCTTGAAATTTTTTATAGAGAAGACCTTTAAATATTTTCTTTTAAATAGTAAAATAGAACCTTTTAAAAATTTTTTATTCAAAACATAAGACCCTTACCGTTCCTATTTAAAAAAGAAGATAAAATGGAGACCTTAAAACAAAACTTTAAACCCGTTTTTTTTACACTACCGAAGTTTCCATGTTGACTACCTAAATTTTTACCATATGTTTCGATGATGACTTAGCAAGTACATGGCTAGCATAACATGTCATAGTTGAAAGTTTGCTAACATAAAAATAAAATATACATGCTAGCAAGACATTACATGCATAAAACTTATACACATAAAAATATAATACTTTGCATAAAACCCCAAAAAAAAACCTTAATATTTTCAGATTTAAAGAGAAGTAGTACAATTAGTGACACAATATTACAGGAACATCATATTTTTCCATTTTGATTATATCAAAAGTTTATGGTATGGGATACTTACCACTTAGCATTCAGGGACAGGGACAGGTGCTCAGCCATGTGAAAAAAAAAAAGTGCAGGCTTAAAAAGTGAGCAAAAGCCATTGGATTAAAATACCTTGTGTTTTTTTAGTTATAACAAAATGAAAATGGTAAAATTTTTTTTTATATTTTAATTTAAAATTAAAAATAAAATATAAATAATATCTAATAATTCTTCTAAAAAAAAATCAAAAAAAAATGTCTTCTAAAAAAAACAGAAAAAAATAAAAAAAAATGTTTTGTTTTGTTATTTTTTTACAGAACCAAAGAAATGTTGTCAGGAGGGACAGCTACTTCCCATATAAAAGTACCCTATAAATGATGTTTGTGTTTTATTTATAATTAAGCTATCTACTATCTAATTTAATGTTAAAAATAGATATAAACATATTCTTAGTAAATATATGTGTCTCTGAAGAAATTAATTTTTTGTTAAATTTTTTTTTTTTTTGTTGTGGGACCGCACTTTGTACTAATTCGGTAGAATGCCCCATATAATAACGGAGTGTGCAGAGTAGAATTCCGACAGTATTTATGAATGTCTAAAATGATCCTGCCGTAGGCCAACAATCAATGTTTTCTTTGGGTCAACACAATGCATCTTGGGTAAGTGGCGAATTGCGCTCCTCGTCAACTCAGAAGTGAAGCCAACCTGATCGATGGGCATGTATTTCTGTCAATGTTAAAAGCATTTTCCTTCTAGAGACAGAATGAAAATCAGACTTTATTATCTTGACCAGGCTGCTCATAACCTTACAGTACTATGAGCCTGACCAGGCTTCTCATAACCTTACAGTACTATGAGCCTGACCAGGCTGCTTATAACCTTACAGTACTATGAGCCTGACCAGGCTGCTCATAACCTTACAGTACTATGAGCCTGACCAGGCCTCTCATAACCTTACAGCACTATGAGCCTGACCAGGCTGCTCATAACCTTACAGTACTATGAGTCTGACCAGGCTGCTCATAACCTTACAGTACTATGAGCCTGACCAGGCCTCTCATAACCTTACAGTACTATGAGTCTGACCAGGCTGCTCATAACCTTACAGTACTGTGAGCCTGACCAGGCCTCTCATAACCTTACAGCACTATGAGCCTGACCAGGCTGCTCATAACCTTACAGTACTATGAGTCTGACCAGGCTGCTCATAACCTTACAGTACTATGAGCCTGACCAGGCTTCTCATAACCTTACAGTACTATGAGCCTGACCAGGCCTCTCATAACCTTACAGCACTATGAGCCTGACCAGGCTGCTCATAACCTTACAGTACTATGAGCCTGACCAGGCCTCTCATAACCTTACAGTACTATGAACCTGACCAGGCTGCTCATAACCTTACAGTACTATGAGCCTGACCAGGCTACTCATAACCTTACAGTACTATGAGCCTGACCAGGCTGCTCATAACCTTACAGTACTATGAGCCTGACCAGGCCTCTCATAACCTTACAGTACTATGAGCCTGACCAGGCTGCTCATAACCTTACAGTACTATGAGCCTGACCAGGCTGCTCATAACCTTACAGTACTATGAGCCTGACCAGGCCTCTCATAACCTTACAGTACTATGAGCCTGACCAGGCTGCTCATAACCTTACAGTGCTATGAGCCTGACCAGGCTGCTCATAACCTTACAGTACTATGAACCTGACCAGGCTGCTCATAACTTTTGTAATCTTGCAGAGGTGCATTCTGGGATCAAATTGGAAGATTTATCGATTCGATTTCTCAAGTGCAGTCACTTATTACGCAGCATTTAAATTCTTGGCAATAATGCACCTCATTTACTCTTCAGTGAGGAGATGTGGTTTGAAACACAGGTGACCCTATCAAAATAAATTAGACTCTTGTGTAACGTGTCACCTGTAGTGCCGTTAGTGGACCATACTGCTCAATGCAAACATTTAGAGTACGGACGTCAGCACTACGTGACAGGCAGGTATGCGTGTACCGATGTGCTGACTGTTGGTCCTTGTTTTTATGTATCATTGTTTTTATGTATTTTATGTATTTTATGTATTTACTTATGCCTTTTGTATTCGTACCCTGTATTTTTTTTATTATTTTATGCACTGTAAAGCACTTTGTGAGTCGTCTCTGTGATAAGTGCTATATAAAGTTTACTTACTTACTTTACTTACTTAGGTAGGTCATGGATCATGTTTGTTGAGGGAGCACGCATTCCATCATGTCACAAAGTAGAGGGGCATAAAAGAAGCTAAAAAGTCCTTCATATTCACTTTTACCAAGAGCGGAGCAGATTATTTTAGCGCTTGGTTTTGCTTTCCACCTGCGTTCAGGGTATTCCTAATTGTGTCTTTTAAGATGAAAGGGGCCTATGTTCGGTCTGTCATATACGCAAGTAGACGTAACTCAGCTGAAAAAGGTGAAAGGATAGGATGGCGTTTGGAAGATGCCGGTGACACTACACCAGTGGTCTCCAACCCTGTTCCTGGAGATCTACCGTCCTGTAGGGTTTCACTACAACCCTAACAAAACACACCTCATTCAACAGCTAGAGATCTACCGTCCTGTAGGGTTTCACTCCAACCCTAACAAAGCACACCTCATTCAACAGCTAGAGATCTACTGTCCTGTAGGGGTTCACTCCAACCCTAACAAAGCACACCTCATTCAACAGCTAAAGATCTACCATCCTGTAGGGTTTCACTCCAACCCTAACAAAGCACACCACATTCAACAGCCAGGGTTGGGGACCACCTTTGTACACCTTCTTGAGTCAGTGGAAGTCAAGAGTTCTGCTCTCCTTTTTTGATAAGAGTTTGCTGCCTCTCCTTCAGACAGTGAAATCCTGAGGTATTAAAGCTCTTTTGAAAATAAAGGACTGGAAACTAAAATGGGGGTGACTTAAACTTCCTGTGTCTGATCTGGATCTGTGAGGATCAGTCTTTATTGGGCTCATGGTACCACAATGTACCAACACCTGTGCTTTAAAAAAAAAAAGCTATATTCTGATGCTAGATTCAGAACAGCTTTTCCTCAGCAAAAACATAACCTACTGTCTCAACAGTGAGTCAGCATATCTGTCTTTACATGCCAATAAATATGGCATTTTAATATTTGCACCTCTTTTTTTTTTTTTTTGGTAGAATACTGACAGCCACT
The DNA here is from genome assembly GCA_022702515.1 of Ilyophis sp. 1 JC-2022. NCBI lineage: Eukaryota > Metazoa > Chordata > Actinopteri > Anguilliformes > Synaphobranchidae > Ilyophis > Ilyophis sp. 1 JC-2022. Next base: position 81,444,409 of record CM040405.1, read on the forward strand.
GTATGCTTCCATCACAACAAGGAAGAAATTAGCCGACCAGGTCATTCGACTGCGTTCCTAACACAATTGTGCCCCCTGGTGTTTTCACATGAAATTGCATAGAGAATACAGCCAACGGGAACCATCCAATGTAAGATCAAGTACAACCAGGAGTTGCCTGGTGAGATTTTTTTTTTTTAAACAGAGGCAGGAAAGAATTCACTTTTAATCTAATCTAATACTGACCTATAACTTACATATCTCATAATTAAAATGATCAGTCACTGACAGTCACTGGCTCCCTTGTTTTAAACCAGGGTTAATGTGGCAGCATCATATCTGAACTTCTCATTGAATGACTTTAATTTGAACACAGATGAGGTCATAATTTAGATTTCTAGAAGATGATTCCAGTTTATGTTCCCCTCACATCGCTGCCATTCACAGCTTCTCTGAGTAGATTGTGACCTTTATCGAAATCTACAAGTGAGAGACAGAAAACAGCATAGCTGCTGCTGTCAAAACTAATTTCTACAGAGCATACGACCACCACCCCCTCCCCCCTTCAAAACAATGTGGGGGGGGGGCGGTTGTGCAATAGTCTCAATAGTTTCACACATACAACCCTCCCTCTGCACTTTGTGTCTGGGAAGAGGTTGGGCGCACACAACCTTTTCAGGGCAGATGCACTCCACGTACATTCCACCAAATCATCTTTCTCTATCCGCTTTAAGACAAGGCTCATGGATTTATTATTTTTATTTATTTTTCTGTGTGGCCGCGATCTATACTAATTTACAGCCACCACATCCATCAAAACCAAATATCCGCCGACATTAATCACAAATGATTTGTTTCCCATGCAGCTGATTGGGAGTTCTCCCAGTTCTCCCGCCCAAATGCTTGAATTAATCTCTAACTGATTTGGTTTCCACGGCAACCCTCGGGCAAATATTAATACATCTGCAAAAGAAGACACCCCGCGTCTCGAGAAAATAGGCCGGGCGTACGCGCCTGCCTGAGGTGCCAGATCAAATTATCACAGCGATGCCGTGCACCTGAAGAGGGCCTTATGTACACAGTACCTGCCAATGTAGTCTTCTCTCGCTCTCTCTCTCTCTCAATATGTAGGGTGGATGTGGAAGGGAGTCTGGTTTTGAATCTATACTAATACAAGGTAATCTTGGTCATTCTGGGGGTTGTGTTTGTTAAGTTACTTTTGTTTTTTTAATAAGGGTTTTTGTTGAGTTTGGGGTTTTGTTTTCAGTTTTTTTTAGATTCTTAACTGGCCTCTAATTTATTTAACCATTGTTAAATAAATTGCTTTAAAAAGTCAAAAGTCTCTTTCTGGGCCTACTAGACAAAAAACTTAACTTTACCACAGAAGGCTTCAAATTGGGGACATGGTGCTTATAAACCAGTGGTGTCCGAGTCCATTCCTGGAGGGGCCACATTGGCTGCTGGTTTTTGGTGTGTTCCAGCTCTATAATGTTTAATTTAATTCTCTGGTAAGTCAGCGAGTCTGAACACCATGATTCCAAGGGCTAAACTTGCTTACTGAAACACAACTACAAAACCCAGCAGACACTGCGGCCCCTCCGGTGCTTGGCTTTCTTTGAAACCCTTATTCAACACTAACAAACTGCAGCAAGTCAAAAGCAGAATCAGTTATTACATTTTACTCCCTTTTATTGGATTCTGTACCAGCTTGTAGGAAATTCCTTTGTAATTGCAAACCGGATCATTCTCTGCCTCAGCCAAGATCACAGAGTGTGGATTTCCCAGAATGCATTGCGGCACCACTCCCCCCCCCCCCCCCCCCTCCTCCTCACACGCTAATTGAGGGACACCGCCATGTTTGCGCCCTACTCCCGCCACCTGGTGCCACTTCCCATAATTCCACACTCTCTCTCCATCCCTGGTTGCCATATCAGGCTGCAGCGGGCAGTTCCCTGGCATTTCCAGCTCGCTGAAGCCCCTGATGCAATTATGCAGCCCCCTACGCCCACCCCCAGGTTCGCCTACACCATGCCACCTCAGCTACTTTAATCAGCGTTTCATCTTCAGGGACCCCAGTGCACCATGAGAATCCCCACTGCACGTACCCCCCGCTCACTCATCTTCTGTTTATTCTACACCGCTGAGAAACAGTAGCTGGAGAGGTATTAGATTTTAATACGCACACATATGGAAAACTGCACCCACACCCTCACTATTCACAGCTCCAGAGGAAGTGAGAATACTTCAAATGCAGACAGGTCTATTTTCAATTTACTGGGGTTGGGGGGATCATTCAGAATTTAATAAGCGCAAACCATGCGTGTGCGCATTGGACATTCTTTCCCCCACATCCTGTGTGTACAAAAAGGAAAATTACACAAATATATCTTGTGACAAAATCCTAAATACAAACTACCTTAACAAATAAATGCATTTATAAACTATAATAAAAAAGCTGCTTTGCAGGTGGTACAGAGATATAGATTATACAAAAAAAAGAGGTGAGAAGTCATATGAATGGCAGGTTGCATTTGACATGGAAATACACATATATCAAATACGTGCATTTGAAATACTACCCATCTCTGCGTGCATGTTAGCAGTTTCCCGTATTGGGGACACCATGCTGTGGGACAGTGGTGAGATCTGACTGGTTGCTTAAACCCAAAACCCCACCAAAACCAACACTCTGCATCTGGCAACCCTCCCTCAGTTGCTTAAACCCAAAACCCCACCAAAACCAACACTCTGCATCTGGCAACCCTCCCTTACATTCTCTTGCGCTTCCAGTTCCCTTCATATCACTTCAGAAGTTCTCAGTTGACCAACCATGTATTTAAAAAATGTTCAGTCTTTTTTTAGGGCTTTTTCAGCTTTATTGGACAGCGCAGCAGAGAGAGACAAGAAGAGAGAGAGAGAGAGAGAGAGAGAGAGAGAGAGAGAGAGAGAGAGAGAGAGAGAGAGAGAGAGAGAGAGAGAGAGAGAGAGAGAGTTTCAGCTTTATTGGACAGCACAGCACAGAGAGACAAGAAGAATGAGAGTGAGAGTGAGAGGGAGAGAGAGAGAGAGAGAGAGAGAGAGAGAGAGAGGGAGAGGGAGAGGGAGAGAGAGAGGGAGAGAGAGAGAGTTTCAGCTTTATTGGACAGCACAGCACAGAGAGACAAGAAGAGAGAGGGAGAGGGAGAGAGGGAGAGGGGGAGAGAGAGAGTTTCAGCTTTATTGGACAGCACAGCATAGAGAGACAATAATGGGAGTGAGAGAGAGAGAGAGAGAGAGGGAGAGAGAGTGAGAGGGAGAGAGAGTGTTTCAGCTTTATTGGACAGCACAGCATAGAGAGACAAGAATGGGAGTGAGAGAGAGAGAGGGAGAGAGAGAGAGAGTTTCAGCTTTATTGGACAGCGCAGCACAGAGAGACAAGAAGAATGGGAGTGAGAGAGAAAGACGTGCAACAATGGTCGCTCGGCCTGGAACAGCCGACGTCGGTGCTCTACAGAGACACCCCCTGACCTACAATGTTTTTTAAAAAATAATAATAAATCTGAAATGCTCGTGGGCTACGCGTTCAGGCCTAGCGGCTACGCGTTCAGGTCTAGCGGCTCGTCACTTGGGCAGGAAACAACATCATTCCCGCCTTTACCTTGGATAAGGTCACTTCATAAAGAGACGGACGCAAGTCGGGTCCCAACTTTTCGAGCCTTGACATTTCAGTGGCTCTTGGCTAATAGAGCGAGCGGGAACCACGGGTCCCTGAACAACAGGAACAGCTCTGAAAATGTTGTTTTGTTCCCCCCCAAAAAAAATTTTAAATGCTTTGTTTGATCCAAACTTATGAAACCTCCAGCATTCTTCCAATTCTGAATTATAAAAGCTGGCTTCACAAAACAAATCTACAGCCCAGAATTTCTAATATTAAAAAAAGATGAGGAGAAAAATAAGATACACACTACAAGAAGCAAAATAGATTTGTTCTATATAGTTTTTTTAAGTACAAACTTAAACTATTTTGTTTTTTTAATTGTATCAAACAATGGTTTTGGTGTTTATAGGGCGTGACATAGTGAAGCTTTCTGCGCCGATGATGCAAGGAAACAGCAGCGCCCGTGTGTGTTTGGGCTAAAAGTGACTTTCACACCAACAATAGATAAAAGCACACAAGTAGTTTCACTCACACAAACAGTCATCATTGCATGGAGTGGCCTACCAGGTGTGTGAGTTACACTCTGGGTTTTTCGGGGGGGCGGTTGCTTTTATTGGTTTTTGGTGATCTCCTCCTGGCACCCCCCCATAACTCAAACCCTGGTAGCAGACTGAAAAACTCAAGGATCATTCACAGTCGAGGAAGTGATGTCGATGTATCTCACGAGAAGCAACTAAATGTATTCAATTATCTATTTTCTCTCCGTTTTTTGCAAGTGCGCATCAATGCAGACTTACCTGCCCCTGGAAATACGCCATTAAAAGACGACAAGTCCACGAGTCCAAGAGGGCTCAGTTCGGGACTCAGCCATGGATTCAGCCTGTGAGATGGAAAAAATACATTTTGTTGCATTATGGGTATTCATCAGAGCAAATTTGTAGTTTAAAACACAGATTGGCTGTGTCCGAATCAGCACCCTTCCATACTATTGTAGGCTTGTTGAGTAGACAGGACGAGAAAGTCATTAAGTAGGTGAAATTTTCTCTAAATGTAGTATAGCCTACTTAAAACCCCGTATGATATACAATTACTTCCGGGGTTTCACTGAGTATACTCGGGAGCACACTTTTCAAGAAGTATGCAAACATTTTGGTCGCATAAATATGACGAGCAGCTTTGTTTTAAAAAATGAGACGCAGCTTCGCTGACGTTTTCCTTCAATAACAACAAAAAACAATGTGTGACATGCAAGGGTGGGACGTCTTATGGCACTTCCACAGTATGGTTGAAAAATAGTATGGAGGATATTTTTTGCGTACTGCACGTCACGTACTACACTGCACATTAAACAGCACACAGCTGCCAGTGCACAGTACACAGGAGACAGGATGCAGTAGATAGGGCTCTGATTCGGAAACAGACCTAGCATGGGACTTGTCGTCATATCCGATGCCCTGGTCGGAGCGTGAGGCGGCGAATCTGTCTCCTTCCAACGAGCCGCATAGGGGAGAGAAGTCATCGCAGGACCGCTTCACGTTTTTTTTCCCCCCGCACTGTAACCTCCGTCCGCAGCGGCTCTGCCTGCGAATTTCCCGGGGTTTCCCCGCATTATAAAGCTGATGGCGAATCGTTGCCGGGGCTCAGCTGACATTGTGAAAACCTGTACCGTGAAAACCGTGCCGCTAAAACGTCAGGTGCGAGACGGCTGCCTTGAGCTTTTATTCCGTGGCCCGAGGACTTTGCGAATGAGTCATTCGCCTTTGCGCAGTGGATGTCTGCCCCCATTTTTACAAAAGGCACATGCCTTTAGTGACAGGCACATTAAGACGTTGTCCCTTAGAATTAACCCAAATAAAAAAAACATTTAAAAAGAAGAATCTTTTTTCTGTAGAATATTTCTCACTTCAAAGAGCTTTAGCAAGGCCTCCACTGTGGAACAAGGCAACATTTCTATCAGATCAAAGATGCACTTTTCTGCCTCCCTTTCAAAAAGGAAAATTATAAATTATTTACTTTTTTTAAAAAACAGGAAATACAAATGGAGCTGACTTGAGTCCTTTTTCTTAGCACAATTTTAAATGTCTTTAAGAAAAATTAAAAAACGGGTGATATAATCAGCATTTCACAGCAGTGAAGGGTGTATTAAGAGGCAGAAATGATTTTAAACTCATTTGATGTCATCGCTGTCTGTGTAACAAGGCAACATTTCTCACGTTAAAAGACAGGAGCTCCTGCTGAATCCAGTGTCATCCAATCTGTTACGTGCACATTTGCTGTTGGAGAAGGAAATGTGTTAATGTACCATTACTCCAAACATGCCTCCTGCATAGCACTGCTCCCCCGCTATGCTACCACACGCAGAGATTACACAGTGGCAGCTTTGGTCAGGCGTGTGCATGTGCATGCATATGTGCTCGTGTGCATGCGTGTCTGTGTGCGTGAGTAAAGGTTACCGTTACAGCATGATCTTTCCCCAGCCACACATATGCGCCTCACTCAATGTGAACCCCACCCCAATAATGGGGCCACTTTACACGCCCATCTCCCACCCTCCCCCTCCAGGCCTGATTCTACTCTGTCCCACCTGTGCCGTATATACATGTACATGCACACACAACTACAGACACACACACATACAAATTAACACACAGGCAGTGCCCGAGGCCCCTAATGACTAAAGTGGCAATTTTCAGGAACTCACACAGCCGGGGGGGGGGGTGATAATATATCTGCAGGGTCTTCTGGGAAGGGCCGATACCCTGTGTCTGAACATGCAGACCTACCACCACCCAAACGTCACTGAGCAGCACAGCACAGCACACACACGCGTGTGACATACAGGCATGCGACACGCTACAGCACACACGCATGTGACATACACAAAATCATGGGACACTCTCTGATGCCGTTAAGTAGCCCCGCCCACTTTTTTGTTTCATGAAACCGCTCTCCCTTCCCATAAACCCCTGGGGCTAACTTCATAGAAAATAAGATTTTTTTTCAGTCAATGATGATTTGCTTTCCCAAAGATCTGGTGTGACTTTCATTTGTATGTGATTACAAGTGGATGCTCGACAGGGGAATTTCAGTTAGCGTTTCAATTTCATTTGCAGAAATACTTCAGAGTGGGGGGGGGAGGACCACGAGGATTGGGGGGCTGGGGCTGAGATTAATATTTAGAGCCGCTGTCCTGTACTCCTAAAGACGGACGTGAATATTTTAATGACGATACGGCAGAAAAGCAGCAGCCCCGCGGGCATTTTACAAATTACTGTGCAGAAGTGCTAAAGAACCGTTTCTCTGTGCGTAGGAAATGAAGCTCGAGGCATGAGGCCCATTTATATTATTCGGCCCCTGAGGGTCACGTGTCACACCCCGTTCGGTTTCGAGGCTCTCGAGGTGCCTGGCACGCTGCAAATTAGGCCGAAATAAAACAGCGTCTCTTAGAACAGGACCGCTGATCTAGGATCAGGTTTTACCTGTCTAGTTTACAAACTTGGCTCTCTCAACCTGCCACCTAATCATCCCCAGATTTAATTGGCTAAAAAAAGGAATGGTTCTCTTCCTCTCTACCTGAGCTGATGTGTGGTGAGCATTCTGGTGCAAAATGGCTGCCGTTGCATCACTCAGGTGGGTGCTACACATTGGTGGTGGTTGAGGTGAGTTTCCTCTTCACCATTGTAAGTGTCCTTGAGTTTCTTGTAAATAATAATAACAATAATTATTATTATTATTATTATTATTATTAATAATATACTATCCTCATCCATTATGAGCCAAAAGCTGATCCTGGATCAGGGCCTGTATTTATGAATCATCTCAGAGCAGTACTACTGATCTAGGATTAGTATTTCTCCCGTCCACATCCAAACCTTCTCCAATGAGCCTAAATTCCTATATCCAAGATGCGTCATGTATATGCGTCATGAATATGGGTCTAAGTAATCAAGTTTTTAGAAAAGAATGAAAACAAATTAGAGCTTAATTTCCATGGAAACCAGCTATGGAGGCAATAGATGAATGACAAACCTACGAAAAATATAAGTGATTGATCCTTGAAACGGCCTGGTTCCTGGAGAGCAGGCGACCTGTCACCAGTCTGGGGCAATTAGTGATCATGAAAAGCACCGCAGTAAATAATTCACACGTACTAAAAGCCAATTACTCAAGCGGAAAAAACACCCTGCAGTCACATGATATCAGCGAGAGACTCCATTGGTGCGTCTGCATTGTAAACCTAAATGGCATTCAGCATGTTGGGGGTAATTGGACAGGGGCGGCCGTGACGTTAAGGCCCCAGTATCCCTCATCGACTGACAAACTGATCACGACGGCCTTCCCAACCCAACCAGCGAATGGTTACTTGAAGCCCAGCGCATGTTACCATGGCGGCACGTATTCTAAGCCCCAGTGCTCCGTCAGTGTGCCTGGCGCGGTCTCTGTTGAATTCATGTTGCCGTGGACACAGCCGCTGAGCCTGAGCCAAGAAAAAAATGAACGATGAACGTTCCAACTCCTGTCTTTATGAAACAAAAATGTCAGGTATTCCCCATTAGCGCTTTAGCTACAATTAACACGTGCAGACCAAACAAACAGGAGGCTGCTGAAGTATACTGTTAAGGCACTGTTCCAGTGTGTGGATGGGCCTCGCAGTCTGGCGTCTTATCCAGCCGGAAAATACAACTGGGCCGTTCCAACCTGGGGGAGGGGGAAGAGTGTGCATAATTTAGTAAAAAATTAACTGAAGTGCACACGTTGTGGCCCGGTTAACGCACAGGTGTTTATCAGAAAGAGCTGATTACCTTTCATACCCGCGAGCGCCAATTTCACGCCAGACAATTGCATCCGTTTCTAAAGCAGGATGAACGAGGCGCTAACAGTCGCGCGCGGCAGAAACAAGAACCAAAAGGGGAAGGGAATAAAAACAATCGCTTTAATATTTCACAATGAGGCGTGGTGGGTGTACGAGCACGTCCCACTGGGAATATTAAGAAGACTATGGAATATGCATACGGAAGGAGAGAGAGAGAGAGAGACACCCTTTACCCACAGTGTGTCAGCTCCTGCACAATAAATATCAATTTGCAGAGAGATGAAAAATTCAAAAGACAAGCCATGAAAGGAGGAGGCAGAGTTCAATCTCATTTGCAGGAAAAGGTGGAAAGGGGAGAGAGGTGCCAGAAACATGAATTTAAATAAAAATAGCATGAGAAAGAGGCAGGAAGGAGAAGAGGTTTACCTCATATTTCTTTCATGAGAAGACAGCAGAGATGGACTATTTGTCTGTTTTTTTAATTTGTTTTCCAAAGTGCACGCGTGTGCCCCAAAGAGAGTCACCGAGTCAAACCTCTATGACATCACCAAAATCTGTTTATTTTCACAGGTTTCCTTGGAAACAACAAAGTGATAAACTTTTCGATTGCTAGTTTATTTGTTTTGGCCCTTTTTGAGATTGTCAAACAGGAAGCACTGTCCTCAATTAATTGGATCAACCAGCAGAAAAACCAATCAACACCAAAATCTTGATTCCCCCCACACACACACACACACTCCAGTTGGAAAGCAGTGATGTGAAACTGAATAAGGCCCAATCGGATTCACTCTTATCAAATGTCAAACAGGGCCGCTGACCTTCAGCAAAGGCTGAATCACCTTTAAAAGGTGTTATGGTTGACGGCGAGGGTTTAGCCTTTGCTGATGGGGCTTGTTGTGACGCACTCTTCTGTAGGTCCACTGGCGACAGTTACCTGAGAACAGAACAACGACAGAACCAAAGCACAGGAATGAGTCACAGCTACACACATGCACGCACACACACACACACACACACACACTCACGCGCACACACAAAAACATGCACACACACACACGCAAAAACATACACACACACACGCACACACACATGCACGGACACACGCACACACGCCTACACGCGCACACACACACAGGCAAAGTCACAATCTGCAGGTATCAGATGTAAACGCACAGAGCATAATAAACATGCATTTATATTAAAACCATCCTTACTTCCCGGCAAACACAACCAAAAAGCCACAGGAAAAACAAACACCTTCCCTCCCTGTGACCTGGGTGAGAACGTTCCTGGGTGAGAACGTTCCTGGGTGAGAACGTTCCTGGGTAAGAAAGTTCCTGGGTGAGAATGTTCCGGAGTGAGAATGTTCCTGGGTGAGTCGTTTCTAAGGTACGCTTCCATTTTACCTGCTAACAGTACATTCAACAGACTACAAGTTCTAAATGAACCCTTTCAGAAATGAAACGTACTGAAATATATTTTAAATGTGGACTTTTTTAGAAAATATAATTTGAACATATTTCGCCACAATCTATTACACTTACACAGCCATATTGGACAGTGGGGGGGGGGGGGGGGGGGGGGGACCCATAAAGGGGGGGGGGGGGGGGGGGCTTTGATTGCGGCGCAAGTTCAAAGCAATTATTCGGAGTTAAAAATTACCAAAAAAGTTCAGCCGGCGATGTGGCGGGAAATCGGAACGTGAACGAGCAACAAAACACCGCTGCCTTCTCGCTCTGAGGAAACGGCGGGTTCCTTTTCTTCAACACAAAACGAAAAGAGAAAAGAAAATCTAAAATGTGTATTCTAGCGCAGCGAAGGAGGCTTCAGGCGTAATGACTCCTTGATTTTAACGGCTCAGGATGGCGGCTGCTGTGACAGACCGCATAGCCTTTAGCGACGGAACGAGGGCAAGGAGCCAGGGCAGTGATTACTCAGCAAACACCAGTGAGACCGAAGAGCTTCAGCTGGAGCCAGAGAAATAGACCAGGGGCCTACAGTTCCATTACCTACCACTAGATGGCAGTGAATTCAACATTTTTGAATACTCGTTTCTACTTTAAAATAAGTTCCAGTTAATAATTGGGAATGTGACAGAGAGTTGAGTCCTGATCTAATATTGAGCCTCTGCGTACCTTAAAATGATACTTGTGGGTTATCTGTCGCCACTTTTTAATTTACCTTTGTTTTTTAGTTAGGCGACAGATAACCCACAAGTACGAAAAAACATTTTAAATACCATCTAACTAAAAAACAAATTACCCACAAGTAAAACAAGTAACCCTAACCCTAACTAAAAAACAAAGGTAAATTAAAAAGTGGCGACAGATAACCCACAAGTACCCTTAAAATAAATGAATGGATGTGACAGACTAGAGATATGTTCACCAGTGAAAACAAAATTTACAGTGATACAAAAACTACAGGCACACTCTACTGGCTAAGATTGGCAGCATGGGTTCTCATTCTATATAGGAAACAGTGAACAAGATTAATTATGAATTCTTTCAGTGGCTATTTTAAAATCTGTCCACTGAATTATTTTGCTAAAGTTGCTCATGAAAAACACAATTAATTACATGTAAAAATACTGAATAACGAACTTCAAAAGTTAGAAAGAGAAGCTAATTGTAACGTTCCTTTACAGCTGGCTCTTACCAGCTCCAATGGCACAAAATTCCCTGTTGACCCACAATATGAAAGAGGGGAAGTACTGGCTGATAAAATATATTGATATTGACATGCTGACCCAAGTATTAACTTATTTCTAATGCCCTTAAGCAGCACAATATCAAACACAGCAACGAAAACCTTTTCAGAAACCTAGCAAATGAGAAGAAAAAACTGGTGGTGAATTTATCTCTGTGCACCCTTAAACACACACACACACACACACACACACACACACACACACACACACACTTTTCCACAGTAACATTGGTTTCAGGTTTGTATGGTGTACATTCTTAAATTTCTGACTGTACCTGGATCACTGGATTTCTGATTACCGGTTGTGCCATACAATCCACCTCAAAACGAAATGCTTGTTTAAGTACAGCAGTGCCCTCGTGTGGTGAAAATCAAGTAATGCTACACCGGAGGAAAAAATATTGGGTATTCTTACCTGAAATAGATTTTTGTTTTGTGTAGGCCTAGCCTACAATTCAGTTGCATTTACTTTTCTCTTACATCCGTAGAACATTCTAGAAATTGAACTAACTTTCAAATGTTAACTGAATTTTTCACCTTCATCATGACTTACATTAGGCTATTGTTCACCTTGTGATTGATTCTTCGTCCACTGTCAGTCAAAAGGTTGGCTCTAGGTAGGATTTGTTTTCTAGGGTTTTAACAAAACAAATTCCACTCCGAGTAGGTTAAAGTTAGTGATGCAATTTTTCTTTTTTTAACTGGCATTTTAGTATCCATTATGAATAAATCGTCTGTCCACACCACTGTTCTAACAGCTTACCAGAACGTTGTTATGGCACCATTTTAAGTATATTCATGATTCTTTCCAGAGATTACTTGTGCAACCAATCACACCTTGGAGATTAAGACTTCTATTGGGTTTGAGCCCTGCTCTTCGTAAAACATTGATTGCACGGGTATGCAAAATTATGAATGACAATTATACCATAGCCAATGCGTGAATGACTTCCTGTTTTCCAGTTGGTAGCCTACACTAGCTTCTTTGCAAACCCTAGGGAAATTGAAGGGCGGTAAAAAAATAAATAAATAAAAAACTTAGATATGTGCCCTCTCCTCTGTCTGGCTGGGACCACGCACTCTCTTTGAGGAAATTTAATCACAGCTTTACGAACTGCTTCAAAACAACCGGACCTTTGTGCTCCTCCTAATTAATTCCCCCATCACCCAAATCTCTCATTTCAGCTTGGGTGGACACGGGTTCCCTCCGAAAACTCTCGTCTTTCACAGGGGGGAAAAAAACAGCTTTTGTCGGTGACTGCGGTTCCGTGAATTGTTTTTCGACGCTCGACGCTTGTGGCGGTTAAGGCCAACTCTGTCGACCGGTGGTCGCTCAGTGAAGCCAGCCCTCTCTGCCCTAATTTACGGCCACTTAAACCTCCCCAGGAAACGGGCCAGCTGACCGTTTTTATGACTTTCGGACGTGGCTTCGTGCAAGTTTCCACAATTTGCTCTAAGAAAATAAGTGGTAACGAACTATCCTTGTTTTCAGAGGCATTGCTATGGTAGAGTTGTCAGCAGCGTCGTAGCGATTAACAGGGATGTCAAGCCAAGACCGGTTTGTTCCGTACAGGACGACACAGTCCACAATTTCCCAAAGTCATAAAAAATTTGCCTGCAATAGTTGAATTTGCCTACAGTGACACACAATGGAAAAACAAGACGGGTGACTAAAAATCTAAACAAATTCGAGTTAAACCCCAGATTGAACAAGACCAGCCAGGGGGTACACTACAAAGCAGGATTACTTAGTTAGTTGGATAACTGCACCGAGTAAAACCCGGAACCCTCCCAAATCTGGAACACGGACTGAAGTAAAAAGAGTCGTTCCTGGTTTTACTCAGTGCAGTTATCCAGCTAAGAAATCCTGCTTCGTAGTATACCCCCCAGCTGGGATTCTAAGGTGGTTTAAGATGTTTTCGACGCTTCTAGCTGAACGCATGGTCTAGCTGTGTAAAGCTGGTTAAAGCCATAAGCTGCTTGAATGAGTAAGCTGGTGGTCAAACTGGTGGACTGACTATAGGCCGGTCAGCTGTTTGACCACACATCTGTGTCGAAAACGCATCTTAAACCAGCTTGACCACCTTAGGCTGGTTTAAAATGGAATTTTTCAGCAGGGATTGAATAAAAATTGGGAATGGTAACTATGGTTACAGTGTAGTACTAGGCCTACCACAGATTAATGAGATAAACAGGCTATAAACCTATAGTACTATAGACCATTTGTCTTCTCTCTAAAGTAGAATGTTCAGTGTCTGAATTTATATTCAGAATCACCTGTTTTAAGAGGCATAGTGATTTTAAAGCACAGGCTAAACTATGCCATAACTTGACTGAATCAACACCCGGAAACACAAAACTTGTGTGTATATTTTTGTCTTAAAATCTAATGACTGATTTTCATGAACCTGTGAAGAAAACGTGTAATGTGCCACAATAAAGCAAAATATTACAAGAACAAATATTGAGCTGACAAAACTGACGAACAGGCACTCGTTTTGTTTTTTCACAATGTGCAATACTTAACTTTTGCCACAAGGTGGCAGCGCTGCAAAGTTTAGTGCTCGAAACGGATCCACTCGACTTCAAATCAGTACCTTCATTCCTGGTGCCGAATAAAAATGTTTTGAAGCCGACATCCTGACTGCACCGTCTTAATTATAATCTGTGTGCAACATTTTACCCATCAACCGCAAAGTAAAAACTTGATCTGGGTTTTCAAAAAAAAAATAATAAAACAAGAAACTTGGTAGGCTAATCATCAAATAATTATAAAAGCACTTGTACTGCACCCCATTATGGAGTATTAAATCACTGTCAGTTGTAGGCTAGAGACTGAGGGGGCCTTTATAGTAATGCGGTACGTTTGAGTTTAAGTGGTTTGAGTTTAAAATCTGAGCTTTAAAATAAACTGGTTCCCACATTAGTGTGCAAAATAAAATAAGAGGGTAAGATTTTCCCGTTCTTATTCGCCGATCCGAAGTTTATATTGCGGCATAAAGGATAAAGATAATCATCATCTTCATTCAAGTCGGTAGACAATCTCAGCCGCCTCTGCAGAATCTTCTGTTTGTAGACCAGGTTTATGAAAGGCAGCAGTGGTGAAGATTGCCGCTTGCACAGAACACAAAAGATTATCATTCATAAACAAACGCAGGGCGACACACACTCTGCCAAATTCCTGGGCAAGCGCACAATCTCCGAATCACCATTGCAGCCACGTTTGAAGTTCGGGGCATAAGAGTGTGTGAGTTCAAGAATTCCATAGCCTACTGCAACTTCCCATGGTCCAGCTGAACGCCTGTTATTATGGACCACAAACACGCATTATGCAAATTAGACATTTATGTAGATTAGGCATAATTGACAATGACATCATCAGACAAAGGTGTTGTGCTGGCTGTAGAAGAGCAATGTTTTAAAGTCGAGCAAAAAATGTTAAAATTCATCTTGGATTTACTTTAGGATTGTTACAACATCCTTTCTGGTTTGTTTTATAGTTCTAGTTTAACTTTTAGGCTGGGATTCAATCCCCGTTTTAGTTCTACCTGAGACGATGTTGCTGAAAATGAGGTCATTCGCAGTGAAGTGACGGGGGGAGATTAAAATGAAAAAAATTTGGGGATCTCGCCGATCTGATTTTTCCGGCGTTCGTTTTCATTCCAGCGCAGAACACGGCGTGGTGCGGGAGAAGGTTCCGGAAATGCAACGGAGTGGGTGAAGCAAGGGGCACTCGGAGAAGACGCCTCCCGCCTTCTGAAAAACCAGCCATGGATGTGGGGAGGACTAATGATTACATCAAATACTTCAATCCTTTAGACACGATACCTGCAAAACGCCAGTGCATTAAGTCTATACACAATGCGTATAAGTCTACGGGTCAAATTCTTATTTGGAATACTTTAACCCTTTAGACACAAGTAAAAAAAGTATTTTTTAATAAACATCCATTTTCACCAATAATATTATTTTCTTTCTTGCTTTCTTTCTTTCTTTAGGACGAAACAATTTTGGTTCGTAACATTGAAAGTTGAAATTGACCTGCAGCAGCAGCAGTGCTTTTAAACTCTTACCTGTATCTACAGAGTTAAAAGGTATTCTGAACGTGACTTGGACACAGGTCTGGAATCCCACAGGCCCACAGAAGGACCGACGGCAGGATATCGGCACGATAAGAAGGCTTGGAAATAAGAGAGAGCCAAACCCAGGCCCTGGCACAGACCGTTCAGAAGATAAATACATAAAGGCTGGAGACAAAACACCACACTCCGCTTTTAACAAACAAATATTTTATTGAAATTCTCCAGCAGGGTCTAATGTTATGGCCACACATAAAAAGGAGAGAGATAACCGGTGATAAGACAAAGCAAGGCTTCCCAAACCGTATAAACAGAGTTACAGTATCGAGTGTTATCGAACGACTCGCTCCAAATTATTAATTTGACTATTTATTTACTTATTAACCTTTATTTATACAGAGTACGGTGATTGAGCTTGCATGCTATTTTACAGCAACGCCCTGTTAACACCCGCAAACAGCCTATCCTATGTGTTTTTGGATGTCAAAAAGTGCAACTTTTTGATTGGTTGATACTAGTTTAAGTAATTGGCTGAGTGTACTAGCTCCACCCATTTTGGGGCATACAAAGCCTCGCTTGCCTATCCCTGGTGAAAGAACATTCCAGCGTTTAAGCCGCTCAGCATCATGGGAGACAGGTATAGGAAAGGGGGGGGAACATGAATGCGTTCAGTGTGTCCAGAGAACTGAGCGCGTTTCAAGGCTCGAACACACAAACGCAACGTGACGCATTCCCATCAGCACGCGTTAAACCAGGGACGTGATTTTACCCCGTCGATCAGGAAATACTAATTTAAGCCTAAAGGTCTGACCCACAGGAAGAGGACTTGGATGGCGCACGCACGCGTTTTATTGGACTTTTTTACAGCCGATCGCAAGAGAAAATATTCTGAAATAAAGCCAAACACAAGTGGGCCGGCCCAGAGACATTTAAGGTCTGAAAAACCGTAATGAAAAAAATATATAAAGTATTTCGTGAATCCTGATGAATCGGGGAAAAAAAATAAAATTAAAATAAAAAATAAAAAATGACATCCCGAGGTAAACGGCGATTGGGAAAACTGCCCCGACGGCTCTCTAACAGGATGTGAACCCCCAAAAATTGGGAATTGGGCCGCAGTGGGGGCGAGTGGGGGTCTGGCTCACGTTAGGAGCCGCCGTCCTCGGTGTCGATGAGCACCGCCCTGCTGGTGAAGACGTCGGCCAGCATGTGCTTGGGGATCTCGGAGCCGCGCACGCGCAGGGTGTAGCAGGCGTCCTCCACCTTGGCCAGGCTCTGCTTCAGCGTGTACAGCTTCTTGGAGACCTCGTAGGGGCCCGTGTTCCCGATGTAGGCGAAGCCGTCGTGGATCTCCCGCAGGAACTGCCCCAGCTGGAAGGGCGTGTCCATGTCTCCGTTCCCCACGCTGTTGATGCACATTCGCATCAGCTCGCCCGTCAGGTCCGCCACGCCCAGCAGGTAGTCCGTGGGCGTCACCTGGAAGCGCAGTGCTGCCCCCTGCTGGTCCACAGAGGAATCCTGAGAAGCACAGGGCAGAGGCCTAGTTACCAGACTTGGGTCAGACTGACTTGTGTTGAACTGGAATCAAAACAAAAAAAATCCATTTAAAAATTAAAAATTTTTAATGTATTTTTATTTTTACTTTATTTACATTCTTTTTTGCAAACCACACACTCGTGAGAATAGATTCAGGCCATATTTCATTAATTAATTAAAACTTAATGAATAACAATAAGAAAAACAGGATTAACTTTTCCCCACATTTCTGTACAGGTATTCTCACTGGTGTTTGAAGGGTTAAAATATTTCATAATAATTAAATGAGCCAGAAGTGTTCAGTTGCCTTCCTTCCAAGAGCACATTCACTGTAAAAATGTTCAGACTTGGATGAAATTCAGGCAACTGATTGGCTCTGGAACAAGAAAGGAACAATTCTATTTTAGGGTTGTTATGGCAACTCTTAAGGGTTGCTAAGGTAGCCAAGTGCCACAGAGTTCCGCTCCAGACTAAGATGACAGGCATCAGTGTGCTGTGTCCAGAGCAACACACAGCTGAATTAGCTACAGATTTGATGCAGTATCGTTTCCAGCAGGTGGCAAGAACAGCACTTTCTAGTGTTCTCCCTTCACCACTAAAGGCTTATTTATTTTCTAGACAAATCTCGAAGGCACGCCCCCCAGATTATCCACAACTCTAGTCGGCTCCGCACAGACTGTCCGATTTCCGTAAACATCTCAGGACGTGACAAGTGCCAGTAGAGAAGAAATTGGTGTAGAAATAGAAAAAAATAGAAAAAAAGAAAAAATGGTCCAGTTATCCCGCCATCTCGATGCGCGATGGCAACACGTAGAGTCTGTTTCTAAAAACAGCCAGCACCAGATAAAGTCCCCGCCTCCCCGCCTCCCCGGTGAGGCCCCTTCTATATAAAGGCCCAGCCATCCTGCTTAGCCTGAGAAACAGTTATATTCCGGGCATCCTCTCAATTTTCTGCAATACGCTGGCTGGCTGTTATCTCTTTCGTTAACGGGATAAAAACTCAAGGGGATGGACCCTGTCCAATCAGATAACCGAGGTCAGAGTGCTTGGAGAAACGTATCAGTTTAAGTTCTCTCGAAGTATGGAAACATCAACCTGTTTTTATGGGAATTTTGAGGTTGCGAATTTGAAAAGCCAAATTTTGCGAAAAAATAAGTTTTTACACGGCTCTCGTGAGGCGGAGCAGTTGAAGTGTAGATAAAGAGAAGACACGGTAAAAGGATGATGGAAATAGATTTTTAGAATCAAAGAAGATGTAGCGAGCGCATAGTACAGCAGACGTCGTGCAATAGCCTCCGTCGTTATAATATTTGCATTACTTGGTCGCCTTCCTCGGGCGTGGCATAAACTCCTCCAATTTTCTAAAAATTCCCTTAAAATGAGCACAATATCGGGCGTGTCGTCGGCGTAGCGTGGAGATGCTCATTGCGCCCACGTGCTCATGCTCATTACGGGCCGTGACGTCGGCAGCTCGAATCCAGCCGTGCGACCTCTCTCTCACTCCCCTTTCATCCCGTTTCTCTACATTGTGCCGTCCAATAAAAAAATAAAATAAAATAAAGAAAATGAATTGCAGCTAGCTGTTGAAGTGGAATACTGCTGTTAACGCCCCCCGCCCCCCCCCCACACACACACACACACACATTCCGGTAGAAATACTGTGTCAGGGCATTTATTCCTTACTG
Organism: Ilyophis sp. 1 JC-2022; assembly: GCA_022702515.1. Taxonomy (NCBI): domain Eukaryota; kingdom Metazoa; phylum Chordata; class Actinopteri; order Anguilliformes; family Synaphobranchidae; genus Ilyophis; species Ilyophis sp. 1 JC-2022. The sequence goes on from CM040405.1 coordinate 81,462,847, forward strand.
CTGAACACTGAACATAGAACAAGCATCCCGGCGAGGGTGTTAAGGTCATGAGACCAACATTTAGATGGCTCACAGGGTTAAACCAATGAAAACCATTATTCAGACTGCATCACCAGCAGTTCATACTGGCTAATTTTTCCAGACTAAAATCCTAAATAATTTCATGTCAGGACTGTCATTAATATACAAATATTTTGAAAAAATAAAGAAATAAATCATTCTGGACTTACTTTCCTCAAAAGATAAAAGTAATTTATTCCTGAGTAAATGAACTATGAGCAGCATGGCATTGTTACAAAAACTGTTCTCTAACAAAAAAAATGTGTCTCATTACATTCCCATGACCTTCCTGCGACCTTGGCATTAAGAGACTGTACCTTGGTGTCGGTTCTGTCCTCTTTGACAAATAGCAGCTTGCTGTTCACCTCCTCCAGCGTGATCAGGCAACGATTTCTGATGAAATGCTGGAAGGAAACGGCCTCTACGTACTCCTGGATCCCTGAAACACAAACACACACCTGAGTTAGCGTCCCCTAAACACGCACGCACGCACGCAGGCAGGCACGCACACACGCAGTCAGGCACGCACACACACAAACACACACAAACAGGCCTGTGAAAATTAGCTTCCCTCACACACAAACATGTGTGAGCACGCAGGCAAGCACACACACACACATACATACATAAGACCATTTGAAGATGAGATACTGCCACACAATAAACAAAAGAAGCAATGTATACTATAGGAATGTAGTGCGTACTTAGTCTAAAGCAATGTATACTATAGTAATGTAGTGCATACTTAGTCTAAAGCAATGTATACTATAGTAATGTAGTGCATACTTAGTCTAAAGGAATTTCAGGAGCAGAACGATCTCTAAATCACCAAGTGCCAAGCGAAGCACAAGAGACCCAAATATTTATTTACAGCTTTTCGGTCAACAGCCAACTAACAAAATGCCACATTGGAAGAGTTCACAGCTCGGGATATATTTTTCCAAGTGGCAATTAGTGTTAGCATCAAAGGATGCACTATCTGACTCTCAGGCTCCAGTTCTGCACGTAACTCAGATAAGCCCGCCCTGCCCCCCCCCCGACACCCCCCATTAAAGCGCCACATCTTTCGCTGCGCCGGCTCGTTTGTGCGCCGGTCTCGCACGTCTCTCAGTAAATCCCCGACCCGTTATCAGCACCGCCTTCAAAGCCACGTCGGCGCTGGGGTTTGGGCTATCAGCTCCCGTTCCCCGTTACAGGAAAAGTGATAACCTTTATCAGCCTGCACAAACACGAGGAGCCTCCCGCTGTTCGTCTGCGGGAGACCGTTACAGAGACGGCACGGCTCAGCAAACTGTTCGGCGGCTGCAGCGTGGTTTCTACGGATACCGGGAGTGGGGGGAGTTTCCAGTGCTGGTCTTTATACCAGTGTCTTGTCTCGAGATGGGTGAGCCATAGATATAGAACCATAGATGTGACATATCATGTAATGTAATAGTAATTTGGAATTCTGAAATGGAACACTTTGGCAGCCATTTTACCTGGGTCCAGCTACAATAGGAACCTATGGCAAAGTTTCATGTACTTTCTAACCAACTGTGATGTCATAATCGGCTCTCATAAGCCAGATAGCTGATGATTGGCTCATAGATATAAAACCATGATTACTGATGATGGCCAGCATCTTACCTGGGTATGGTCTCAAAAATTGTGCCACTAACTATGACATGTCAAATCTATGGTTCTATATCTATGGGTTGAGCACTGCCCCACCCATCCCGGAAAACTCCCTGGCATAATCCCGTCAGAGCCGGGGCCTGGGGAGGGCCAGAGCAGCCAATGCTCCGGCGTAGAGGTGAGGTCACCTTCGACCCGAGCCAATCAAGTCCAGGGCCCTCAGAGTAAAGAGCACTGCTCTGGGATCAGTTTTGCCATTTGGTTCATAGTAGATAAGGTTAGGATATGGACAAGAGACACCTGATCCGAGATCAGCACTTACACTTTCCTCTCCAGGTGTGATTGCTTGTCTTTCTGTCTCTGAAAGGTAAAAACACAACTTTGGGGGCTGGGGGCTATGTGCTAGTGCTAATGCTAAGGGCTGCGTGCTAATGCTAAGGGCTGCGGGCTAATGCTAAGGGCTGCGTGCTAATGCTAAGGGCTGCGTGCTAATGCTAAGGGCTAAGTTTTCTTCCGTATTCCCAGATGTGTGTGTGTGTGTGTGTGTGTGTGTGTGTGTGTGTGTGTGTGTGTGTGTGTGTGTATGAGTGTGAGTGCTGAAACTAAGAAACTAGATTTCAAGTGAGTTTAAAAAAAACACCTGTAATTCACAAATTTTTCCATACTGTCATAAAGTACATACAAGGGTGAAGACATCATCAAGTGTCAGCACTGCATTGTGGCTAGCCTATGAGTCGACTGAAAAATATGTTTTCAGAAGACGTGATTCCCGTAAGCGCCAGGTTACGCATACCTGAAATCAGTGATACTGATCTAAAATAACCCAAGACGCAGAAGATTGTGGAATGTATCAAAAAACAACAGCACACATGACTTCTCTCACAATAAAGAGATTTGTGAAAGAAGGGGGGGAATGGCAGAGGCCAACTCCAGACAAGAAGAACCAGCACAAACCCTGTTTTTCATGTCAATGAAGCACGCCTCATGGCAGAACTCCTGAGCGATGAGATGTTTTAATATCCTCAACAATACGCAAGCGACCACCGAGGACAACCGGAGAGGCGTTGGCCGAACACAGCGGAGGCAGGAATTTACGCAGTCGGAATCCGATAAGCGCCGTGCGCGTTTAAAACGCTCAGGTCGGGCGGGCTATTCTTTGCGAGACAATACGCCAGAGAATTGAGAGAATAGTATGCCTTTCACCGCTCACGAACACAAAACCCTTTTTAATGGGTTTTAGTGCACACTGTAAATATGGGCGTTTTAAATCTCCTATTGTTGTGTTAGCTTTCAGAGGTTTACGTATTATTTTAAAAACGTACAACGATGTCTGAGGGGGGGGGGGGCGTTATGAGCAGACAGCGTGCAGGCTTTGACCGTTAAGGCTGTTTAAAGGCTGTTAGAGTGTTTTACTGTTTCAAACACACTGTAACAGCCTTTAATCTCCACTTTGCTGACGACAATTAAAGCAATCGGTTTACACAGTTAAGCACACCTTGACTGCAGCCACCATTTTCTACCCCGGCCAGTCGCCATTCCTTATCTCTTCACACATGTCTGGGATGTTTGGGAATCTTGGAATGTGTCTGATGCAGAAGCAGGACCTAAATAGTACAAAGCATTTTTAGTTTGAATGTATGAGGCCATAAACTGCTCTCTTTTATGACTACTTATTTTCAACAAAAAAAATTAAGACAAAATTTCATGAATGCCTTCGGGTAAAATTCCTCCTACAATGATGCATTTGGTCAGTGAGCAACCTTTCCCTTCCTTAAATAACACGGTTTTATTTCCTGGTCTATGATCTGCACTGCCCATATACTGACGTTCGTTTCGTTTGTGTGTCGTTAGTGGGGAGAAAGGTGGTAATACTTATAAAGCCGGGGAGGGGGCGGGGCACAAATTATTTGCAATATGCTTCGTTAAGGGGCCCAGTGCATTATTCTTTCAGGGGCCCCAGAATTCCTGGCTACCGCCGTTTGTGTACGTGCGCTGAAGTGAGCACACGTGCAAGCTGAGGCCGGCCATGACCATGTGTACAATTACAGGTAGAGCGTGCGCAATTACAGGCAGGGCGAGCTCAAATACAGGCAGGGCGAGCTCAAATACAGGTAGGGCGTGTGAAATTACAGTTAGGGTTCATGTTTCCGCAACTGAGTCCATAGCAACGTTGCAGCTTTCACCCGAGATTGAAACAAAGACTTCTGTAAGATTCAAAATTTATGTGATCCACTCAAACACTGACAAATCAACCACGCTGCCAGCCGAATCAACCAACTTATCATAAATGCAATGAAAGGTTAAAATGTAAGTGTAAGCAGTGACTCTTCGCCACTGATAGGCATAGTTTTCAATTATAGAATAGCAGCTGGGAGTGAGTGATCAAGGCCTATTCCAACCAAGGAAATTAGATTAACAATACAATAGACTGGTTGCTGGATAGACCACGGGAAGTTGCACCTTCAGACCCCCTACTGAGGAACAGACTGATTGATTTAAGGGAGCCAGACAATGGCTTCCTTAAATCAATCACATCATTTTTGAATATACATTTCGGTTTCCCGCCTGTAGAAAACAAAGCCCGAAAATGGTATTTAAAGTGATACATTTCACAGAACAGGATTCAGATTAACTCCGCTGAATCCTGAGTGCATTGCTGTATCTCTGTCAACTGCTGTTACGAAGAATAAACTTTGTCATTTTCAATGAACATCGGAGACGTAGTTCCTTTTTTCTTACACTTCTCAGAGTATTATGAAGAGGTCACCATCGCTCGACGTTAGAGACGCAGGTAAAAGATGCATCGCCAATGCGCTGACTATGTGAGCTGACTCAACAGTTACATTTTTCATTTCATTCATTTAGCGCTGAAACAGTTTCTATAATAAGTCCAATAGGAATCAAATGTAATCTGTCAGAGGAAAAATGTACTGAATTTACATAACACTCAACATTTTGCTCTGAAGCTACAGTTGCTCAGCAACCAGGAAACGGGCAAATCTCTGCTGTGGAGTGGCACGTCCATGGTGCCCATTCAGTGCAGCCACGCCCTAACGGTTCTGATCCGAATCCTGATCGCGCCACCAGCACTGCAGGGCAAAGCCTAATCGGCTTATTGGTGTGTGTGTGTGTGTGTGTGTGTGTGCTGAAACTAAGAAACATAGACACACACACACACACACACACACACACACACACAAACTCTAAATCTGCAAAGCTGAATTGTTTACACAAATATTTCTCTCACATGGCGTCTATTAGGAAATGTGCAAAATAAATAAATAAAACTAAATAACCACAGATTACACAAATCAAAGAAATGAGTGAAAGGTCAGATTGCTTTTGGATCTGGTGAACCGTGCACTTTCTCCAGCGCACGTACCCAGCAGACCTAGCCATAGAGATCCAGCCGCAATTCCAACTCCCCAATTATCAAAGTACCGCCAACTCTCCATATCAGTGACAATTATGTCCTAATCTAGCAGTGATATCTTTAATAGCCCCTGATCCAAAACGAACGCTGGGAACAGGCTGTTTAATGCCAGTCTGGAGCCAGTCACTCTACCGCCACGACTTTGCACAATTTCATACATTTGCAATGAAAACAAATAGTTTAAAAGGTGGGAATGGACAGGAGTCACGTCCACAGAAGCAAATCCTTGGTGACCATATCTGAAAAGGAACTACCAAGGGTGATAAATAACAGCCAAAATTAGGGATGGGAATCGTTAAGATTTTATTGATACTGATGTCATTATCGATTCTGCTTATCGATCTGATTCTTTATCGATTCCTTAAATATTATTTGCTCCCAGGTTATTAAAACTATTACTATTACTATCGGGTGGTCATCTAAAATGGATTCAATGACATAATATTTATAAAGTATAATGCATTCGATTTTCATTCATATTTCTTAGTCATATCATGGAAAATATTTATCTGCTATATTTATGCCGGCACACCTGGCAGAGCTTCCAATAAAACAGTCAGAATTGTATAATTCTGTAAATTGAAAGGGCATTATAAGTGTCATTTGGCTTCATCAATACGAGTGCTTAAACATATCAGACATAAAAGCAAATAAAGACACCTGAAAATAATGAAAAAGGACGAGAAGAGAGGATAAATTATTAGTTTAACGTTATGTCAAAAAAGATCCAATATTGTTGTTTAACCGCTGCTCTGCGATTGGGATATTTAGTGAGTTTCATTTGGGAAATGAGTTTCATTCTCTAACGAAGATCGCAAACTTTACTTGTGAGTTAGTTACGCTCCGAGGCGTGTTTCATAAAGCTGCACCGTAGCATTTGCGACTGTCATCATTCTCCCCCTATCTCATTTAGCCTGTACATTTACATGGAAGAAAGACGATATGCAGTAGATATGGATGGATCACTTGAAGGGTTTCTTCTCCTGACTTATTTTCCATAGAGTGCAATAGAAAAATTTGTCAGGAGAAACAACCCTTAAAGTGATCCATCCATATCTACTGTCTATCTGGCAGCAGAGTGATGGTTTGGGGCTTGTTTGATATCTCAGACCCTAGATGACTTACAGCCATTTTACCAACCATGTATTCCATACTGTTCCAGTGTAATTTACAGCTAAATCTAGTCCCACCCCCCAATTCCCATAGAGATCCATTCGCATGCAGAGACGTTATGGTATCGCTTGTAAGAGTACCAGAAAATAAGATATCAAGAGTCTTTTGATGTTGTTGGGTCACAGACATCAGGAAGTCATGGCATGCAAAGGATATGCAACCAAATATTTTAAATGATTACTTTATTCTACATTGTGTTAAACTGTCCAATATTTTTTGATGCCCAAATATGGGGGGGACTGTGTACTAAAGGTTCTATAATTTCTAAACGTTTCATCCGATTTGGATGAAAATACCCTCAAATTAAAGCTGACAGTCTGCACTTCAACCTCATTGTCATGGTATCCTTTCAAACTCAAAGTGCTAGAGTACAGAAACAGAATAACAACAAGATAATTAATGTTAATCACTTCACCGGTCAGTGGTTTTAATGTTGTGGCTGATCGGTGTAAATAGAAATAGAAATGAAGAAAAGGCTTCTATGTCTTGTAGAGAGGATCTTTGAAATTAAAGCTGATTTTACATCCCAACTAAGATCTGGTATCACACTTCACTGATGAACTCGAAGCGTTGTTTGCCTGGCTGCTATGGTAACCATGGTAACCCAAGAAGGAGCTTTAAAAAAAACTTCTCAGTGCTTAATTTCCAGTATCCACAAGATATCTTTTATTGACAATGTCTCCAAACTTACTTCTCCTTTTCCATTTAAAGCCAATAGCAGACGCCGTACAATGCGTCAATGCATAACTTTCCTTGCTGATGGTGATTTTCCAGAGCTGATTTTTTTATTTTTTATTTATCCTTCCTACCCTTTTTCAAGGTGAAACACCCATTTGACGCACAAAACGTTATCTAGACACCCTTAGATCAGGGGTGTCAGAGCATTCCAGGCTGGTTTTCAGTACTTTTTTAGCACTTAGGTAAGCGCCAAAATGAAGTTTCTGACTGGATAAAGAACCCAGACAACGTGGTTCGAAAGCCTGAATTGATTGTTGATCGAAAGTGGATCATGAAAACCTGTGGCCCTCCAGAACTAGAGCACTAACCAGGAAGGCACACTTTGTGAATACAGAGATGCTTGTGAGAACTGACCAGGAGTGTGTGCCTTGCATAAACAGTGTTACAATATTTGTGAGGACTGACAAGAAGTGTGTGCTTTGCAGAAACAGATACGTTTGTGAGGTCTGACCAGGAGAGTGTGCCTTGCAGAAACAGATACCTATGTCAGGTCTGACCAATAGTGTGTGCCTTGCAGAAACAGATACGTTTGTGAGGACTGACCAGGAGTGTATGCCTTGTGGAAAGTTACAATATTTGTGAGGACATACCAGGAGTGAAGGCCCTGTGGAACTGGAACAGGTCCTCGCCCCTTAGTTCCTCGGCTATCTGGCTGATCTTCAGCCTCACACCGTCCAGCTTGGTCTCTGCCTCCGCCAGCACATCCTCCACATTAGGGACGCTTGAGGTCGACAAAGAGGAAAAAGGTGAAAGCGCTGTAGGAAAACAGTATTCGGTTCCACACCCTTGCAAGTCTGGAGGAAAGGAAATCTCTGGTTAAATATTAACAACTGTTTATAATGTGTGTGAAATGACGCAGAGTCGCTATATTTTCCCAAGTGGAGGAACTACACTGCCAAAAAAAACTGAACAAAAACAAAAAAGCTTTACTGAGATTATACGGTCGTGTGAGATTAGCCTTCTCTGTGTCTTTTCTGTTTCTGAGACCATTTACCTCCAGACCAGTTTATGTTTTTAAACTCAATCTGTAAAATTTACAAATAAAGTTTGAAAAAAAGTGTCAATATTGAGAGTGGAAAACGGAACCATGATAAAACACTTGACATGGAACCTAACCTTGACATTTTTAAATGATTTTATGAGAATGTTTTATTATTATTTTTCTTTGGGGCATTTCTTAGTCTGTGTCTTTAGAAGATCAGCATAAAATAAAATTACTCTGGCACAGTGTACATCCAATAGAAGTGGGTACATAATGCTTTTGACTCCAGATTTTAATATTGGCTTATTAATTGCCTTTTCCACAGATTACTGTAACATCACTGTGCCCCCAAGGGTACTGATTTAACAACAACAATAACCGTCCATGTTATTTTAACATTCTTTAGCCATTTATGCCCAGAAACAGTATAATACTCCTGCCCATGTGTCTGTCACCATAAAAGTGAAAAATCATTTCATTATTAATTTGTTGCAGTATGAAAATAATTATGTGCTTATAACTGTAATAACACATATTCATAATTCCTTGTCTGTGATGGACTGGCGACCTGTCCAGGGGAGTAATCCTGCTTCTCACCCAATGCATGCTGAGATAGGCTCCAGCCCCCCCACGACCCGGAATAAGCGGGTTAGATATTAGACGGATGAATAATGTCCCGTTACTCAGCATGCGTTCGCTCAGACACAAACCTTGTGACCCTGTGAAGGAGGAAGATGGTCCTCTTGCTTTCGATGGTGATGTCACGACTTAGTTTAACCAGCCGCTCGTACTTGTCATGCTTGCAGTCAAGCTCAAGTTGAAATGCTACGCACAAAGAAATATCATATTTAGCCAAATTCCAATTCACAGCTAATACTTTTTAAAAAAAACACTAATAAATAAAATCTCATATTTCAAGCCTCCATTGAATGTAACGCTAACAGTATAATCGCTTAAATATCAATCCAAAGAAACCCGGAATTTTGGATATACATATAAAATGTAGTTTCTCTTGAAATTTTGCTAATTGCTCAACTTTGCTCTGCCTTTGAGAATTGTGCCCCTTACTTTTGAATGCAGACAACACAGCCGAAGAGTTGGCCTCGCTGGAGGGGTCCCCCGTCCTGGGGGTCTGGGCGGTATCCTGTTTGCGATTCCGGGAACATCCTTCACCTCATGTAGACACAAAAATAATTAGCAGACACACTTATCCGTAGCACTTGGACTATTTTTTTTTTTTCCCTTTTAAAAAATATATATTATATCCATTTATACAGCTGCAATGCAGGTCTAGTACCATGTTCAATGGTACAATGGCAGTATCCTACCTGGGAATCAAACCTGCAACCTTAGGGTTTACGAGCCCAGCTCTCTAACCACTATGCTACACTGCAGTTCAGTCAGAAAGGAAGACAGAGTGGGGATCAGGTTATGTCTGTCCAATCACCAGCCTTCGAAGTATGGCAGCGTTACACCTTGTTGGCATTTAATAAGAAATGTCAGATTGCTCACTGTGTTCTCCTTCTCGTTGACAGGAGCGGGCTGAGTTAATACACAAATAATGTGCACTCAAGAAAATGAAAAGATAATCTGGATTGGATTAATCCATTGTGATAGTTTATGAGCACACAACAAAACAAATTAAATTTCAGGCTTGGGCATTCCATTTGTTTGAGTTTTTTTTCCACAATTAGCATTTTCTTTCTTCTTTCATAAACTCACAAAAGAAAGGGTCCAGCACAATCACTAAAGCCCCCTTCAAAATAACATTTTGTTGTGTTCTGTACAGAACCACGTTACACAACCCAGACCATGTGGTAACTGCCAGCATGAAATTGTATTTTATGAAAATATCCCAGTGTTATTCATCCTCAATGACAGAATTAAAAAGTGATCACCTTCATAATGCAATAGTAACTCGTGTATATAGATTTGTATTATTATTATTGTTGTTGTTATGCCACCTAACCAACTATTATTTGTTGATAATATTCGTAAGGCTTGCGGGGGGGAAAAAACAGTTACCGGGAATAGTGCTTGATAACTTGGTTTGATAGTGGCAATTAGTTAGTCGGAAGACTTTGCTCTGGCCTCGTTTAAAAAACGCTAACTAGCCAACATTAGCTATTAGCGTTTAGCTTAGGTAAGGTAGCGTTAACTGTTCAATCTTTTTAGAGCGTTGTGTCTAGATAACAAGGGACTGTGGCATCGTTACTGAGCTAGATATCAGAGTCACTAAAAGAAAAAGCTCATTTACTTACCTTCTTTTTTACTCATGACTTGAATAGGGACAGTACACGCAAACGTTAGCAACCAACAAATACTAAACAGGCACTGATCAGATTTCCTCACAAGGATGGCTTAAATTTACGAATGCACTCGAAGCATCTTTGCTCTAAATTTGACTAACGTTGGCTATACGGTGCAGCGTATACTTAGTAATAAATATAGCTAAATTATAATACCGATTCACAATTAATATTCAATATTATGTGAGTTAGCGGGATGGATATCTATTTGCTAGCTAGGGGTCTTTTCGGGCTGGTGACTTGCGCTCTGTAAATTACGCACACGTTCACGAGCTGCATTTCGGGAAATGTAGTTACAATGTAGGATCGCCTTGGATTATTGGTAAATCCTGTATGCATATGCAAATGAACCTCGGTGTGTCGTGTCGATAGGCAAAGTGCTGACAACATTACTTGTTTGTCTCTTCATTTTCCACATTAATAATAATATAAGTAATCCAATTGCGTAGCGTGTATTCTAATGGTTAAATGTATACCTTATAAGCTAAAAATTACTGGTTCGATTCCCAGGTACTGTTGTATCCTTGATCAAAGTACTTAACCTAAATTACTACAGTATGTATCCAGCTACATGAATACTATGTGGGGGGAAAATGCAAAGAAGTTGTGCCAGTCACGCTGGATAAGAATATCCGTTCAATTACAATTATGTAGTGTAGAAGCAAATCGTTTTATTAGGCTACTACTTGGGAATGAAAAAAACATGGACGTTATATTAAACTATTGTCAGAAAAGCAAATAGGGCTATAGCGCTTCAAGAAAGCAAAGGTCGGCCTTGGACAGGTGCTTGGCTGAAACCCCCTGCAGAGTTTTGCAGTTAATATATAAATAAATTTCATTAAGTGATGAGTGTTCTGCCTGGTCTTGCAAGAACGCCTCGAACAGGGACGTGGCCAAATGCGTACGTGCAGGCTCGTGCCTCTTCGCCGCCTTACTGAGAGGGAGTCGGGACTTGCCAGCTGTTCGATTGGGCCCTACTACGTTCAATTCCCTCAGTTACCACTAGGGGGCCATATACAAATGTGGAAATTTGGACTTTTCACTGTTTGTGTGGTATAAGCTATTGTCAAATAAAAACAAATATGGTTTGCAGTTATTTGAGGCTGCAATGTTTCAAGTGGCTAGTTCATGTTTTTGGCGATGCCAAAAAATTTTAAACAAGCTCTTAGCTGCTTCCCCAGAAAGCATATACCCGAAGATGCAAATTAATTCAAACTAAAACCATTTGCAAGCTGCTGTAGGTACAAGCGAACTCAATGAAAATATGTATTATTGTTTTCAATTATTATTATTTATATCTGAAAGTCCCTGGTTGGTCAAGACATCTAAGCATTACATTTGTGTGGGCAGAAAGTGTTGCATATTCTCTTGCTTGCTTTCTTGAATTTCGCTGTTACTCTTTGAGTAGTAGGCCTACACAATGCAATTCCAATAGCATATCTTATAGCCAAACAGATGACAACACATGAAAAATAATAATGCACATATGTGGATAACTGGTGGAGTATATATATCCCAACATTTAAAGCTACATGTATTACTTTTGATTCCCTCTATTGCCATTTGGTTGTGTATTGAGGTTTTAATTTGATACGCACTGAAGGTTTTATTTACCATTCAAACTAAACAAAGTATGATCATGGAAACAGGACAGCTCACAACTCACTGCTCCCCAGTCCGTACTTGCTAACCCACATTTTGAATTAGAAGCGACCCTTGTTAGCATGTGGGCCCCAAACTTGTCCTGCCCTCCGCTTGCTGACGTCACGGGGGCTAGGGTTTGTTCGGACTACGTGAGGAGTCGAGAAAGAAAGCAGCGCCATGCGATTCCCTCGGGCTCGAATCGAGGGTGGCGAAACGCTCGCGAAACTGTGAACCCGACAGTTGGAAATGTCGCAGTCGATTGTCGATTTTGTGCGTCTGTTTATTCCACGGAGAACCTAACTGGCGTTTTTGTGGTGAGATTCATGAAACCCTGAAGCGGGTGAGGCAGCTAGGTTTTCATTTTGTTCTGTTGTTGTGGTGTGACTGGTGGAACACTTCCAAACTTAGCCAGCTCGCTAATACAGGAGCCACACATGTAAAGCGGTGTTGTTTTAAAGGGACAGGGCGCGTCTGTAAACGCAACGACCATGGAGATGGAACGTCCCCGGGAAAACACGGTCGACCTGGAGCGCGAGCGGCAGTACTGTGAGCTTTGCGGGAAGATGGAGAACTTGCTCAAATGCGGCCGATGTCGAAACTCCTTCTACTGCAGCAAGGAGCATCAGAAGCAGGACTGGAAAAAACACAAGCAGGTTTGCAAGGAGGCCGACAAAGCACTCCAAAGCAAGAGTGCTCCGCAGTCTGAACCACCACAACATTCGTCCTGGGACGAAAATCCTGGACAACAGCAGCTATTGCAAAAGAACAGCTCGGACCAGGACAGCACGGCTTCCCAAAGCGCCGCGGACTCCGTCTCGGGGCCTTTCGACCCACCGGCGGACGGGCGAAGAGCGAGAGATTTTATCACTTGTTCAGAGAGCCCTGGTAGTACCGCCGATAACAAGCAGGCAGGGGACGGGATTAACAATAACACCAAGTCCAACGGACAGACGAAATCCTCTCCTCAAAAACTGGCTGTGGAATACATAGTGCCATGTATGAACAAGCACGGCATATGCGTTGTCGATAACTTTCTTGGAGAACAGATCGGGCTGTGCATTCTGGAGGACGTAAGAGCCCTACACCAAACCGGTAAATTCACTGCCGGCCAGCTGGTCAGCCAGAGAAGCGACTCTTCCAGAGACATACGGGGGGACAAAATAACGTGGATTGAAGGAAGAGAAGCGGGGTGCCAGAAGATAGGTCTTTTAATGAGTCGCATGGACGATCTGGTCAGGCACTGTAATGGAAAACTGGGAAACTACAGAATTAACGGAAGGACTAAAGTAAGTAGCCAATGTAGGCTAACTTACACAAATCACGCCAATGGTAGAGTAACGTTATATTCTCAACACAATCTGAAACGCACTTGGTTGGTAGCTGGATAACTAGGTGGCTGCATTTGTATATCATGGTCTGTCCTTGTAAATTTATTTTGAGCATAGTTGCTGCACGTATTGAATAAAACGGCGTATATAATTAGGTGTAAGTACATGCATAATACGTTAGGCTACTTGATATGCATGGCGGTGGTCACGTTAGATTGGATCTGCTTAATGTAGGTGGCTGGTCAACTAGGCACGTAACGCTATTTCTGAAGTGAACATTTGGCCTGCTGAAACGAACCGTCATGAAAATACAAACACAACTGGAATTATATTTTTATAAGTTATTTGAGCATTTTACAGTCCACCCTGTGTGTATTTCAACATTTGTTCTCATAGTTTTTGAAAAGTTTACTTAACTACAGGCAAACCGACGTAACAGGGCAAAACTAGTTTTACGTTCATCCGTGCAAACCCTGCCTTTGCCAAGGTTGTGCAAAAGCAGTAACACACACACACACACACCATGTCAAATTTATTGTCAGGTACTAAACTATAAATGAATGTGCTACTTCGACGTTTTTAAATATATTCATCTTTGCTGAAGGCCAAGCAACATGTAGCTGTCAGCCTGATAGCCTTGTTTACATACAGTCATGTTTTGCAAATGGAAGGAGTAGGCTAGAAATTATATTCCTGTAATATATATTCCTACGGTTGAGCCTTACTCCACTCGGTACAGATGAGGAATTTAAATTTTAAGGCCGAATACAAATAAAGGATTTTTAGAGTTTGCCCATGGAAAAGATGTGGGAAAGGAGTCCTCAACTATATGCTTATATAGGTTATTTTTAAAAGTAAAAATCGAGAAAAAAATAGGATTGGCAGGGTAACTTGGCATATGTTAAACTGGAATATGTTATGTTTTTAGCACTCTGTACAGTATTGTATTTGATGACCATTCTGGAGGTAGTTTAAAAAAAAACAATTATTCATGTACATATTAGCTGTTTTCAAGTGAGATTCTTAAAATGCCTGGGATAGAATAAATAGTTTGTTAGATGGAGTGATCTGTACATGGAAATATGTGAACTGATAAAGCCTACTCAAACCCGGCCTTTACCAAATAGTCCCTATACCTTTGATATTACTGCAGTTTCCGTTGCATAGATATCATTCTGCTGGTTTTGTTTTTTTCCCATACCAGATTTAAACCAAGCAACCGGAAATGTATAAATTCACCTTTAAATGCTGATTGTTTTTCATTATCAATGGATCTAAATAGTTTCGGGAGCCAAGCAACCGGAAATGTATAAATTCACCTTTAAATGCTGATTGTTTTTCATTATCAATGGATCTAAATAGTTTCGGGAGCATGGTCACAAGTTAATATTTATTTGAAGAAGACGGCAAAGCAACTGGAATAAAATGGCTGACGACAATGTTTCAGTAAACACAATCTCTTGTATATAGCCATATATATAAGATAATTAGTTTGACCTGTTTGAAGAGCGCAGGAGACCTGTCACAAAGGAGTGGTCAAACACGTTTCACCTTCTTGCCCATTGTCAAAATTGGAATCACTGGGTCATTTGAAATAATAATAATAAACACAATCATTCTTGAATATCATTCATATTTCATCAAAACGACATAGACTATACTGGTGCTTAAGATAATTAATGTAGGCCTATATTTCTGCCGATGCTTTAAAAAATGGAAAGGCTTTAGTTAAGACTGATCATTTTTAAGCGTAATGATTGTCCAGCAGGGTATTTCTCAATGCAGTCTTTCCCAATCACCATTTTATGAGCAAGATTGAAATTTGTACCCAGACAGGTTCTGAAAAATCTTCAGCTCATGAAACCATCAGGTTTTTATCTAGAACTGTACATGCAGGTCGCATGATGAAAGATACAGACGGAAACGACTACTCGGTCACTTCCTTTTTTTTTTCTCCTTTTGAAACTGTCGTGGTTGTTTAACCCGTAATCTGTATAGTGAAAGGGGGAGATTTTCGGCACCTTTCATGCGGTCGAGCGGTTTGCACGAGAGGCCTTGAACGCTGACCCCGGCGTAGGTGCTAGCATAATTCTGCCGCTCACTTCTTGCAGGAAGTCCATGCGGTTTGTATTAAAAAAAAACGTCATCGCGTGTCCTCATTTGTTCCCGTGACAATTGTCATCGCGTGCCATCGCACCAACGTCTCGCCCCTGCTCTCACTTCTGCGTATTTTTGCTGGATGCGCGCACTGCCAAAAGGCTGCAGACTATCTGCGAGGGAAAGGAAACTGTGGGTCGAGACAGAATTTGGACGCTTTGGTGCGCACTTTCGTTTCTCGAATGTAACTACCGGGGCCGAGTCGTGTTTGATTCAGTCCCAGACATTATCTCTTTTGCTTAGCAGCTGCCGTTATCCATGGCGACGTGTAAAGTCAACATTTTATACATTATCCATTTATATAGCTGGTTGCATCGCTGGTGCTTTTCGGGTTAAACAAGTTGCTCAACTACACCGGTAGTGTCCCACCTGGGACTCAAACCCGCAACCTCTGACTGAGCTTCCGTAAAAAGCCGAGGCTGCATTCGAGTCTACTTTAACACATTCCCTTCCCTTGCTCTCTTCCCTCGAGTGAGCCATTTTGTGACCGAATCTGTGATGTGCAACAAGTGAACTTAACAGGTGCTCTGTGCGGGAGGATAGACGAGGAACAAACCAAAACCGAACTGAACGGCCCTCGCAACCGATATAGGAAGTGCTACTCCATAGCAACCTCTGCTCTGTGTCTGCAAGTATTTTTTTCATTGGATGAAGGTTCATGAATAATAGCTTGAGTGATAAAAACACTCCAGTTGGTCTTATAAAAACACTTTGAGAAAGCCTCACTCAAAAACACAAACATGTGTAGGCTAAAGGATCTGAGTGACAAAGTTAAATTCTTAGAATTATTCACAAACCTTCCAAACGAATCCTACGAAAAAATCATGTCTTTTCCGTTTGACAGCTGCACACTGACTCATCCTATCTTCTTCACGTGTGGAGCGTTGCATTGTGGGATTCCCTTCTTGATGGAATCTAGCATTTTATACCCATGGTGGAAGGGAGGATAAACCAGGGAGTGAGGGAATATAATAAACCCCCTTTACTTTTTCTTAAATTGGAACCGAATCCCACTTGTTATGGCTGCCATATTTCATCCTGGCATTTTGGGGATTCCCCCTTGAAGTAAGGGAAGGGAACGGCAGGAAGAAAGCATACAATTTGGATCCAAACGCAGTCCTAGTCTCTCTCTCTCTCTTTCTCTCGCTCTTGGTGTCAGGCCCGCGCTGGCTTCCTCTCACCTCTCTGCGTGTGAGCTGTGTCTTTCCCTCATCAGATCTCCCAGCATATCTGCTCACTTTGATCCCACACATAGAGCTGCTCTGAGCCGATCCTTCCTTCCACAGGGCCAGGGGGGGTGGGGGAATTTCTGGAGCTTATCTGGCAACCTTTAACCTCACAGTCCATCAAACCGAAAAGCACTCTGCCTACATTGGTTACGTGTGTGACCAATCAAATGTTTTCCTTGAATGCCCATTCTGAAACAATTTCAGGGCTGGGTGTTTCAAACTCTTTTTGAATGCACACACTGTTTTATGGGATTTGTAAAAATCTGCCCAAGAACATATTTAAGCTGTATGGGGTACATTGGCAAATACGATCGAGTGCGTTTGTTTGGATTTTAAAAAGTGTGTATAGCTAGAAAAATAAACCCTAAAAAAGTGGGGTAGTGCATTCAGCCTCGTGTGTTGTTGTGAGTTTGAAAGCGCTTTAGCTTTTTCTCAGCAATGCATAACAGTAGGATTATTTGGAATGTTTTTTTTTTTCAAAATTCCAAGTCGGTGTTCTAGAACAATTGCATTCCAGTAGTGATTGTTACATCAGCATTAGAATGTTCAGTTAAGGGCCGCCGCGGTGGTACAGCGGTAAAGAGCGCTGACTTTCAGTTAGTGCAGTTGTACTCCGAGGATCGGGGTTCGCGCCCCGGTCCTGCCATAGCCGAGCGTGGCCGGTGCCCTGTGGAAGCGACAATTGGCGGTCGCTTCCGGGTGGGGGGAGGGGCTCGGAGAGAACCACTGCGCACAGTAGAACCCAGGGCGTGTCACGGTCAGGAGCTGCGCCCTGTAGAGGACGTAGCGCCCTCCCTAAATATACCGATTGACGGGGTTGTGCAGCGGTGGTTCTCTAGCGGTTGCTACACGGGGGGGAATTGAATTAGAATAGGGGTTCAATTGGCTACTAAATTGGGAGAAAAAGGGAAAAATCAGAAACAAATTTACAAAATAAAAGAATGTTCAGTTAAGAACATTCTGACCGCATGTTTGTGATCGTAAAGGGGTGAAGCAATGCGCCCCTCTTTTCAGCTTAGTCGTCTGAAGGGTTTATTGACTGCTTTTAGAAGATGCCGTTTCCGAGATTATAATGATCTACTCCATCTGTGAGCAGTTAATTTATGACTCATGAGATATCAAGCAGTAGAACGTTGCTAGAGTCCCATGTTGCATCTGTAATTGGTTAAACGTTTTAAAAAGTAATGTTTGGTCGTGTAATATTTTGTACAGCAAATAGGCATGACCAAAAGCATTCCCATGTCATTCCCAGTTTATTCCCAGTTTATTTCTGAAAAAAAAAATGTTAGAGGAAAGAAAGAACCCTATGATTCTAAGCTTTCGATTTCTACTTGGAATTGGTACAGTCTGTTAAATGTACAAAGTGGTTACAAATGATCCTGTAATAGTATAGGGTGAGTTTCTTGTTGGGAATAAGTGCTGTATGTTTATGAACTTCTCTGCAATACGATCCGTGCATTAGTGGCATGGCCAGACGATGAAAGGCAAAGTTGGGTTTCGGGCAGCGCACACCTCTGTATATATTTTTTTCTTTCCCCTGCAGTGATTCATCTCTAATTCATGTGCTTGCTCGCTGGCAGATGCCATTTTGGCTCCACACGCAGGTCCCAGACATTCCAGTCGCCTACTTCCTTAGCTTAGTCCCCACGGCCTGCCCTGACCTTGAGTCCCCAGGCAGCCGGCTTATGGCCACACGGGATCAAGTCTGGGATCACGGTCAGGCGGTCTGTACCTTCACGCCGTAAATGGATTAGCATGTACCCAACAGGGTTCATTCAGCTTTTTTTAAGCCCGTTGGTTAAAGAGAGGCAAAGAAAAATTCACTGCAGCAGGCATTACCAGTGACCATGACCAATTAGAAAAACGATTGTGTGGTTTATTCTTGTTTGTTAGACGGTTAGTTTTTCTGAAGAACAGCATGTTGGCTTTTGCACAGGTGAAGGTTCTTTCCTATTACTTATGCCTGAAACTGCGATCCCTGGTGGCTGAGCCGCAATGGCAGGCATCGGCCTGGCCTGAGTTAGACCCATGACGTTACAGTGCCTGCCAGAATTGTTGGCAACCTCAACTAATATGACAACAATTGCAGGATTCAAATTCAGTTTATTGTTTAGCAAATGTCGTCTATGCCCAGAAAAATGAGAAAATTATTCCGTTCAATTGTGGCACCATTGATCAGAGGGAAAAAAAAAAAAAAAACTTTAATGCAAAATAATTTTTATTTCGAGGAAGATGTGTGTCACAATTATCGGCATCTCTGTATTTAGTACTTTGCGCTCCCTCCCTTTGCCAAGATAACAGAAATCCTCATATTGGCCGAGCTCATAAAAGGGAATTAAAGTTGAGTCCATGGCGGAGCTCAGAGCTTCTGGAATATAACAGTGAGCTTTAAGCACCACCACTCTGTTAGTTGCCTTCCGGGGTTTTAAAAGGAAAATTTCCCTTGATGTCATAGAAACGGTGCATGTTTTTGTCCTTGCTCCTTCTTGTGTTTGCGTCCCGTGCGTGTTTTGGCTCATTAATACGTTTTGGTGGCGATGGCCTCATTTGCTGTTTTCTCAGGCCAGGGTCCAAGGTTAGCGTTCAGATAGCGAGGTTGGAGCCAAGAGTTGGCTACAGATTGTCGCAAAAGGGCTAGCTGGTGTACGCGAGGCTGGGAGACCTAACTTCACGTGCAATGCAGGAATAGTCACGTTTTGCTACGTTTTTGCTTAATCCGTAACAAGAGCCGGTCATCAATCCCCAGTCACGCCCTCATGCCCCCCTCCCTCCACCAGCACTAATCCCGAAGGACTCACCTATAAAGACAGCGTAGCCTCTCTGAAGTGCAAGGCCTGTTCTCAGCATAGGAGTGTTGGATCATATTCACTGTGGCCCTAACCCTAACCCTTATCCACTTTCATGTCCCAGTCAGAGGTGTTTTATGGACCCTGGGGCCTGTGCTCTGCTGATCTTGTTCCCCGTACCCTCACCTGAATGTTCTCCTTTTCTGGAGCACGTTATGAATATCAATCAATCACGTTGTATTTATATAGCACATTTTACAAAGGATTTTTGACAATACGATTCACAGTGTATGTGATGATATTTATTTATTTTGTTTTTTGAGAGTTTGCTTCCTGCTCTGCACCTTCTGACATAATGTGGCTATCTGGAGGGAGAAACTCCCCCCTCCTCTCATCCACCCCCCACCCCCCACCCCCCCACCCCCCCCCCCCGTTCCTTCTCCACGAAACGCTCTCCACCCCGGATCACCTCCCTCTAGACTTCAGAGCACAGGAGAGGAAGACGCTGTAGGTCAGGAAGGAAGCGTTGTCGCCCCTCCGCTCCTCCACCCAGACACTGACCCAAAAGTGCATACAGGGGAACAGGAAGCCAAACATCTCCTCCTTCCCATCCAATAATCATTCATCGTGACGGAGTTACGGAACGGAGAAGGCGCCATCGGCCTGCAAAGTCAAGTTTGTGTTGTTACACTTGTATTTGGTTTATCGCTATGGAAACATTTTTTTAGTGTGATAGTCTTAACTCTGTAACATTTATTTATTTATTTATTTATTTATTTATTTATTTATTTTTTAAAAGAAAACCCATCATTCCCGTCTCATCTGCTGCTGTATTTTGATCTGAATTGGGTTTTAATATGGAACACAAACGGGTACAAACTTCTCAGTAAAAGAGTTGAGGCCGCAGAGAACACCTCTCTGGTATTCTCGCACGTCGTCCGCATTTATGTAATGGCTGCAACTGCTAATCAGTGCCGGTCTGGAAGGGTGACTGTGTTCTTGTGCCGGATCGTTGGGGGGTTCAGTGTTCTTGTGCCGGAACGTTGGGGGGTTCAGTGTTCTTGTGCCGGAACGTTGGGGGGTTCTGTGTTCTTGTGCCGGAACGTTGGGGGGTTCAGTGTTCTTGTGCCGGAACGTTGGGGGGTTCAGTGTTCTTGTGCCGGAACGTTGGGGGGTTCAGTGTTCTTGTGGTGGAACATCAGCGGTTCAGTGTTCTTGTGCCAGATCGTTGGGGGGTTCAGTGTTCTTGTGCCGGAACGTTGGGGGGTTCAGTGTTCTTGTGCCGGAACGTTGGGGGGTTCAGTGTTCTTGTGTCAGTGTTCTTGTGCCAGATCGTTGGGGGGTTCAGTGTTCTTGTGCCGGAACGTTGGGGGGTTCAGTGTTCTTGTGGTGGAACGTTGGGGGGTTCAGTGTTCTTGTGCCAGATCGTTGGGGGGTTCAGTGTTCTTGTGGTGGAACGTTGGGGGGTTCAGTGTTCTTGTGCCGGAACGTTGGGGGGTTCAGTGTTCTTGTGTCGGAACGTTGGGGGGTTCAGTGTTCTTGTGGTGGAACGTTGGGGGGTTCAGTGTTCTTGTGGTGGAACGTTGGGGGGTTCAGTGTTCTTGTGCCGGAACGTTGGGGGGTTCAGTGTTCTTGTGGTGGAACATCAGCGGTTCAGTGTTCTTGTGTCTGAACATTGTGGGTGTTCACTGTTTGTGCAAACATCACCTTTTAGCCCTTTGTTTCCTGCCTGCTAAGGTCACGGCTTTACCCTTTGTGACAGTACCCCCCCGCTACGGGTGCACCAGCTCTCTAAAAGAGGGCAAAAACCTTTTTGTGTGTATGTGCTAATGGCATATGCAAGCCCTCTGCCTCTTGTTGAGACATTTCGGGTTTGAAAATGTGTATTTCTTCATCCATGACTTTCAGATGGCTCAATCTCACACTTGGCCCTAACACTGCTCAGCTGTACACATTAACACACACTGCCGTTTCCCTGATGATGGTGATGTTAGTATGTCAGTCCCCCCCAGCCTGCCAGCCAATCAGAAGAGGTGTCTGTGTTTGTGAGGTAAAGTAGAGTCGTTGTCCCCTCTCTATCTATTTCCATTGTTCTTACTATGCTGTAAAAAAAAAAAACTAGGTCATTATTTTAAACATAGACTTCCTTTTGGGTTGCACCCTGATTATAAGGTTTTGAGTGTTCCATCGCCAGGAGACTGCTTTCACATTTTCCACACTTTAGAGAGAGGGGGAGAGGGAGAGCGGGGGAGAGATGAATAGAGAAAGAAACCTCCTTTAGCCCTTCTCCAGTGTATCCCAGACATTTGGGCCTACGATAGACGTTGTGTATAAACATGAATCACTCTTAATTGAGTTTGGGAGATTCTTTTTTTGTTGTACACTTTCTATCCCGTCCAAAGTACCCAGAGTAAAATCGATAGCATTAAAGTTGCTTTGTGTTTTACGGACGTAATACTTGAAGGTATTGCGGCTTTTAAAAAAACGTTTATTTTTTAAATGTACCAGGGATCAATCACATGTGGTATAGTAGTATTTGGAATAACATGGAAAAAAATATAAAATTTAATCTAATAGGTTCTTCTAAAAGTGTTTAGCCTTAGCTAAAGCGGTTTAAACCAAAACTAGCTATTGATAGCATGAAGTTCTTACCATGGGAGTTCTTAGGGGGCCACTAAAATGTAGTTTTCTTCTAAGACCCTTTTTTAGCTTTAATTATATTTAAACCAATTAGTTCTAAAACTACCAGCAAGTCATTAGCTTACAATCTGGGGCTTAAGATTAGAAGGTTGACAAACAAATTATGTGCAAAAACAACTACATAACTCCGCCGACTTTCAGTAAAAGGCACACTTTGTAAAACCACGATGACAAAATAATTTGTATGTGGAAGAAGTTCCATGCCAACAGTAACTTATTTCATGCTATCTTAGCAGTCTTTGTCCTGTGTAAACTCATGAATGAACAATTGAAGAGTTTTTTGGAATGTTTTTTTTTTTCCCCCCCCCGAATTCAGTCAGTGTTCTAGAGCTCCATTGCTGTCACAGACTGAGCGCGCTCAGTAGCAGGGTTGATAATCGGGCCTGGCCCTGATAGGTCATTGACTCTAAAGCAGCGAGCTTCTTATCTAAAGAGGACGTACATTGCAACTGCACGTACATTGCAACTGAACTTTGTTTGCACTTAAAAACAATGTGTCAAGAGCCGTGTGTTTTACCACGTAAACCCCCCTGCAAAAGGGCTTTCTTTGAGTGCTGGATTAACCTGTGGCCCAATGACGAGGATAAGCACCCTTTGGGGTGGTGATTAATCAGTAAATAGTGATTTCCACACCCTAAATGCCTGTGACAGTCACTAGTTTTTCCAGTTATTGGTCATTGGGATATCATTACATTACATTACAGTCATTTAGCAGACGCTTTTATCCAAAGCGACGTACAGTAAGTATATCAGAAGCGAATGGCACCATGTGATTGGGCCTCAAAGTCAGTGGCGTGAGCTGCTGTTTGGTTTGTACACTGTTTAGTGAATTAATCAGTTTGAGACCCGTCGGCCCGGGTTCTATACCTACCCAATTTGTGGCCGTATTTTTGTGCACTAAAGGCCCGTGAAAGCATGTAGCCGCTTTTTTTTTTTTCTTTTCTTTTTTTTTTGTAATTATTTGTGAATTCAGTGAGTGGATGAATGAACTAAACGGAGAAAGTTAAGTCTGAAATTATACTGTCAGATATGGCAAGAATACTGTTCCAATGAGAGCAATCGTGTAAATCTTCCAGTCGGGAACATTCGTAGTAATTTACTGCCGTCAGTGTGATAGTCAATCACGCTCCCTCTCGGTTACCTGGCCATTATTTCTATAATTATATTATTTCTGCATTGTACTGCGGTAAAGGAAATTATCAAGTGCAACATTGGATGGTAACAGCTTTCAAAAAGTGGATGAGCATAGCCTCACTAAATGCACTACAAACCTCTCATCTGACAGAAAGGGAAGCATTGTTTTCAACTTGACAGTGAAAATGGGGATCTGTGGTTTCGGAACAGGAAGTGACTGTGGTTGTGCTTACCACAAAAGGACAAAATTCTAGGGGGGGGGATATTAGGCTGTTTTCCACTGTGTTTAAGACGCTATGTTTGTAGTTTTCCACTGTGTTTCAGACGCTATGTTTGTAGTTTTCCACTGTGTTTAAGATGCTATGTTTTCGTTTTCTACTCATCATACCTTTTATAGTTCAGGCCTTAGATACTTGAGTTCTAGTTTAATTCCTGGACTTAAGAGGGTTTTTTTCCCAATTTTCCAGGGATAGTGGTGAATGTGACCGTTATCGCCCGGGAAAATAAACACTAGTCGGACGGCGTTATTGCACGGCGCACTGTCACGTTTGGCCTGGATCTCTGTTTAAGTTCAACATCTGTTGTCAAATCGCATAACCTAAATATTATTGTTCTGTTAATTAGTTGTTTTGGAAGGCCCCCGAAAGGCCCGTTTGGTGTGTGCCGTCTCGGAGAGCAGTTTAACACGGATCTGCATTCTTTTTTACAAATTCAGCCTTGAGGATGCTGTCCGTAGCTAGTAACACATGTTTATAAATTATACTACTAACTTCTGTGGCCACTAATGTGCCTCCAATTAAACGTGTGTGTAAACATAATTGGATGCTGGAAAGTTTAAATAATTGAGGAAAGCGTTGAGTTTTCAATGGCAGAGAATGAAGTGACAGGCCTCGGTCGGGCAACAGTGAGAAGATGCAGTGCATCGCGCTGAAAACGATCACCTCCACACACTGTTTTAACCCCTCCTGCAGCTGGTGTCATAGCTTGTGTGATATGCCTTTTATTCTGTGGCTGAATCTCAAACTGATCCCTCTGGTCTTGTGGACTGTGGACTTTATTGCCGTATTTTCGCGGGCGGGTAAGTCTGCATTGATGCGGACTTGCAAACAGGGCGGGTAGAGGGTGCGAAAAGTCCGCAGAAGAGCACTTGCCATAAACGGATCAGCCCTAAACAGCCCAAAGCAGCCCTAAGCAGCCCTAAGCAGCCCTAAACACTCATCGACTTGACGAGAAGGCGCCTTTGAGGCCAGAGAACGGGATTCAGCCTATCTGTACCGTCTCCAAGTGTCGTTTTCTTAACAGGATGTTTGAGTGGAACTGACAAACTGGAGAAACAGTAAAGAAGCAGTTTTTTTCCCTCTTTCCTTCGCCAGAGAACAGAATACAGGGCCGTTGTTATTACTCCCATTCACACGTTTACATTAGCAAGGGTGTGCTGGTTTTTGTTTTTCTTAAATAAAAAAATAATAAAAATTCCATCTGGTTTTTTGCAGCCAAACTCCAGATAAAACAGCTGGATTTTCACACACAAACGAGAAACGGGGGATTTCTCTTCTTCAGTATCACCTGCCGAGGAGATCCTTCCGTGATTTGCTCTCACGGAAAGGAAAGAGTCTTGAATCGAGGTGCTGTTCTGCCTAGCGCCAGAATCAGTGGCTTGCACGCATGTGGAAATCAGGTTTGCGACCTGAACTTCCCGAATAATTTCCTCAGACCTTTCTTCTCCAACCCTCCCCTCCCACGTGCGTTTGGCCCCCTGTTTGTTTTTGTTTTGTTTTATTTTGTTTGTTTGTTTTCTGCATCCGGGAAAGAGTATATGGAGGAATTTTGATGAGGCCCAAATGCAATTGTAGACCAATTGTATTTTTTGTTGTTTTTTTGGAAAAGGTACATTCTGCATTATTTTCCTCCTCAAAATGTCTGTCAGTTTATAGTGAAGTGATCCTGATGTGTGATCATTGCTCACAGAAATCAAATGTGTGTGCAAACAAGTGTCTCAGTCACAGAAGGTCCTGCAGGCAGAAGGCTGGGATGTTATTATATTTGCTAGGATTTTTCTTTTTCATTTTTTGTTATTATTCATTTTTTTCTTCTCCACTTTCACCTAAAATTCCTGTGAGCTGGTTTGGCCTAGAATCACCAAAGTTGGTAGGCTTGTTGGGATTGCTGAACTCTTGGATGCTTTAAATTTGGACACTGATTGAACACCTGGTGACACTGTAGTGCATGTGACAAAATTGTGACATTGACACGCCCACTGCTAACACCGCGTTTGACCTAGTCACTCTGCTCATGAAGAGAAAATTTGCCTCAAGGACCCATATTGTATTTTTCGCTAATTAGCATTTTTTGTAAAACACTTAAAAGGCTAAAACTGCTACACATTTTAACCGATTTTCACAAAATTTGGTATAAACCCTCTATAGACTATGCTCCATAAAGGTTATATACAGAATTTTTATATGTTCAAAGATGGCCGAATGCTGAGCCAATTAATGTTCAGTTGGCGTGGGCCACGGCGTGGCTTATCACAAAAATGCAAGTAATTCCAAAACCGTTTAACAAAGTTATGAAACTTGGTAGGTTTTTTTAAGAGTCACATCAGGACTTCAGCCTAGAGTCACAAGATTTGGTGGACAGGTCCCTCTGCTCATTTGCCTCAAGCAACCATGAACTGTTGGGCATCTAGTACTAACTTGCCTCATAATCCTGCAACTCCACACATTAGCTTGCAGAAGGGTACCTAACAGGTAATTAATCTTCATATACAATATTGATAATTAGAACTACAGGGTTCAATTAACGGTGGCCGATTATTGTAATTATTGCGTTGAATCTGCCCTGCCCTCATTTAATATAATGTTAGAGCTTGGAGAATAACCATGCTGATCGTTATAGGCTAGCGAGAATTCCTCTCAGGAATCAAACAACAGGAATACAGTAACTCAACCACCGATTAGCTGAATGCTAACAACTATGGAAAACCCCGGAAATTAACTATGGAAATTAATAATAATAATCTAACTTGGGGCATAGAGTACTGCGATTGGTGCGTTTTCTTATGCGCAGGTTGTTTTGAGAGTCCTTTGTACCCAGGCGTGGGCAAACTGGCACTAAAATTGGAACGTGTAACAGAACACCTCGTAGATTAATGCACCTATGCAGTACAATCTAAGTGCAGTGTGGGGGGGGGGTGTTTATCTCCGTCTGAAAATCAGACCTTGGAGTGCACATGCAGCTTGTGAGGAGACCCCTCCCCCTGGCCCCACCCCCTTGACCCCTCCTCCAATGACAGAGACAGATGTAGCCCTGGAGCCCCACCCCCCTTAGCCTCTCTTCCAATGACAGAGACAGATGAAGCCCTGGAGCCTCTCTCGTGGCCGAGGCAGCAGTAGTGGATCAGCAGGCCCGTCTCACGCTCTGCACGTAGCAGCCTCGTTAAAATACTGCATGTCTGGCGTCGTGCCAGCGGAGCTCTGCGGGGTTTACATGAGTTCACCGGCTTCTTCGCTCTCCTCGGGTTCAGCACCGAGCGAGCGAGCGAGCGAGTGAGCGAGTGCACGGGCAAAAGAGCGTCCCCCCCCCCCACGATACTGGGTCCTGTCGTGAAACTGAAACACATGCCCCCCCCCCCTTTAATCCAGTATTTAAGATTGTACCTTTTTCCAGGAAATTATTCAATCCTAGTGTGTGTGTGTGTGTGTGTGTGTGTGTGTGTGTGTGTGTGTGTGTGTGTATGCACGCATGTGTGTGTGTGTGCGTGCGCATGAATTTTTTCTTACATTTACAAAGAAAATGAAATGAAAAAGGGCTAATGAAGGAACGGTGCGGTATGTTCTAAGGCAAACGGCAGAGCTTCTGCGCGAATATAAATACCGGGCTGTTGTTACAACACGGCCCACAGACAAGCTACGGGGTGGCTGGCTCCGACGTCAGCCCTTCGGCTAAGAAAGGGGGGGCGGCCGCTTTTATCGTTGATGTGCACACAAAATGTGTGTGATTAGAATGTTCTCAACTGAACATTCTAATGCTGATGTAACAAAAGCTGTGGAGTTCTAGAACACTGACTGAATTTTTTTATTTATTATTAATTAAAGGATTAAGGTATCTCGTGCACCTTTTTGATGCAAATGAGTCACAGCTTAACCCCCCCCCCCCCCCACTCACACACACACACACACACAAATATTATCAGTATGTTACACGCTAAAGGCGCTATAGAGAGCCACACCCTCATTAGCAGTGCAAACACAGGGCAGCCTCAAGGCTAAAAAACAAACAATGTGGAAGAAGCAGGACTCGCATCCAACAAAAAAAAGAAAAGGAGGAAAAATTCAAAAATATGAAGAATAAGCCTTTAATAGCTTAATTGGGCACATTAAATTTTTGCCTTTTTGTTGAGTTGTAGACTTTATTATCATCATCACCTAAAGCCTATGTGCCTACCGGTTCAACAAGATGTAGTTAAACTCGCATCGCACGTTCAGCTAAGACTAGAGTCGCCGTAGTGGGGGGAATAGTGGAACTGACTACCCAGGGGCCCCAAGGCAGGGAGGGGCCCTCAGAAGGCCTGGACTGAGGAGTTTGCTTTGGGAAGGGGCCCCACAGAGACTGCATTTGCACGGGGCCCAGAATTTCATGCTACGCCCCTGGTTAAGACTGTCAAATTGAAGGAAAAAATTATTATTTTTTAATCATAGGGATATTAATAGAGTGAAAAAATTAGTGTGTTAAAGGGTCAGTGTGAAGAGGATGACCGTCTTCTGTGCCACACCGTTGTTTTTTGTATTATTGTGAAATTGGTTGTTGATTCAAGCCTGACTTTCACAGCGAACGTTGGCACTGTTTAGATTGAGGTTTGGCTGCAGGGGGTTTTTGTTGTACGGCAGGGCTGCCCAACCCTGTTTCTGTAGATCTACCTTCCTGTAGGTTTTAATTTCAACCCTAATTTGACACGCCTACGATGTAGGTGTGCCAGTCATGTGTTTTTGAGATATGTGTTTACATGTATGTTTTTCTTACTGGTCGCTTAGGCCGGTTTTTGTATGGTTTAGACCCCTTTGCTACCCGCAAAGCAAGCTGCATCTCTGCTGTTTGTATTGGGGTTTATAGAGGCCTTTATTGGGGAGGTGTTTTTTATGGAAAGGGCTTGAAAAAGTAATTACATGATGACCAATGATTGGTCATGGTATTTGTTTTGCACCAATCATTGGTTGTGTTATTGGTTTTGCGTGTGCTGAAATGTTTTTAAACGTGTAAATTAGGCCCATAGTGTCTTTTTTGCCAATTATCATTGGATTTCCCATCTTCAACATGGGTAACTGGGACCTGTGTTAAAATTCAATGCTGGCCCGACATTGTAACCAGGCCATGAAATTAACTTTTTCATCCACTGAACCACTGCATTCTAAAAATCACCAGCCATTTTACCAGCCACTTTACCTTTTATAGTATAACACAACCGGGTTGGTTACCGGCCAAAGTGGCTGCTAGAGTAGATATCTTACCAGCCACAATCAACATTTTACGAGGTTACCCTGATCGTAACCATCACAGCATCGGCCCTTGCTGTTTGCGTGCCTGTTTCTCAAAACATACATGGGTATAACTGTGTGTGTGACTGTAGAGGGACAGATGTATGGCTAATGTGGTGGGGAAATGACCCGGGGACGCCCTCGGTTCGAGGCGTGATTGGCGACTGGCCCACACGCCGGGAACCTGGTGCGAACTGCGGCCTGGTTGGGAGAGCCGTGGGCATGTCGTCTCCCTGGCCCCGTATCTGAGGGATAAAGGCAGGTACTTAGCTTTTCATTTGGCCGCCGTCCTGGAACTCCGTTAACGAAGGACGCAGCCGAGGCCGCCACTCCGAAACGGACCCCGCTTTTGTTTTATTGTTTGAAATAAATGTGTGTACGGTGGCCTTGGCATTAGGAGGGAAACACAATAATGGTTTTTACGCCAGTGCCATAAGAACTACCTCTTCAATGATTATCTCAATACCAATCATTGCCAGCTTGGCCCAGGTTAGCCCCGGTTAGTTCCGGTCTATTGTTCAGACATCACAAACTCAGTTGCAGTTGCTATAGTAACAGTTTTTCTAATTTGCCCTGTTATTAGGCTGCTGGTTATTATCTGCATGTAGGCTCCCAACCGACGATCCTGCTATCCTCCATTCTGTAGTGTTAATTCTCAAAACTTTATACAGACTTATTTGTGAGACTTTTCTTTAGATTCCTTTGTTTAACACTCTGTAGTGTTGATTCTCAAGATGTTCTACAGTTTATTTTATTTTTTTCCAACACTTTCTAGTGTTAATTCCCAAGACTTTCTACAGTCTTCAGTTCAACACTGGGTTCAAGATTAGGTGCACAAAACCCAATACGCTGTGGCGTTGCTCCCAAAACCAAGGTTACATGTAGAAATGTTTGGTCCTCTTTGTATTTTCACTGTGCCAACACTGAGATTGATACCGTCATGGTCTATGAGGACTGTATCTATCTGTCTCGTTAGCATAAATGACTGCTTCAGCTAATCCAACTGATAAAGTAATCAGGCTGAAATGACTCTCTGTGGGTTTGGCGGTTAATACAGGGGAATTCCAGATAAACTCCTGGGCCTTTTTTTATTTTGAATGGCTTTTACATAAGTCCCTTTGAACGCTAATATTATTAGCACTTAAGCTGGGGGGTCTCTGGGTGGCCTTTGAGCCTGATTGGGTGGGGTGGGGTGGGGGTGGGGGCGGGTGTCCCGGGATCAAAACCAGTTGAAAACCACTGCCTTAAATCATAGTGGGCAGAAGATGCAGGTCTTTTAGGGTGCTAAAGATGCAGATCTGGGTGCCAGCTGTGGGCTTGTGCTCGTACTACCAGGAGACATAAAATGGCGGGAAGAAATCGTCCTGTTATTTTATGAATGTCAAACAGTTTAGCAAAAGGCAAAAGGCAAATGTTCCGAGCCCTGACCCCCCCACAGATCCTAGGAGTACCTGGAGAAGGGAGCGCAGCGGGGGAACGCCGTTAGCGATTATGGCGCACGCCACTTTAACGGTGTTTTATTTTTCTCTCTCTCTCTAACCGTACTCTAACTCGTGTGCTTCCTTCCCACCTGCAGGCAATGGTGGCGTGTTACCCTGGCAACGGGACGGGCTACGTACGTCACGTGGACAACCCAAACGGAGACGGGAGATGTGTCACATGTATATACTACCTTAATAAGGACTGGGATGCCAAGGTGAGCAGGGGCCCAAATCCTTTTTTCGTAAAGCCACTGGTTAACCTTATTAACCAGACCAGAGCAACGAGCACCGCACACTCGCGCAGACACCCCCACGTGACCGTATTTGTACTTCTGGTGCTGGGGCTGTTTCAGATCACTACAAATGTGAAATAATGTGAAAATTTTATTTTTGGAATGTGTGGTGTAATAATTAAAATGGTGTGCCGCCTAGGTCAATTAAGTCCATTCTATTATCTAAGAAATGTTTCAATCCTTTTTTAAGCTTTTCATTTTAGGGTATTTTTAATTCAAAGTAAAAAAAAATAAAAAAAGCTAAAAGTATAAATTGTTTTCCCAATATTTTTCCAGGAATTGCATCCAAGGCTATTGGCTAATCTTTTTCTGTTTAGAGGGGTGGGGTGGGGTGGGGGTCAGTTTGTGCTTAGAGTACATGGTGCTGTCTGTCTATCACATAGCTCAGGTTACTTAGTGAGTGAGACATACGTGCAGCTTTGCCACACAGCTCACTGTAATCCCATACAACCCCAAACACAGACCTGGCTAATGAGTTTAGCATGTGGGGACCCCCCCCCCCCCCCCCAGTCAGGAAGCACCAGGCTAATCCCATTCCCAACCCCCACCCCTCTTCCCATCTTCCCAACCTTGACCATCAACCTATGGGATGTGCCCTTTGATTGCAAAGACCACAGTTGGATGGTTAATATGGACATTAATGCAGCTGCCATTGGTTAAGAATAAAGGTCAAAGTTCATTTGAGCAGGTGATGTGCAGTCCATTCTTTTGGATGGCAGGTAACAAGTTTGTATTGTAAAATAATAAGGACAACAATAAAACATGTTGTAGAAATGCAAAATTGGTGTGGAAAAGGGTCCTGCGGGCAGTGAAGGATTTAGTTACAGGTGTACCTGGGTGAGATAAGGGGAGGGAGACATTTCTGAACTCACAGGGGATCATGGGATAGTGAGGGTCCAGATCGTGGAGCAGGGTTTCGAGTGTGTACATAGGTAATCAGAGACTGGTCAGTAAGTCCAACGGGCTCAGGCTCTTTGGAAATTCAACTCGACCTGTGTTGCAGGTCTTTTCAGCTGCTTGCGAAATTTAGGCTCGCCCACGTCAGTGTTTGATGTCTTTGGACAGCCCTCTAAAAGAGGAACCTTTCTGTGGTGGCAGAAGGGGAGCGTTTCCGTTTGGGCAGAACGCCACAGTGCGGCGCGTTTTGAGCCCATATGTGCCTGATTGAATAAGGCCTGGAAACAAAAGGTTTTTGTTCTTTTCTGCCAAAAGGTATTTATACAGGTGTTGTGTGTACATTTTGCGTGCTTGTCACCCCCCCATGCACCTCAGACCTATTAGTACAATATGAGGTGAGCAAACCCTCCCCTCCTCCGCTCCTCCCCTCCTCCCCTCCTCCGCTCCTCCCCTCCTCCCCTCCGCCCCTCTGCAACCTCTGGACAATTATTTTATCTATAAGGAGGGAGTGACAGTTTAGCACCCCAAACGATTTATGAAACGGATCCAGGAAGACAGCCGGAGGGGTCCAGCCAGGCTCCCCTTTCACAGGCACCCTGGGATGGGACATCCCGCTTCGTGCCAAGGGCCCGAACATCCAGCCGTTTACGTCACCCGTCCTGCTGCGTACGCACTACTACTCGCTAGAGGAAACTATGCTCCGATGGGCATGAAACAACAGGCGGCGCGTATCGCTGTTCTCTGCGCTGCGGTGAAAAGTTGTCTGAGCTTGGACAGGGCCAAGGCCGTCTGCTGCAAGAAGAGGGGTCAATGTTCACCGCTGACTGAAGGACACCATGAGCTCTCGTGGTGACAGCGTGCGTCTGTGGGCCTCCTGCCATTTTGTCTTCCATTGTCACACCGTGGGGCTGTGTTTCCTGCCACATAGTTTTGCTGCATGAGTCATGCTGTGTGTATTCTGCTCTCAGACCTCTAACAGTACGCACTTTCTTACAGTACGCAGTCCGTACAGTATGCACTTCCTTACAGTACGCAGTCCGTACAGTATGCACTTCTTACAGTACGCAGTCCGTACAGTATGCACTTCCTTACAGTACGCAGTCCGTACAGTATGCACTTCCTTACAGTACGCAGTCCGTACAGTATGCACTTCCTTACAGTGCGCAGTCCGTACAGTATGTACTTCCTTACAGTACACAGTCCATACAGTATGTAGTTCTTTACAGTGCACAGTCCATGAGCAGTTAGATCTGAGATCTAAACCCTAGTTTAAATGTATACAGATGGGCACACTTTCACAGGTCATGTTATTGGGTTCTGATACAAGAATAATAGACATCTTGTCATAATGTTGCAGTACAAGATGAAAGTATGATTGACGGTTCACCCGACGGGGTATTGAACCAGAAGTAGCGTGCAAAAAATTACGCCTTATCGTGCCACTTATTAATTATCATCACTCGTGGGAAAATAAATGTATTCGACCACAGGGTTTGTTTTGCTCTCATTTACAAGTGACAAACAGAATGGAAGCTGCCATGTCCCGAACCCCCCTGTTTCCCCCTGATTACGAGGTACACCCCCCACCCTTCTTTCAACTATCACGCTGCGTCGCTGTTGACAACGGCACACGCCGCTGCCCTTGGGCTTCACCCGTATGTATGCCAAAGGTCCTTTGCTCTCGCCCCTCTCCACCTGCCTTCTTTTAGAGTTTTTCACACCGTTATTAAGCAACAGAGAAAAGCGGCCCACGGCGTTGTGTCTTTGAGACATGTGCTGTCGTGTTTCTGCAGGAAGAAGGGTTTCGGCACTCCGGGGTGGCAGCGCTGGCTGTAGCCAACGGCGCCACCCAGGGGACGGGAGGGGTTAGGTGAGCCCCCCCCCCCGGTCGATCTGAGGCATCACAGCTGTTGAGCTGCACATTAACGGCCGGGATTCCAGTTCCTGTCAGAAGTGGCGGCTGATATTGCGTGCTTCGGAAAAGAGAGCGCTTCCCGAATAGGGGTTGTGTGAAAACATTGCAGCGTTAGCACGATTTAGCACGATTAGCATGATTGGTCATTCCAAATCAGGGGAGGGGAGGAAGGAAAGCATTAAAAAGGCGCTATCACACAACATGCTCGGAAAGCGCAGCCTTGGACAGCCAGCTGCCGCGAGAGAGAGCGCGAGGATGTGATTTTTTTTTACGATGTTTTGCTCTGGAAGGTTCCCCTGTTTTAATCAGCGGTGAGCATATGTTGGTGCTAACAGGAAACAGGAAACGCACGTGCTTCTTTATTGCTCTTGTCTGTTCTGACCCTCATCACAACAAGCACTGGTCCAATCAGGTGATGCAGCATCCTCGTGCGTGTGCATCCTCGTGCCTGTGCATCCTCGAGCGTGTGCGTCCTCGTGCGTGTGCGTCCTCGTGTGTGTGCGTCCTCGTGCGTGTGCGTCCTCGAGCGTGTGCGTCCTCGAGCGTGTGCGTCCTCGAGCGTGTGCATCCTCGAGCGTGTGCATCCTCGAGTGTGCATCCTCGAGCGTGTGCATCTTCGTGCGTGTGCATCCTCGTGCGTGTGCATCCTCGAGCGTGTGCGTCCTCGTGCGTGTGCGTCCTCGAGCGTGTGCGTCCTCGAGCGTGTGCGTCCTCGAGCGTGTGCATCCTCGAGCGTGTGCATCCTCGAGCGTGTGCATCCTCGAGCGTGTGCATCTTCGTGCGTGTGCATCCTCGTGCGTGTGCGTCCTCGAGCGTGTGCATCCTCGAGCGTGTGCATCCTCGTGCGTGTGCATCCTCGAGCGTGTGCATCCTCGAGCGTGTGCATCCTCGAGCGTGTGCATCCTCGAGCGTGTGTAGTATGTCTCTGCAGTAAAGATGCAAGATTGCGATGCAAACGTCACGATACAACGGCATCAATGTCACATGGCTGAATCGTGATGAATTAATTTATTTTTTACATTAGATTTTATTATAATTATTCACATGGGAATTGTGGTTTTAAAAATGAAGCAATATATTTTATACTTTGAAAGTCATATTTTTTTTTGTCACTTTAATGTCCTCTGAGTATCTGTGGGAAAGGGGGGGGGATCTGTCTAATCTAATGGTCACATTATTCACACTGTCACATCGCAGCTAATTGTATCGTATTGCATCGTATCGTGATTAATCGTATCGTTATAAATTAAGAGAAGTCGTTGGACATTTTCTTTAGAGATACCGTAGCCTACAAAACTGGGTTTTCAAATAAATTATTGCATTTAATGTATTTTTCAATTGTTGCACCATGAGTTTGGACCAGCAAACTAGAGACCTTTATCTTCCGATTCATGGATAGAAGGTGGTGAGTCTGGGAAGACCTGGCTATTTGCTGGAAAGAGAAGAATTGACACATTGTTAATGCAATATTGACGCAACGTTTTTCCAGTAACGTGCCTGCTCGCATTCACTGTAATGTGGGGAGGCTCTCTGAGGCTGTAACTGCCGGTTTGAACCCTTGTAACAGGCCTTTTAATCGAGACCCTTACCTTCTGTCTGCCCAGGAACATGGAGGTCTGCTCCGGATCTTTCCGGAAGGCAAAGCCCAGTTTGCCGACATCGAGCCCAAATTTGACAGGCTGCTTTTTTTCTGGTCAGACCGACGCAACCCTCATGAAGTGCAGCCGGCCTACACCACCAGGTCAGTGTAAATAAATAAAAAATATTTTTATTTTTATTTTTATTTTATTTCTTTTATTTTTATTTCTTTTTTTTAAAATATAAAGTAACTTGTTCTCAATATGATGGATATATCAAAAATATACATACATCAAAATGTCAGGTATCACAATTTCTATAACTTTATACCTGTACTTAGTATGTGTAGGCAGAAATATTATATAGACACAGTAGCTGTATCTAAATTGAGAGACATTAGTTTGAATTGAATGTGGCATTTAGATAGACACTCGTATCCAGAGAGACTTGCACAGCTTACATTCTATACATAAAGTTAATTTATACAGCTGAATGTTTACTGAACCCATTCGGTTTAACTACCTTGTCTTATGGCACAATGGCAGTGTCCTACCTGGGAATTAGACCTACAACCTCAGGATTGCTAGTCCAGTTTTCTAACTGCTATACTACCGTTATGCTAGTCCAGTTTTCTAACCGTTATACTTCGGTTATGCTAGTCCAGTTTGCTAACCGTTATACTACCGTTATGCGAGTCCAGTTTGCTAACCGTTATACTACCGTTATGCTAGTCCAGTTTGCTAACCGTTATACTACCGTTATGCTAGTCCAGTTTTCTAACCGTTATACTACCGTTATGCTAGTCCAGTTTGCTAACCGTTATACTACCGTTATGCTAGTCCAGGTTCCAAACCGTTATGCTAGTCCAGGTTGCTAACCGTTGTCCTAGTCCATGTCGCTAACCATTAAGCTAGTCCAGGTCCTTAACCATAATGCTAGTCCAGGGGCCACATGTATAAACAGCGCTGAGCAGAAAATATTATGCTAGTCCAGGTCGCTAGGCCTTATGCTACAGTAGATGACAGGCAGTCCATCTCCCCTCTCCGTAGGTATGCCATAACCATCTGGTATTTTGATGCCGATGAGCGAGCAAGAGCTAAAGAGAAATATCTTACAGGTACGACTCACTTGATGTAATTTGTGTGTGTGCGTGCGTGCATGTTTGTGTGTTTTGGTGTGCGCTTGTGTGTGCGTGCGCGTGTGCGTGTTTGTCTTTGTGTGTGTGTGTGTGTGTGTACAGTGGGGGTGCACAACTCCAGTCCTGGAGGGTTGGTCTACGTGCTGTTTTTTGTTCCAACAAATTACCTTAGTTTTAGTTTTCTGACAGCTCTACAAACTACGCTGGTTCCCTCCTGCACATGAGCACAGTAAAGTCTTTAGGATACACTTGCAGCTGGCAACTGTTGCTGCTTCTTATACAAATGTCAGGTCAAGATACGATTGCGCTAATTGAATAATTAAAAGCAGAAGTTGGCACAAAGTCCTGAAACGGATCGGCCCTTGTTGTGCACCCTTGGTGTGGAGCTAAGGTTGGCGCTGAGTATGATGGGCAGTCTCTACCAATAATGCTTTTCACGTCCCGTCTGAGGTCTTGTGATTGGTTGGTTTGTTTCCATCCACAGGTACTGGAGAGAAGGGGGTAAAGGTGGATCTGAATAAACCCTCGGACCCCAGCTAATATGATGGAAAAGAGGGGGCTCCACCTCCCCGGAGATCTGCTGAGTACAGGAACATCACATATACGGAGAGAGAGAGAGAGAGAGAGAGAGAGAGAGAGACATGAACTGTCAGGAGAAACCAGAATCTGACCTGCGTCTGCTGTTGCTCTTCGCATCTAACACTGCTAAACACACTGACCATGAATGTGCTGATGATGATGATGATGATGATGATGAAGCACTGCAAGGACTTTTATTCTCCATGCCTCTGATTGCGCATTTATTAAATATTTTTTTCTTTTCTTTTTTGTGAAGAATACTGACAGAGGTGGGGGGGGAAATATCACCTGGTGCTCAAATCTAAACAGAACAAACAAAAAAAAGGTTGATTCATAATTGGAGAACAAGCTCTCCCAGTCCCCATTAGTTTATCGGTTGAGTTTACTGTCCGATTTATGTTTTTAAGCTAACTTCTTCAAGCAAGGTACAGTTTATTAAATATTCCTCCAGATGGGTTTTCAGGCTCCTTTAAGGCGAGGGGTTGTGTTTTTTGTTCCCGTAAACTCTGAGTTAGGAAATCAACGTCATCATGACCTTTTTTAACCTCACTTTAATACTGATCGGCTGCTTTGCTGTCGGGCTGCGTCTTGTTCATTCTTCTCTGACCTGGAATCATTGCTTGGTAACGCAGCGCTCTGATAGCTGCTCTGATAGCTAAGCTACACCAGTAATCTTGTCTGTTGTTGCAGACTTAGTCACCGTTGTCTTAAAACCAAAACCAACACCTTCTACCTATCTTACAGATTACATTTTAAATAAAAGAAATTAAAAAATCTGGTTTTTGGAGTGATGTTTGAGCCTGCTGTTTGATTCTTGCTAGTTTTGTGTGCGTGTGGTGTCACAATTATTACTATTTATTTTTTGTAGAGTTATGGGTTGTATGGAGTTGTAGTTCCATACAGTATTCTTAGTCGACCACCTGGGTGGCTGCTGTCATACTGGCTGTTGATTGGCTGACTGACAGGATCTGAGGCCCAGTATCTTTTTTTGGTCTACATAAATTAGTTTGACTGAATGTGAAATTCAGCAAGACATTGCTTGGGGTGAAATTGCTCGGGAACTTTGCATATGCCTAACCTCAATAACAAAGTGCCATACATTGGTGGGATTCAAGAAAAAACAAATTTGGTAAGTTTCCGAAATAATTTTTTGTTGTTTATATAGGCTGTATTTTTATTGGTGGACAACAAAGCATTGAATTGACTAAAGAATCCACATGCCTTGTTCTCAAAGCCTTAATTGGCAGCTGATTGAAAGGAAACCACAAAAACTCGGAAAAACTGCGGCCCTGGGAATTTAGTTTGACACCCCTGATATAGTGAGTGAGCTTATGTGCACATGGTCCTCAGTTTGCAGATTGGGTGAGTTCAATGAAAAGCTTTAATCTGCTTGTTCGTGAGCTCCCTGTGCTTAGGCCAGTTCCAGTGAGCCCCCTGTACTTAGGCCGGTTCCAGTGAGCTCCCTGTGCTTAGGCTGGTTCCAGTGAGCTCCCTGTACTTAGGCCAGTTCCAGTGAGCTCCCTGTGCTTAGGCCAGTTCCAGTGAGCTCCCTGTACTTAGGGCGGTTCCAGTGAGCTCCCTGTACTTAGGCCAGTTCCAGTGAGCTCCCTGTACTTAGGCCAGTTCCAGTGAGCTCCCTGTACTTAGGCCAGTTCCAGTGAGCTCCCTGTACTTAGGGCGGTTCCAGTGAGCTCCCTGTACTTAGGCCAGTTCCAGTGAGCTCCCTGTACTTAGGCCAGTTCCAGTGAGCTCCCTGTACTTAGGCTGGTTCCAGTGAGCTCCCTGTACTTAGGCCAGTTCCAGTGAGCTCCCTGTACTTAGGCCAGTTCCAGTGAGCTCCCTGTACTTAGGCCAGTTCCAGTGAGCTCCCTGTACTTAGGGCGGTTCCAGTGAGCTCCCTGTACTTAGGCCAGTTCCAGTGAGCTCCCTGTACTTAGGCCAGTTCCAGTGAGCTTTCTGTACTTAGGCCGGTTCCAGTGAGCTCCCTGTACTTAGGCCGGTTCCAGTGAGCTCCCTGTACTTAGGGCAGTTCCAGTGAGCTTTCTGTACTTAGGCCAGTTCCAGAAGCATCGTGTGCGGTGGGCAGTTTCTCATAAAACGGTGGTCCCCAACCCTGTTCTTGGAGATCTACTACCCTGTAGGTTTTCATTTCAACCCTAATTTGGTACACCCGATTCTACTAATTAGCAGCTCAACGAGATCTCTGAATGCTGTTGAATGAGGTGTGCTTTGTTAGGGTTGGAGTGAAACCCTACAGGACAGTAGATCTCTTGCTGTTGAATGAGGTGTGCTTTGTTAGGGTTGGAGTGAAACCCTACAGGACGGTAGATCTCTAGCTGTTGAGTGAGGTGTGCTTTGTTAGGGTTGGAGTGAAACCCTACAGGACGGTAGATCTCTAGCTGTTGAATGAGATGTGCTTTGTTAGGGTTGGAGTGAAACCCTACAGGACGGTAGATCTCTACCTGTTGAATGAGGTGTGCTTTGTTAGGGTTGGAGTGAGAGCCTACAGGACGGTAGATCTCTAGCTGTTGAATGAGGTGTGCTTTGTTAGGGTTGGAGTGAAACCCTACAGGACGGTAGATCTCTAGCTGTTGAATGAGATGTGCTTTGTTAGGGTTGGAGTGAAACCCTACAGGACGGTAGATCTCTAGCTGTTGAATGAGGTGTGCTTTGTTAGGGTTGGAGTGAAACCCTACAGGACGGTAGATCTCTACCTGTTGAATGAGGTGTGCTTTGTTAGGGTTGGAGTGAGAGCCTACAGGACGGTAGATCTCTAGCTGTTGAATGAGGTGTGCTTTGTTAGGGTTGGAGTGAAACCCTACAGGACGGTAGATCTCTAGCTGTTGAATGAGATGTGCTTTGTTAGGGTTGGAGTGAAACCCTACAGGACGGTAGATCTCTAGCTGTTGAATGAGGTGTGCTTTGTTAGGGTTGGAGTGAGAGCCTACAGGACGGTAGATCTCTAGCTGTTGAATGAGGTGTGCTTTGTTAGGGTTGGAGTGAAAACCTACCGGATGGTAGATCACCAGGAACAGGGTTGGGGGCCACTGCCATAAAACATGAGGGGGATTCTCATTGTGTGCAGAATATATGTTTCCGTAAACGACAATTGAGGGAATACAGGAGACGGGCTGTAAATGTTGGCTTCACACCGTCTGGAAAACGGGATGTGGAGTTGGACCACCTTTGCCATACCACACCTTGGGAAGTCTTTCAAAAATTTTCAAGATGGTGTAACCAAGGTAACTGACTGGATCATGGCCAACATTGATTTTTCACCGCTTAGTATGAATGCCTCTATTTGTTATACTATGTATTATTTATTATATTTATTTATTATTTATGATGCCACTTTTTTCTCTGGGGGAAAATTCAGCTTTCAGAAAATCACTTTTTTTTTAAATTCCATATGGTTAAACTGTATTAAAATTTTTGTGAATGCTCATTTGTGGTAATGTTATCAGGAATGAACAAATCTCTTATTTTAATGATTTCATGCAAGACATTATTTAAAAATGTAAATGGGGAGAAAACTATGAAAAAATATTTATTTTACAAGTATCCTGTGTGTTTTTATGGGTGATAACCATCAGGGGATGCAACGCACTCAGTCTGCGAGTAAAACTCTAATTCAAATAAAATGTTTTGTAATTTCGCAGAACCAAATGGGGATCGAACCGGAATTTTTCTCAATGTTCTGAAAATGTTCTGTGTGTGCTGGACCCCACGTCACCCATATAATGAAACTACACTGTGGGTGGGTGCGTGTGTGTGCGTGTAGACCCGCTCAGGTGTGATAAACACCTGCTGCCCTGTTAATAACAATGAAGGATGGGCACATGAGAGACAGTCTTCTATATGGATCAAATCAAGCGCAAGCTAAATGTAGGCTTATTATTTTATATTATATATCACCTGAACATGTTACTTCTCTCTGCATGTCTGCAGAATGGATAGTGATGAGGAAGTCCCTGTTATTGCTTGGCCTGTGTGCATATTGCTAATCACCGAGAATGAAGGTCATCTATCTATCTATGCAAAGTATGAACGGCATCTAAGTCAGGGTCATCTTTTAAATACGTTCATAAGACGCTCTTTTACAGTTTCACTTTAATTACATTTTTGTTTTTTCATTTTATTGGTTTGTTATTATTTATTTGCTATTTGATATATCTTTATGTCCTTTAATTCATGCAATTACTAACTTATATTAATTGCATTCTTTCCAGTTTTATTCTGACGTCATATTATCTGGAAAGAGAGGGCGTGGTCGCTATCTGATACAGACAGAGACCCGTGTTGTCTTTATATCCTTGACTATCCTTGCAAATACATAACGAACATGCTGCCCTCTAGGGGCTTAATGATGAAGCGAATAAGACTGTTACCTGGGAACCAGACTGTGGACTGAGAGGGAATGGAAGTTTTGGAGTTACTTGAAGTCTATTTTATTAATTCAGACCATAAACTCCCGAATGTCCCTATACCAGCCATTGTGAAGCCGGCAGGTCATAAAATCTCTCAATATCTAAAATAGCCTTCATCGCACACGTAAACTGTCTGTGCTGATGTAAAACATATTGAAGCTGATACAAAAAAATGAAACAAAGTGAACTATCCCTTTAAACGCACCTATACCCCTTGCCAAGTTGTGTTTCTTGTGTTGCCACTAGAAGCGCTAGAGTAGCAGAAATGTCTTTTCTTATGCGCGCAACACTTCCCGTAATCCTTGGACAAATCTGGCCACATGTAAACTGAATGTCGGCGACGCGGATGTTCCGGTGCGGAAACCTTTCGCGCTTGGATTTTGGATTGCTAATACATCGACAGATGTTGTTCTTTGCCGTACATATTCGTAGGAAACTCTCTTTGTGAGGAATAATTTGGTGGCACTTTTCTGCTTGCGGGTCGCTCGAGTGTAACGTTAGGCTACGGAATCGTATGCTACTGGTTGTACACAGCTAGGCAGCTAGCTCGCTCCTGCATCTCTAAACGAAATCACGCTACTCGTTGAGTTTTTTTGTTTTAAAAGAAAACATTTTCTTTGGATTCGTGATGATAAAGATCACGATACAGACCGGGGGACTGATAGTTTTACTGTTGCTCCTTGTTGGACACTTTGTTTTGGGTTGGTTCAACAGCAACAGCAACATCAAACCCAAGACGCAGCAAAACCAACATTCTGGCAGCGCTGTGGCCGACGACAGCCAAGAAGACCAAAGCTGCTTTTGTCACGTAAGTGCAGCATCGTGCAACATCATCATCATCCTGTCAAATAAGTAGCTACCGCAAACTAATGATCACATTGCTATGTTCATAGTTAGCCCCTTAGCAAGGCACTGATAACTGTTCTGGCATTTTCTACGGTCACTTTTGTTTGACGTCATACAGATGCATGTAATTTAATGGACTGTGTAAGACTTCACTGCTCGCCAGGCAGTTTCAGTCCGACGGCAGAAGTTGGTTGAATACCTTGCTTTGATAACGTTACGTATGTTTATTATGACTTATTGAGTTAAAATATAATACTGTTTTTTTCAGATTTCAAGGTTCACTAGTTGGAAACCCTGATGAACGCTATTGCCGAAACGCGTTGGGTTTTGTTACATTAATAAAAAGTATTTTAGCCTCCACTTCAAGTGTTGCTAGAATTTTCCTTCAAGGTTCACTAGTTATCCAACATCGAGACAGTCAGCTTCCTGGAACACATTGGAAAGCTATAGCTAGCAACCCCAGCTCGAAAACAATTTCTAAGTTAATTATTATTTACATTAAAGTTATGTATTATGATGGCTCTCTAACGTGTGCAGTTTGGCACGTCTGTTCTTGAGTGCAAACACACACACACACACACACACACACAGTATCCTTTTTGTTCAAACTGACTACCATAGTTTGCTGTCTAGTTGATACGATGCGCAGGTTTCATTGATGAACTTATACGTAGCTATATGTAGATTATGTAATATAAGGTAACAAGTCGAAACAATTAGAAATGTGAACCTTATGTTATTGAATCCAATCTGGTGTTAGACATCAATTTATAGTATAGAGCTTAATGATTATAGTCGATTAGAGTTGAACTTTTAATTAATTATTCATTATTTATTTCCTAGATGTTACCTAATCGCGTTTTTTCATATAATAGCCTACGTGTTTTTAACACAGCACTGACCCTGTGTGTACAGTGCGTAGTCTTTAACAGCTCTGTTATAATAATAATATTATTGCATCAAAAACCATTTCCTCTGGAGAAATCGGCTCATGTCATACAGTATTTCTGTCATATTGGCCTTGTTCATTTCAAGCGAGTTGGTAAAGTGGATAAATCATCGTAACATCCAACTCAACATACTAGAACACCGTGGTCTCTTCGGATTGGATAGCACGTTGAAGAAGGAAGTCTGGGAATTGTAGTCCTTGCAAATGAAAAAGCCCGTTGGCGTCACATACGGTTTGGACTATGTAATGACTACAGGTCGCGAAAAGTAGCGGGGGTGGGGCTGAACTGAAACCTGACCAGTCTTTGTTTGGAGGCGGGGTTTGGGCGGAGCTTGGGGAAGGAATGACAGCTCGACTCTTGCGCTGTCGCATCCTCCCGGTTTTCACTCGCTTATCAAAGTGCAGTTATTTCTGTGGCAAGAAGTTTCCCGTGTAGGCTACGCAGGAGTTTAGTTTGGATCTCCATGGATGAGAACGTTATTAATTCTCGCAAGTTCGGATAGACCTCAGTGAAGTGAATTACTTCTGCAAACGAATATAGAAACAACAATGTTACCCGACATCATGTCCAGAACGATTTGCAACCTGTTGATGGCAACAGTTATCACTTTCCTCTTTTTGAGATGTTTCCAATCGGAGGTTGGTGCTAGTAATTTCGTGTATTTAAATGCGGATGGATGACCTGCGATTGCTAAAATCAAGTAACGGCTTTTTTTTATTATCTCGAAACTTAAAAG
The DNA here is from genome assembly GCA_022702515.1 of Ilyophis sp. 1 JC-2022. Taxonomy (NCBI): domain Eukaryota; kingdom Metazoa; phylum Chordata; class Actinopteri; order Anguilliformes; family Synaphobranchidae; genus Ilyophis; species Ilyophis sp. 1 JC-2022. Next base: position 81,506,508 of record CM040405.1, read on the forward strand.
GGGAACTTAGTACTTTTGAAGATCACGTCTCCCGAAAGATATCTGTAACTTAATTCTAGGTGATGTGGGTTCAGAATGGGTTAGTTCATGTGATTTAAAAGGCTGTTTTGGATCCTCGAAAGGCTAAACTATACAACACGATGCACTATATTTTACTAAGCGTTGTCCTCTCTCTATTCTTGCTGGGGGGACGTTGCGATGAGGTAGCCGCACACCTGTTGCCCTGATACGTTCCCTTGATTGGATGAATTGTAAATAATTAATGACTGTTTAGAGCTCTCCACCGTCACTTTTCCAAAGCATCCATTTATAATGCAGTGAGAAGTGAAGGTAGAACTATGCCAAGTGTTACCTTGTGGTTAGCTTGTGTTGTGACGCTTAAAGAACTGCATCGGGTGTCAGAAATTATTCTCTATAAAGCCTCTATAAAGGCATGTCGTGATATTGTCGGTTACATGATGACGGCATTACTTACCATCTCTTCAGTATTCACATTTGCCTTTACTATGGAGTCACTGCTGGCTGTGATTAAATCATTGTAATAATCGTTGTGTTAACATATGGTACAGTAATGTGGCTGTGACTGTGCTTGTACTGTTGTTGGGTACTTTTTAGTCATTTCATGCAAAATCCGCAGTTGCCAAACCCAAAAAATGACACACATTATTGTTAAAAAAAACTGTATTTTTCATACGGTTTCCTGTATAAATGCTGTACAACCTGCATCCCATACAGAATCTTGGGTTGGTTTGAAGTTTCAGGGGAGAAAAAAAACGCGAAGGTATTGCCGTTGCCCAGCACCTTGGCAATAACGGTTAATGATTGTGTCTATTTTCCTCATGAATCAGAGGACGTGCTGTGATTGAAGCATCTAACCAGAACTCAGTATGAGGTCCGTCTCTCACTTCATATTAAATGTTGCCAAATCACAGATAAAAAAAAAATTGATACTGTTTTCAGGGAATGAAATTAACTTTTTTGTGTGTTTCTCTGTGTGTGTTTATAAAAGTGAAGGCCCTTGCTGTGGCTTTCGCAGAAGAGCGCAGGATGTGGAACCGCGGTACTCCTGCTGTTTGAAGCTCTTAACCACTCCAGTTAATTTAGCAGCCAGCTGATGTCAATGCAGCTGTGCTATTGAGCAAAGGCAGAGTACTCCTGGCCCTTTCTGAAACGCTGTGCCGTTTGAGACCGCGGTTTTAACGCTGCGGTTTTAACGCTCCTCACGCGACTGACCGCGCTCTTTCTGCAGCTGACCGGCGTTTTGGACGACTGCGTCTGTGACATCGAGAGCATCGACGTCTTCAACAACTTCAAGATTTACCCCAGTATCCTCAAACTGGTGGAGAGAGACTACTTCAGATACTACAGAGTGAGTGTATCCTGGGGACGCACGCACGCACGCACGCACGCACGCACGCACGCACGCACACACACACACACACACACACACACACACTCTCACTCTCTCTCTCTCTCTCTCTCTCTCTCTCTCACATATATACACACACATACTCACAGACACACACACGCACTCACACACACACACACGCACTCACACACACACGCACTCACACACACACACTCACACACACACACACAGACACACACATATACACACACACATACTCACACACACGCACTCACACACAGACACACACACACACACGCACAGACACACATGCACAGACACACACACACACTCACTCAGAGTAAGTGACAAGCTTTGAGCTAATATGCATGTGTTTGCTATTTGGTTTCTGGTGGGTTTTGCCAGGACGACAGTAAACACAAATACAATGCACAATCCCAGGTACAGATCTGTAATTCCAAACAAATAAGAGCCACAAAATGCCACACCACACCACACCCCGTACAACCACAGAGTGCAGGTTAGGCCCTTGACAGCCGAGCTATTTGAAGCTACATTCAATCTCAGGCTCAGAGGAAGGCTGAGGTGGGGACAATCATATCGTCACCTTCTTAACCCCTTAGTGCAGATGGCATATTTGGTAAATCATGGGGGTACTCTGTTTAAGGCTTTATAACTCCAGGTGTGAGCATCACATAAACTTGGTAAATGGCTTAAATGAAACAAAACCGGTGTACCATTTTTTGTACAAACTTAGATTTGTTTATTTTCATAATTTAAGGTCAAAATAAAGTGCCGGAAATGCAAGAAAAACTTTGCTAAAAATGCTACTAAATATATATTTCTTCAAAATACTGAGAGCTACATAAGTGAAACAGGTAAAACTACACATTTCCTGGATCATAAACTCCTTGTCCACAAGCATTCAATAATCGCAGGGTGATATACAGAACTACTAAAGATCTATGACACGAAATGTAAGCAGTGTAGCCTGATGTACCCAGGGTCTCCAAACCTATCCAAATTGGCTAAAATGTGAATAGCTGTAAATCTTAAACTAATCATACATTTCAGTGCAAATCAACCGTTTTGACTCATTTAACTCACCTTTTTATCATTTTCATGTGGGAATTATTTTGGATCAGTACAGGGGGGTGGATATCTAGGTGTCCAATAACCTACCCAAAACCTCTCCGAGAAATTATTAAAAAGCCTTTTGTCCTTTATAAAGCATATACATTTTACCTTACGATCACTTAATGGATGAAAACATTGATATTGCACAGTTTCAGTTCAGTGTTTGATGCCAAGTGTGCCATTTTTTCACCATTATCCTTCATATACTGCTTCATCCTGTGCCGTGCCTTCGTGGCCAATATGCACTCATCAATGGCACGGTCTTCAGTTTGCTGTAAGGATCTGGTCCTGCAGTGGCTTCACTCTGAACAGTAGAGGGCACTGCTGGAGTGGCAGAGGTGGAGGGTCAAGCATGTTATAGGAACAAATTACATAATGCAGAAGCATTATAACACTGTGGTACACACAGCTAAATATGCAATCATTCACTCTTGTACTTCAGTAAACACTTTCTTCTGTATGCTACATTGTTATATTTTGTTGCATGCTCTAGGATGGCATTACTCTGTAGTGTTTCACAACTGTTGCTTATTTATTTTATTTATTTATTTTACATTCATCTTGCACACATCTGGACACAGTACATTTGAATACATATTTTCCATTCCCTAAGTGAAAAGCATCACCCATGGATATACTAATACCCCATAGAGTACATTATGCACAAAGAAATTACAATACAATAAAAGAATATCGGAAAACACTACCAATGTTCTAGCTTCACGGCAAATCGAGGCATAAAATAAACTCCTAAAAAAAGTTTGGAAACGTTATTTCGGTCGATTATTCCTCCCCTTTACTAATACCAATTGGTATTGTCTTTTATATCGTTGGAAAGCCTGATTAGTCACCTTTGCAACGAGGTACAACTTGTAAGGATCATGCATTCGTGGAATGAGCAACACAGCTAACCGTGTGGGTAGCGGCCCAAAAAAATGTGCCAAAATCCCCTGCAATATTCTTCTGTTGGTATTCACTCTCGTGTTGAGCTTCAAGTGCTGGCAGGTGTATGCCAGTCACAGGTGTGTGACCAGGCTGGTGACCAGCATGAGGAGGAGGTGCCAAGCTGTTGTGGCTGCGTATGGATCTTCCACACGCTACTGAGGTCCCTGACAGTGTAAAATGAATAAAGTGTAAAAATGGCCAATATGTGTTGTTATTTCCTTATTACTGTGGGAGAGTGCAATCATCCAGTCCACCAAGCAACTCAAAACGAGAGTGAATACCAACAGAAGAATATTGCAGGGGATTTTGGCACATTTTTTTGGGCCGCTACCCACACGGTTAGCTGTGTTGCTCATTCCACGAATGCATGATCCTTACAAGTTGTACCTCGTTGTAAAGGTGACTAATCAGGCTTTCCAACGATATAAAATACAATACCAATTGGTATTATTAAAGGGGAGGAATAATCGACCGAAATAAGGTTTCCGATCATTTTTTGAGGAGTTTATAACGTACGACTGAGCAACCAAACAGAACAGCGCTAAAATACTCTATGTCATTGTGAATGCTATGAATTCTAACAAAGCAGGCCACCACGAGCCACTACGGGAACGGCACGAACACAATATCAATACATTACTGTTATTTGGCAGACGCGTTTATCCAAAGCGACGTACAATAAGTGCATATTGAACGAAGCAAAGTCACGAAAGCGCTACTTTATCACAACGTAGAAGCTACCGCTAGTAGTACTCAACACAATACAGTCAGCTATACATTCTAAGCGATCCGATAGCTAAACCAAATAGAAAATAAAAAATAAACGGAAAGAACGTACTATATTCTTTGCCTTATACATGTAGTTATTCAAGGTGGAGTCTGAAAAAGTGTGTTTTCAAATATGTTCAGCATTATTAGCAGGCTAACAGTGGTCTATTACGACCGATGCAAATACAAAAATAACGACTATATAGCACGCAGTGGAAAAACGAATGTATATAATCAAAATATTACAAGCAGTAATACTTACATGTCGAGGAGGATATCTTCCCCATATTGATAGGCACCTCTTCCACAGAATCTATGCTACAGGGATTAGAAGAATCTCTGTTGTTGTCCTCTTCTGACCGACTTCGGGGAAAACTACTAAAAAGTCACATCAAAGTTGCGCGCAGTTTTATAGCGTAATACCAAATGCGTCATAGTCAAACCAAATGCGTCATCTGCGCATGCCAGCGTAAAATTGTCGTGATATAACAAGTATTGCAGTTACGCTCGCCCTTAAATAGTTAATCCAAGCTTTCATTTACACATGTAAATTACTTTTGGGAAGCTTGTCGTGCCTTCTATTGGATAAAACAATTGTCGATCAAACCAGAATAAAATTGCACGCGTCACAGCCGTGCAATCAGGGAGGGGGAGTTACGCAGAGCTAGTTTCGTTTGTCTGATAGTGTTCCAATGCGCTGTGTATTTTTCAAACGGATTGTCCAAGACAATAAATGACCACGGAATCTTGAAAGGGACATATCTACGCTTAAATCCACGGGAGGATTGCACACGAATTCCATATTTAATAGCAGATATTGATAGTAGAATGGCATTGTATGATTTCACTTGTTTATGTCGGTATTGATTGAGCAGCGATTTGCACCGCTGTATTTGCATACGGTCGGGCTATTGGTGGGTTTATCTGGTTGCTGGACGGAATTCTGATATGATATGATGAATACATATATTTATGAACTCCCAACATAGACGCTATTGCCCACTATGTCACGCATGGGTAGGTATAGGCTGGGTGGGGAGTGCTTGTTAAATGGACTTGCTACGGAAAGATAGTGACACTTAGAAACTACGCATTGGTCAGAAATCGTCGCGAATGGTCTACCAATAAAGTTAAAATACCGCGTTTGGGTTTTCCACTAATAGTTTGGCTGCAGGAGCAACGCGTGTCTCAGTTGCGTAAAACTGTCTCGCAGGCGAGAAAAAATAGACTATCTGCACTAAGTAGTTAAAATAATCGCCTAAGTCATTTTTTGAGGAACATGAGATTTTTGCTTAAATCAGCTCTTCATGATGCTGGCCACCTCTGGTAAAGTTGCCTAGATCCTTAATTGAAAGGATCATGCTGTTTTACCCTGGTAATGTAATCGCCTAAGTCAAGAGTGCTCTTAGGCTGTTTGTATGTTTGCCTAAGTCACAATAAATTTTGACTTAGGCATTTTTACAAGTTATTAATATGGCGGCTGCTTCAAGATGCACAAAGAAAATCAACATAAATTAAGTCATTTCCATGATTCTGGACTCGTCCCCGAATGGTAAGTGATAATGTTTACTACAATATTTGGCTAGGCTATAAATGTTGTGTAGTTATTTAGTCTTTAATCCTCTTATGTTACATAATTGACAGACAGCGTTATTTGTAAGTCAATAGTCATCTATTGATATACCCTTTTTGTGTGAAATGATTAACAAATATCATATATTCTGTATTTGGTTCAGTTTATTCTGTTTTCTGAAAAACTTGAAAATATGACTTAGGCGATTATTTTAAGAAGGTGACGATATGTAAGTTCTTGTGGTAAAAGGAGTTTTTTATTTTCAATTACAGAGCTTTGCAAAAGTATTCAGGTCCTCTGTAGTTTTGGACGGTTTATCCTTGTCAGATTTTAACCAGCTTTTCTGGGTGTACAAGGAGGCATAGAATCCCGTTCCTGGAGAGTAGAATCTGTTACTGGTTTTGGTTTCCACAAGTTACCCTTTCTGAATTACGTAAATGGCTGTATTCCCCAATGTTGGTTCACTTGGAGATTAGACCACAGCACCATGTTTCACACAGGGACACAAAGCAGTTTTCACTTTTAATTCATGAGTTTATCAATAAATGGCGTGATATAAATAATTAAGGTTTGCAGTAAATCCAGAAATGGATCATGCTCTAGAGGAACAGGATTCCATTGCCTCTGCTGTACAGTAATACTTGGATGCCTGACTTTTCTGAGTACTTTGTTTGCATGGGTGATCCAGGTCGGATTGACCACGTAGTTTAAAAATAAATAAATAAAAAGGCACATTCTGAATGTCCCGGCTTTGACGGGCAGCTGGTTTATCCCGTCCTGACCTCCCACGACCACGTCCAAGGTCAAAGTGCACTGTACCTTTTCTCCTTTCTGTCAATGATCTACTGTAGTTCAGAGATCTGTAGAACTCAATTAAAATGTGCGAAAGCAAGAAGAAAAAAAACTGTCAAATGGCATGTTATGTCATCCATAAACAAAACACATTTTGGCTACGATTTCTTTCTTGATCTAACCACGAGTGTCCTCCTTCCTGTGTGCTTTTGGGGTTATGTTACCCCAGGTTGTGTTTTCTGTCGTCATTCTTTTCATACCAGTTCAAATGTAATTTCCCTGTTTTAACAAAGGCACATTATTCGTCGTGCCACGCACAAAAATGTAAAAGTAAAACAATTGTGGAGTGCCAAGGCTATATTTCCATAAGTTTTGGAAGGACATCCACAAACAAACCCCGCCCACAACATTGGAAGCTCTCAAACGCGTCCCCCAGTGACCTGTAAAGGTGGAGTCAAGTGTTACGGCCCATAATCCCTTGCTGAATTTCTGAAGCGAGAAATAATTTTAGCCAAGCCGGAGAGCGACATTCAAAGTCTGATGAATGGTTATTTCTGCAGAAAAAGTTGGACTTATTTTGGGTTGTTTTATTTGGGAAAGATTGCAGTTTCCCCCAGTGAATAGAGCCCCTGATGTTTCTGACTTTGTGGAACTTTTATTCACTGTGGAGTCAGACCTCGCAGGAACAGTCTATAAAAGAAGAGTTAAGTACCCCCCATAGCTCTGGAGAAATTATCTTATTTTTACCTCCAAGCCCTAATCCTGGAGCCTCTCTTCGCAGGGGAACAAATAAAAGCACACTTTCTGAAGAGCAGTAGTTTGAATAAGAAGGATTTCTTTGTTTAATAGGTTGGTGTCGTCACATAACCTACATGACCTGTTTTTTCCACTTGTGTTGTTTGACAGCCAGGTGAGTAAAGGAAGAGAAGGGTGGGCTTTGACTCGTCTTCTCGTTCTCTTGCGCAGGTGAACCTGAATAGACCCTGTCCTTTCTGGGTGGATGATAGCCACTGCTCCATCAAAGACTGCCAGGTGGAACCCTGCCCGGAGGTCAGAATTCACCACCTTCTCCACCAATCACACGGGCTCCCTTCTTCACTCGGGTTTTGGGTAGTGTTAAGATTTACTAGCATAAATGTCGAAGGCCCCGTTTGTGAGGGTTCTGAATGTGTCCTCAACATCCAGCATTCTCTCATCTGTGATTGGCCTGGGTGTGCCTTGTAAGAGTTTCTAGACCAATCAGAGCACACCTTTATGAAAAAGAAGTAAAGTAGCACATTCTTATTGAAGCTTTTTTTTGGTTTAGCCAGACAGCACCACAATGTGTTAAACACAAAGATGTGATATCTACATTACATTACAATACAGGCATTTAGCAGAAGCTCTTATCCAGACCGACTTACACAGCTTTTGCATTTTACCATACTATCCGTTTATACAGCTGGATATATACTGAAGCAATGCAGGTACCTTGCTCATTATGGTAAAAAGTGCAGCGTCCAACCTGGGAATAAAACCTGCAACCTTTAGGTTACGAGCCCAGTCTCCTAACCTCTGTACTACACTGCCATATGCTTTGCTCACCTGTCTCCTTCTCTTCTTAACAGAGCAAGATTCCCGTGGGAATTAAAGCTGGTAACTACAATAAAGTAAGTTCACCTTCTGTTGATGCATTCATTCTGTCTGTGCCAGTATATCTATTTTATTATGTGTCTCTCTGTCTATACACTGTATCTATCTATCTATCAAAATCTACCCATCCATACGTCCGTCTGTCTCTCACAAGTCCCATTTTCTGTTTTCTTCCAAGATGAGCTTATCTTTGTAGGATGAACATTAATTTTGACTTTGAACAAATACACACAGCCTGTGACTCAGGTCTGCTCTCTCCAAACAATTTTAACAGGCAAACTCTCGTCTTTGCTTGACCTTTGACCCAGTGGTGAGTTGTCCTTAAACCTCAGTGTATGCTAAGGTGTGCGTTTGTGCGCGCGTGCCTGCGTAATTTCGCCTCAGTGTTCATAGATAAAGGCCATGAAACGTGCGAGTGCTGTTGATACGTGTAATTCGGTTTATCTCTTGGATAATTAGAGAGCGTACGCACCTGGCTCGGTGGCGATCCTCAAGTGGCGTACCTGTATGGAAACAGAGTAGCAGACAACGCTTGTTTGTTCAGTAGCGGTCACCGGTTGTACAGAGGTACACTGGGTACTGTGCGTCTCTGAGCTGAGTCAGCAGCAGCTTGTACCCCCCCCCCCCCCCCCCCCCCGTGGTTGCCATGGCTTTGGGGGGAGGTGGGGGTGTGTTTGTCCTGAGACCAGGCTGACGTGTTGGGACATCTGGACTGATTGCACTCCTCCCCCCCCCCTCCCCAAGGTCATGTCCGCAGCGCTTGGTCTCCCGCCGAGAGATATCAAAACCAAACGGAAAAAAACAGAACCGCTTCCCAAAAAACATGAGAGAGAAGCTTCTGTGTGCTGCTACCTTTCAAAAAAAAGAATAAGAATCTATATATTTACATATTTACTTAGTTGCAAATAAATCAGGTGGTTCTTTGAGAAGGTAGACAGACTAGACTAAGGACCTTGTTAAATATGCAAGGCATTTGTAAACCTGTTTTGTGGGGGCAGGTTGATACGGTTTTGCTTTATTTATCCATTTCCGCTGAGGTTTTTGTCAGGTAAGCGTTAGCATAGTGTTGATTCTCGCGACGAAGAGATGCGCTGAAGTTAACTGCAGTGATGATTGTTTGGAAAGGTGCGTATGGTATATTAAAGAGCAGCTCTCTGGCACTTTCTGCAGTCATTTGTCCACGTGGCTTTTTGGAAGGTGTGTGGTAATTGAAAGCAGAGATGTGAAAAGGTCAAAGGTGACGTACAGTATGTGTCACCTTTTCCTGCAATCTTCTTCAAACGACTGAGGAAGCAGAGAGGAGATATATTATATTATATATTGCATATATATTACCAAAGCATAATAATCAAAAGTAACCACGACAACAACAACAATACATTTAAAGATTAAAATATAAAATATAACATATACATAAATGTATACTACTACCATTAGTATTAACAATGTAGTAACACTACCAATAATAATACAAGTAAAAACAACAATAAATATAAGGTTACAATATAACAGACGTATGTGTATACCACTACTATTATGTAGCAATATTACTAATGTGCAGATACATACACATACATATACACACTCATATACACATACATAGACGTATACATACACACATATATATATATATATATAGACACACACACACACACACACACACAGTACATACACACACATATACATTCATTTCCACAGCATATTTCCTCTCTAAGAAGGATTTGTAATAGTACGGTTTCAGGTAAGTTTGGGAAGTTTGGTTGTCTGGTTTTAAATTTTATAAAATAATTTCTCTTAATTTCTTCGTATTTACTGCATTGGGTCAGGAAGTGCAGCTCTGTCTCTATTTCCTGTTGACAGCAGTAGGAGCACAGCCTCTCTTTTCGAGGCGGCCATGTCTGCCAGTGGCGGCCGGTCTCTATTACCGGGCTGTGGTCACTGACATGGGTATTTGGTCAGGATCTCCCTCTGTTTTATATTTTTAATGGTAATAAAATATTCTGCCAAATTATATTTTCTGTTCAGGGCCCGGTAGCATTCCAGTTTGCTTTGAGTTTTAGTGGTTGTATCCCAATGTTCCAAATAAGAGTTTTTGATAATTTGATTTACAGTAATTGGAGGTGTTCTTGGGTTGCTGTCCTGAAGTTTCCTGATGGTGGTGGTGTTCTGGTCTGAGAGCTTCAGGACTAGCTGGCTGAGGGGGCTCTTTTCTGTGTTCTGCTCTTGGTATAGCAGGGCTTTATGGTGGAGTGATGATTACTTTGTTTTAAATAATCCCAGAATTTTAATGCCCGTTTTTGTATATTGATAATTATTGGGTAATATCCTAATTCTGCCCTGCATGCATTGTTTGGAAGTGTTTCTATGTAATTTTTAAATGTTTTTGCAAAATTCGACATGCAGGGATTCTGTAGGGTGTTTTTCCCATCGGGTGTAATCCTGCTTGGTATTGGGACCCCACACTTCACTAGCATAAAGAGCGATTGGTTTTATTACACTTTTAAATATTTGAATCCAAATTTGAATGGGTGGGTTTAAATAGTAGAGTTTCCTCTTTATGGTGTAAAACGCCCTGCGTGCCTTCTCCTTCAATGCGTTCAGCGCCAGGTCAAACCTCCCAGACGCACTGATGATCAGATCCAGGTCCGTGTAATTAGTGCTGTGTTCTATGGTGCTAAATTAAAGTGGCACTTATTTGCCTGAGATCTGGCCTTCTTCTGGAATATCATGACTCTGGTCTTATTCATGTTCACTGTCAGGTTCTCTCACTCCCTCTCCCTCTCTTTTTCTCTCTCTCCCTCTCTTTCTCTCTGTCTCTCTCTTTCTCTCTCTCTTTCTTTTTCTTTCTCTTTCCTCCCTCCTGTTAGAGGGGATCTGGGACCTGCTCATTTTGTTCTGTCAGGACCAGGACCTACTAAACACTGAATCTCACACCTTCCCCTCCAGAGTGGGATTTCAGCCGCGATGACACCACGTATCGTCACACCTTCAAATAGCTTCTCCGCTCTCTCCGAGTGTCGGGAATGCGCTTCGTACAGTTGGCCTTCGTCCCGAATGTGTGTGGACGAATTCTTTCATCGTTCTCCGCTCTTAAAGTGAACTGGCCCTGAGAAGAATGTGTGCGTCTCCTAGTGCGTCCCCCCCTGGAAGTTCTTCCTCGTCACTGTCGCCCTTGACTTTTTGAGGGTTTGTGCAATGAAGCGTGTTGTGATAACAGGCTTGCTAAATGGGCTATATAAATAATTTTGATTTCAGATAATTTGGAGCTCAGCTTTGAGGCCGACACTCCAGCCCCTTGTCTACGGTTGGCAAGGAGGCGTCGAAGTGGCGCCTCCCTGGGTGAAATGCACTATTAATTGGGCTTTAGCAGAAAACTCTGTGGACTTACTGAAGGCACTGGTTACACACGGATAATCTGTAGAGCACACAATCAAAATGGTTCCACACTCTTCATTTTGTTGTCCATCCATAAATGTCACATCTGTCTGTCTGCATAAATTGAACAAAAATCGATTTATGGTTTTGTCAGGACTCCTTTGATTGCAGACCGATTCCGATTCCAAACTTTCATTCTAATAGCCCCTCTTCTATGTCTCCGCCATTTTGTGACAGTATTCCCATGCAGCCAACGCAGTCTCTGAGATGGAGGAGTGTGAGCAGGCCCATGAGCTCGGGGCCATTAACAGCACTTTAAGGTGAGAGCCCCGCTGTCCTCTACAGGGGACAGACAGGGTAGTCAGGCTGGGACAGACCTTAGACTGGGGTCTTAACCTGTACTCACTCTTCTCTCTTCTCTCTTCTCATGTTAAAATGTCTCTTTCTGCCGCAGTAACCAGAGCAAAAAGGCCTTCGCTGACTGGGCCCGGCACGATGACGCTCAGGACTATTTCTGCGAGCTCGACGGTACGTTTTATTTCTATTTATTTATTTACACTGCAAAAAATGTCTGTCTTAACAAGTGTTTTAGTCTTATAATGACACTTAAAATCTTTTTCTTTTTTTGTCTTTTTTGTGTTATTTAGCAAAAAAGTAACAGAAATAAGATTCTAAAGTCTAAATGTAAGATTAAAATGCTTTGTTTTTTTCAGTGTATTTCGTCAGAGATGGGTTGTTGGGTGGCTGATTCTGTTAAGGCACTGTTCCTGTGTGTGGATGGGCCTTGTAGTCTGGTATCTGTTAAGGCTCTGTTCCAGTGTGTGGATGGGCCCCATGGTCTGGTATCTGTTAAGGCTCTGTTCCTGTGTGTGGATGGGCCCCATGGTCTGGTATCTGTTAAGGCTCTGTTCCAGTGTGTGGATGGGCCTTGTAGTCTGGTATCTGTTAAGGCTCTGTTCCAGTGTGTGGATGGGCCCCATGGTCTGGTATCTGTTAAGGCTCTGTTCCTGTGTGTGGATGGGCCCCATGGTCTGGTATCTGTTAAGGCTCTGTTCCAGTGTGTGGATGGGCCCACGGTCTGGGATCTGTTAAGGCTCTGTTCCAGTGTGTGGATGGGCCCCATGGTCTGGTATCTTTTAAGGTTCTGTTCCAGTGTGTGGATTGGCCCCATGGTCTGGTATCTGTTAAGGCTCTGTTCCAGTGTGTGGATGGGCCCACGGTCTGGTATCTGTTAAGGCTCTGTTCCAGTGTATGGATGGGCCCCATGGTCTGGTATCTGTTAAGGCTCTGTTCCAGTGTGTGGATGGGCCCACGGTCTGGTATCTGTTAAGGCTCTGTTCCAGTGTGTGGATGGGCCCCATGGTCTGGTATCTGTTAAGGCTCTGTTCCAGTGTGTGGATGGGCCCCATGGTCTGGTATCTGTTAAGGCTCTGTTCCAGTGTGTGGATGGGCCCCATGGTCTGGTATCTGTTAAGGCTCTGTTCCAGTGTGTGGATGGGCCCCATGGTCTGGTATCTGTTAAGGCTCTGTTCCAGTGTGTGGATGGGTCCCATGGTCTGGTATCTGTTAAGGCTCTGTTCCAGTGTGTGGATGGGCCCACGGTCTGGGATCTGTTAAGGCTCTGTTCCAGTCTGTGGATGGGCCCTATGGTCTGGTTTTAAATACACCAGTATTGACTGTGCTTGACAGCCTTGTAGGATAGCACACAGTTGGCTGGAGCATTGGCCATTTGTGCTTTACAAGTTTTACGAGGATATTCTCTCTATTCTTGATGTCATAGTTTACACTCCGAGATGTCTTTTACAACTTTCACCTCATTAGAAGCGCCTAGTCGCATAGAGAGTGTGTGTGAGAGTCCCTGTGAGAGTGTGTGTGAGTCCCTGTGAGAGTGTGTGTGAGTCCCTGTGAGAGTGTGTGTGAGTCCCTGTGAGAGTGTGTTACCTTGGTGGGGGTTTTCTCTGTCCCGTATCAATGCGTGACAACACCTCCTCGTCGGTCTTTCTCCCCCAGACGAGACGTCTCCGGGCACCGAGTACGTGGACCTGCTCCTGAACCCAGAGCGCTATACTGGGTACAAGGGCCCGTCAGCATGGAGAGTGTGGAACAGCATCTACGAGGAGAACTGCTTCAAGTGAGCCCGCATCCCTGAGTGCACACACGTACACACACGTACACACGCGTACACACACCTACACACACCCACACACCTACACACACATACACACACCTACACACACCTACACACACCCATACACCTACACACACCCATACACCTACACACACCCACACACACCCACACACACCCACACACACCCATACACACCCACCTACACACACCTACACACACCCATACACCTACACACACCTACACACACCCATACACCACGCTTTAGACAGCGCTAGCATTCCTGCTAAATATTGACCATTTTAACATTTTAAACACCTTTTAAACATTGTTGTTGAACATAAAAATAAATTTTAAAAAAAGTACTTTCTCCAGAATTCTTCCTCTTCTTCTTTCGTATGACTATATGGCTTGAAACATCTCCTAGGGATCTAAAGTAATGTTTCATAATTTTACTGCCATTTAAAGAGTTAAAGGATTTCAGATACATATTTGTCTGAGGACTTGTGTACCCACACACACACACACACACACACACACACACACACACACACGCACGCATGTCCATATAATGTTGTGGCACCTGACTCTGTATTTGTGTCCTTTCACACAGGCCTAGGTCAGTGTATCGACCCCTGAACCCCCTGGCACCGAGTAAAGGTGAGGGTCCGGTTCCCACAAAGTGTGTGCGTGCGTGCGTGCGTGCGTGCGTGCGTGCGTGCGTGCGTGCGTGCGCCTGTGGAATGTCTTTCTGAGCCCGGCTCAAGCACACCACTCCCCAAATCCATATTTGCATGCTATGTGTTCCTGTAAGCATGGTACGAGCATCGCCATGGAAATTATTTCATTGTTTATAGTACAGTAGCTTCAGTCACGTTTATCATCCCCGAACCAAATGTAAATCGCTGATGTAATCTTACTCTTTCTCCCTTACAGGAGACGACGATGGTGAGTTCTGTTAACCTGCTTAGAATAGCCGTTGGAAAAGTTAAGCGTATCAAACAATACTATTTCCAGTGATTAGTGGCCATTTTTCATTTTCATGTTTTTTTTCTCACACACAGGTGATAGCTTTTACAACTGGCTGGAAGGTAATTTTCTTAATGTGTTTTTTCAAAACTGTGCACACACAAACCGCAAGATTTACACAGTCCTATATCTCTCTTTAAATGGCACTACAAAACAGTGCAATGCCACTGATCTTCAGATCATGCCGCATTAACATGGACCGTGAATGCATACTTTTCCATAAAGGTTTTTTTAATCTCAATTGCTACCGTCTCTCCATCCCTTCGAGTGTTATCTAGTGCTCTGGAAACCCTAATTTGATTGGTCACAAAGGGCCGATAGATTTCTCATGTAGAACACTTGAGCCACTGTACTGGGGATCTATTGTGAATCCACTGATATGTAGCTAGAGTTACCTGCACAAGAGCCATTCACTACTGCCCCTCCAAAGACAGGTACACACACACACACAGCTCACACAAACACCATATCTCATGCACGCACGCACGCACGCACGCACACACACACACACGCACAAACACAACATCTCACACAAACCCCATATCATGTGCGCACACACACACACACACACACACACACACACACACACACACACACACACACACACACACACACACACACACACACACACACAGGACCCTCAGACACACAAAGCCCCTGACCCAGCCGGGACCCACAGACACACAAAGCCCCACAATAACTCATCTCTAGTACGTCTCATCTCTCCCCCTAAGGGAGGGATACTTTACCAGCAGAGAGGTAGGGGGGATAATGATAGTGGTGATGATGTGTCCAACATGGCGCCCCCTCTCTTTCCCTCCCAGGGCTTTGTCTGGAGAAGAGGGTGTTCTACAGACTGATCTCCGGCTTGCACAGCAGCATCAATATCCACCTGTGCGCAGCGTACCTGCTCGACGGTAAGAGACTCGCCTGTGCGCAGCGTACATACTGGACGGTAAGAGACTCACCTGTGCGCAGCGTACCTACTGGAGGATAAGAGACTCACCTGTGCGCAGCGTACCTACTGGAGGATAAGAGACTCACCTGTGCGCAGCGTACCTACTGGACGGTAAGAGACTCACCTGTGCGCAGCGTACCTACTGGACGGTAAGAGACTCACCTGTGCGCAGCGTACCTACTGGACGGTAAGAGACTCACCTGTGCGCAGCGTACCTGCTGGACGGTAAGAGACTCACCTGTGCGCAGCGTACCTGCTGGAGGATAAGAGACTCACCTGTGCGCAGCGTACCTACTGGACGGTAAGAGACTCACCTGTGCGCAGCGTACCTACTGGAGGGTAAGAGACTCACCTGTGCGCAGCGTACCTACTGGACGGTAAGAGACTCACCTGTGCGCAGCGTACCTACTGGACGGTAAGAGACTCACCTGTACGCAGCGTACCTACTGGACGGTAAGAGACTCACCTGTGCGCAGCGTACCTACTGGACGGTAAGAGACTCACCTGTGCGCAGCGTACCTACTGGACGGTAAGAGACTCACCTGTGCGCAGCGTACCTACTGGAGGATAAGAGACTCACCTGTGCGCAGCGTACCTACTGGAGGATAAGAGACTCACCTGTGCGCAGCGTACCTACTGGACGGTAAGAGACTCACCTGTGCGCAGCGTACCTACTGGACGGTAAGAGACTCACCTGTGCGCAGCGTACCTACTGGACGGTAAGAGACTCACCTGTGCGCAGCGTACCTGCTGGACGGTAAGAGACTCACCTGTGCGCAGCGTACCTGCTGGAGGATAAGAGACTCACCTGTGCGCAGCGTACCTACTGGACGGTAAGAGACTCACCTGTGCGCAGCGTACCTACTGGAGGGTAAGAGACTCACCTGTGCGCAGCGTACCTACTGGACGGTAAGAGACTCACCTGTGCGCAGCATACCTACTGGACGGTAAGAGACTCACCTGTACGCAGCGTACCTACTGGAGGATAAGAGACTCACCTGTGCGCAGCGTACCTACTGGACGGTAAGAGACTCACCTGTGCGCAGCGTACCTACTGGACGGTAAGAGACTCACCTGTGCGCAGCGTACCTACTGGACGGTAAGAGACTCACCTGTGCGCAGCGTACCTACTGGACGGTAAGAGGCTCACCTGTACGCAGCGTACCTACTGGACGGTAAGAGACTCACCTGTGCGCAGCGTACCTACTGAACGGTAAGAGACTCACCTGTGCGCAGCGTACCTACTGGACGGTAAGAGACTCACCTGTGCGCAGCGTACCTACTGGACGGTAAGAGACTCACCTGTGCGCAGCGTACCTACTGGACGGTAAGAGACTCACCTGTGCGCAGCGTACCTACTGGACGGTAAGAGACTCACCTGTACGCAGCGTACCTACTGGACGGTAAGAGACTCACCTGTACGCAGCGTACCTGCTGGACGGTAAGAGACTCACCTGTACGCAGCGTACCTACTGGACGGTAAGAGACTCACCTGTGCGCAGCATACCTACTGGAGAATAAGAGACTCACCTGTGCGCAGCGTACCTGCTGGACGGTAAGAGACTCACCTGTGCGCAGCGTACCTACTGGACGGTAAGAGACTCACCCGTGCGCAGCGTACCTGCTGGACGGTAAGAGACTCACCTGTGCGCAGCGTACCTGCTGGACGGTAAGAGGCTCACCTGTACGCAGCGTACCTACTGGACGGTAAGAGACTCACCTGTGCGCAGCGTACCTACTGGACGGTAAGAGACTCACCTGTGCGCAGCGTACCTACTGGACGGTAAGAGACTCACCTGTGCGCAGCGTATTTACTGGACAGTATTAAATCCCAACCACTTTCCTGTGTCTCATCCTCGTATGTTTTAATCGCTGGTTTGATTGGCCGTCTTAACCTTATTGGTTAATTAATGAAAAGTGGCCATAGCCCAAAGAGTTTATAGCTCTGAAGTGCACTATTTTCACCAGGTTTATAGCAGGGAGGTGTAGGTCTGGTCCAGGAGGTTAGTATCCCTGTGAACACTTCTATTCTTGCGCTGAGCCCTGCGGTATCATCTCTTATTGACCTCTGACCTCTGACCCCTGTAATTGCTATTCAGTCATCTCCTGCTTTTGTTTGAATTGGCGGTTTGACTTCTTCTTCACCTTGGATCCGCCTTGACTGAGTTGGTGTGATTGGTTACATCACACACAAAAAAAGTGGGTGGGGCTTATGGCTCTGAACTGCACTTTTCTTTAGCCATGCTTAAATCTGTCAGGCATTGACCCATGACCCCTGACCTCTCTTTCACCCACAGAGGTGTGGGGTCGGGAGGTGTGGGGCCCGAACGTGCGGGAGTTCCGTCAGCGCTTCGACCCTGCCGAGACCAAGGGAGAGGGCACGCGACGGCTGAAGAACCTCTACTTCCTGTACCTGATCGAGCTGCGCGCACTGTCCAAGGTAGCGCCGTACTTCGATCGCTCCATCGTCAACCTGTACACGGGGAACACCCAGGAAGACTCCTCCACCAAGAACCTGCTGCTTCGCTTCTTCAATCTGGCCAAGTGAGACCAATGTTTTAAAGCTTTTATTGTTTTAGACCTATATTTTCTGTTTTTACTAAATGTTTATCAGCTGCCCTTGCTGTTGTGCTATCAAAGCCACGGTACAGGTGTAGCTGGTGGAGGGCCAGAGCGGTAATACTAGAGTGGTGGAGGGCCACAGTCTCTGCAAGTTTAACTCCAGTCCTTGAGGGGGCGCTGTATCTCCAGGTTTTTGGTGCCTTTTTCAATAAACTGCTAAATTAGGCCTTGAAAACCAGGTATGGGGCCTCTTTAGCCAATCAGTGACTTACATTAAGCACTTAAGTGAGCCCTGCTGAAAACTGTGACCCTCCAGTCTGGACTCTGATACTCCTGGGCTTGGGTTGTCCAGTTGGAACTGTAAGTGTGAGATATTCGGCATTAAAATCTGTTAATTGGGTCCGTGTTCGTCCCCAGGGCCTTCCCAATGCACTTTGACGAGAAGTCCATGTTCGCCGGACACAAGATCGAGGCCATGACATTAAAGGTAGTCCGTCTCTGCATTTAAACCTTTCTCTTAGTCTGAACAGTGGGACATCGCTGTGTGAAGTTGACCTTGAGCTGGCCAGACCTTTCAATATGGCCACAGTTTCTGAGTGTCCCTATGAATAAGCTGCTTCAGGTTTCTCTCCCTCTGATTGTATCGTTATTCCAGCCAATGGGCTGTTTCACAGGCTTTTGTCTTCTGTGGTTGTGACGGTCTGTTAAACAGCGTCTTTTCAGCATTTATCTATGGCTGTGGCCGCCGTTGGCTGATATCGTTTCACTCGTAGATTAGAATGCAGTAAAAGCTTACACATAGAGTAACTAGATCGGACTTCAGGGTCTGATTAAATCAGTGGTTCTCAACACCACAATTTCAATTCCAGTATTTTAACAAGCTGTTAATTAAGCTATGCAAGTCCCACGTTCAGATTGTGCTTATTGCAAACAATTACATAAAAAGTCACGAGAATATTGCACACTTAGATGTGCGAGTCAAACAATCAAATATCTAAACTTATAGTAAATTACCCTTACGAGCAGTTTGATTCCTATGTTATCACAATGACAGAGAAAGTGTTTCCATTCTGCTGGCTGGCTAATTTTGAGCTTGCAGGGGGAGCGAGGTGGAGGACTAAGCTAAGCATCCTCTTCACACTGTGTCGATGCTAACTGTCGTTGTCTTCCTGAATCTGCACTTGCGTGGTTGCCGTGGGAACCTGGGAATGGCATCCACAGGAGGAGTTCAGGCTGCACTTCAAAAACATCTCCCGCATCATGGACTGCATCGGCTGCAGCAAGTGTCGCCTGTGGGGGAAACTGCAGGTACGTCCCGCTCCGTCTCTCCAAACCGCTGCCCCCGTCTCTCCAAACCGATGCCCCGTCTCTCCAAACCGCCGCCCCGTCCCTCTCAGTCGCCCAAACTGCTGCCCCGTCCCGCTCCGTCGCCCAAACCGCCGCCCCGTCCCTCTCCGTCGCCCAAACCGCCGCCCCGTCCCGCGCCGTCGCCCAAACCGCCGCCCCGTCCCGCTCCGTCGCCCAAACCGCCGCCCCGTCCCTCTCAGTCGCCCAAACCGCCGCCCCGTCCCGCTCCGTCGCCCAAACCTCTGCCCCGTCCCTCTCAGTCACCCAAACCGCCACCCCGTCCCGCTCCGTCGCCAAAACCGCCGCCCCCTCCCACTCAGGGCCAGTAGTGCTGCTGGGTTTCATTCTTCCCCTCCAATCAGGACTGAGTTAAACCTGAGACACCAGGTGAGTTAAATCTATGGCCAATCAGTGGCTTTAATTAATTGATGAATTAACTATCAGGTAGAGAAGAAAGTCAGCAGTACTATTGGCCTCAAGGCCCAGATTTGAGTATCCCAGGTTTATGGGGTCCGTACGGAGGGTCACATCCGCACTGTCGTGGCTCACATCCCAAGGTGTGTTGGTCGAGCCCCACAACTCCTCCCTGGGTTTATTTTTAGCTTGCCTTTCGTCTAAACCACTGGTTCGCACCCCGTAGGACAATACAGGCCGCATACCCTACTCAGAATGTAGGCCGCAATGAAAATAGCAATTAACAAAAATAACCCCCTGCAGATTTATTTTCCACAATTTAATGGCCGCCGTTAAAGATGAGAAATGCTAATCAGCGACACCTCAGTTGACCCCTGGGTGTGTCGTCTGTCCTCAGTAAACACCCACAGGACCCCCCCAGGTCTGTTTATGAGAACCTGTTGTCGTGTCTTCTCTGTGTAAACACTCTGATTTTCACACACACCCCCCCTCTCCCCTCCCCTCCCCCTGAAGACACAAGGCCTGGGCACTGCCCTCAAGATCTTATTTTCTGAGAAGGAGATCAAGAACCTTCCGGAGAACAGCACGTCCAAAGGATTCCAGCTGACGCGGCAGGAGATTGTGGCGCTCCTGAACGCTTTCGGAAGGTAAGCCTGCCGTCTGCACCCAAATCTTTTCAGTAAATGAGACGTATCCAGCTGTATAAATGGAATATGTACTGTATGTAAGACTAGGCTGCTCGGTGTGTGTGTGTGTGTGTGTGAGTGTGTGAGCGTGTGAGCGTGTGAGTGTGTGAGTGTGTGAGTGTGTGAGTGTGTGTGTGAGTGTGTGTGTGTGTGTGTGTGTGTGTGAATGCAATGTAGGCGTTTCTCACATTGTCTAATGAGCCCAGCAGGGAATCTCTCTCTTGACGATGAGCAATCCCGTTTTTTTTTTTTTTCTTCTCTTTCTTGGAGCGCTTCTTTGTTGCCATTTCTCTCTCCTGTATCCCTGCTGGGATTTTGTAGCCTTAAAGGTGCGGCTGTAATAAGAAACTGGTCCCATTGTTCTGTGAAGAATGGTTTACTCTTACAAAAGCGCGGCTCTTGTCAAAAGACAGTTGTAGTACACATATGGGCCTGAAGGTGGTGCTGTTGACACACAGAAACTAGAGTCCCTTGATAGAGAGAGTAGCGACATAGAGGGTCCGGAAAAATCTAGTCACGTGATTGCGTGGAGCCATTTTGAGTCCATCGCGGACAGGATCGGGATCGGACGCATATCAATTTTACGACAAAATGACAGGTTGTAGCGCTTGTGGGTGCACAAATAGAACGGAGAAGGGATTCAAGGTATATAGATTTCCATCAGATGCAAAAAGACGGGAAATCTGGGAGAACAGAGTCAGTCGTGTTGGATGGAAAGCAACTTCTTCCTCAGTTCTCTGCCAGGTCAGTGGTAATGGTCCCATATGCGTATTGAATTAACATGCACATATTTGTACTTTTGTGATGTCATTATTATGGAGTATGGTTTAAGACAAGAGAAAACACCCTCTACCTTTCCATGTGTAATTAAGAAAATTATGGACATATTTGTAATGCCTTGACGGCTTGAGTGTTTGTTAAATTTAAATTTGGTTTTTATTTTTAATTGCATGTAGTACAGTACGTATGTAGTATTTAAATGAATGCAGGGCCCCAATGGAAACCAGTTTTTAACTGTTTGGGCATACCCTGGGTAAAGAAATGCAATAAATAAATAAATAGATAAACCCTAGCTTTTAAGAGTAGGTTATACCAAAGATTTATTTTCCCCCTTTGGCATGCACGGCATCTAGTTTAGCATGAAAAAAATATCACATTGCACCACTATCCAACGTGTTCCTATTTGTAATTCGCAGGTTCATTTCGAGTACCTGTCTAGTTAATTCCTTCTTTGTCATGGTTCTAAATGTCTGTGACTGTTAAATCACAACCAGCTCTGTGATTTTCTTCTTTATCATATGGCTCTTAGTTGTCATAAATCTTCTATTTTGTCATCTTCACATAATTTGTTCATTATCAACATGGAAAAGACCATTCCCATCTCTCATACATAGAGAACATAATGGAATACACGGTTCAATGCACTAGCGCCATACGGCGGCTCCGCACTGAATGGACTCAAAATGGCGTCAAATCATGAGTTGTCGCTACTCTCTCTATCAAGGGACTCTAACAGAAACCAAACACCACACGTCACACAGCGATGTGGGTGGAATTGGAAGTCTAATATTTGCCGTAGGTGGTTCTAGAAAGTCCCTGAAAACCCATTCACATTTCTGAATATCGGAAATCCATAGAGTTGTGGAAAGTGGTCATACGACTCACTGTCCTTGAAAAGTCAGCCAGTGCGATGCATCCATCTTGCTAACTCAGCTTCTTACTGCAAGGTGATGGTGCTAACAAATTGGGCAAATCGCTCACTGCTTTGTGTACCGATTCCACTCTCAAAGTCATTGGTCGGGATTCCTGCGTGCTGCCATGGTGAGTGATACAGTGGTGTACCGGCTTATTGTATTTTATTCACCGATCATTTTTGTCTCACAGGCTCTCAACTAGCATTAAGGAGCTGCACAATTTCAGAACTCTGCTGAATGAGCGCAGGTAACTAACACATCCGGCCACCAGGTGGCAGCAGCAGCGGGCCGGAGGACATTGCAATAGTCTTATCCTGCCCAAGAATAAGACCGCCACTTCAGGGACTACTACAGGATCCAGGCCCAGAAGAAAGAAAAAAAACAGCATAAAAAAAAATAATAATTAAACGAAACAGTTTCTGTGATGAAATCTCCTCTTTTACACTTTCCTGACCTACTCCCCATGGCTCCACCAATCGGACGGCCCGGTCCACGGCGTAGATATGGCTCCACCAATCGGACGGCCTGGGCCACAAAGGTAGATTCACATAAGAATTCTGCTTTAACTCCTGAGCCATCTTGACTCTGATGTGAGCAGCGTGTATATCACATCTGCTTAGCCCCTGCCCCCCCCCCCCTCTCTCCCCCCACCTGTGCACCCCATTTGAGGGGTGCAGTACAGATCAGAAGAGGTATAGCTTTATTTTGGCACTCTGCATCTTCCTCTTTACATAACTGGTTGTGATCTATTGCTTAGTTGTTTTCCCAAAACCAGCTTGTGTGTATGTCTGACTGAGTGAGGAGATGCACACAAGTGTGTGTGTTTGTGTGTGTATAAATGGCAGACGCACCTATCAAAATGTGTAATTGGCAGGACTGCATGTATTAACATGAGGCTGTGCTTAGGCTGGTCTTCTGAAGTCAAAAGCCTCTTACCGACGGGTATATGTCTCCATCCTCGACGTAGATTTTATTTTTGTGTGGTTTTGCTGTAAGGGGAACAGTCTGGTCTTGAACAGAGATGTTAGCACACGGATACTGGTCTGTAATTTTACACGTACAGTGATGGGACAGCTGTTCAAAGATTCTAAATATGCAGAACGTTAAGAGCTGCTTTGGAACATGTATGTTCAATTTTTTCTTTCTTGTTTTTTTGCATTGTGGTATTTTGCACCTGTATTTATTTTGAGAAATGATGGAGAATTAATTTTTTGCTGTTTACAGTGCGGGACCACCATGAAATGCAGCAATTATAACAATCAGACATCCGTCATCATCCAAATGGTCAAAGTGTCTTGTGGTCATTCGTCGTCATAGGAACGGGGCTCTCTTGACACAAAAGAGACCATTTTGTCTTCAGAAATATGTTTTGTGTGACTGGATAGGGGCGTTTATATGTACATAAATGTACAGGATTTGTTTTTGAATTACAGGGAAGAGAAGGAATCTTTTGAATTGCAACACAAGAGGTTGGTTGTGACTGATTCATGAATGTATGACTTTTCAGCAAATGTTTCTTGCAGTGGCGGTACCCACAATTGAAATTGGAATATACTATAAAATATATTACAATACAATACAATATAAAATATGTTGAATGTATGAACTATCAAGTAAATATCCTATCGAGGTCTTGCAACACTTAATACATGAGCACACTTGTCAGAGATTGCAATATATTACAATGCAAGTGGTGTATTTATCGTTATATTTTCAACAAAGTCCACATTTTGATATAGTAATATATATTTCATGTATATAATATATTTAAGTATATTCTCTTTTCATAAGGGTGGCATTGGTGGTCTCGTTCTGGTGGCGAAAGGTTGCCAAGTGTCCGTAATCTGAGAACTGTCCATCGCCTATGTTGCTTCAATGTTAGCCACATCGCTAATTAGCGGAGCGGGGCGGCTGTCTCGTGTCTAAATGTCGGGAACGGCCTCCATTAACGAAGACGCGGGCGAAGCTCGATCTTAACCGCGTTCACATCGACAGACATCCGCACGTCTAGCGCACAGCGAAAACCGCCAAAGCAGGAATTATCTGGCAAGTTCCCCAGGGCTACAGTCAGGAAGCACTTAGTGTAAACGCGTTAGATCCACGTTTATTGGTCATGTATTGATTTCTTTTCTCCAGGGGTTATGCTCTGGGGGTCCTGTAGCAGACTTTTTACAAAGTTTGGCATTTTTTTTAACCTGTGACATATTTCAGCATTTGTACCTGCAGCACAAAATGGGTGCAGAGTGTTTCATAATTTCCTTTTTTTGTTTCACACCTGAGGCCACGTTTACACAAAACACACACGCACGCGTGGCCATATATCAGTAAAACACACACAGGCACACATGCGCGTGGCCGTATATCAGTCAGATGCCAAAGAAAAAAGTGCAAGAGTATATTTCCTTTTTCAGGAATGCCGCAAGTTATTTTATCAGTAGGAGGTCACTGAAACTCATTGTGAATCATGACACACTGCCACATTAGCATAGCTAGCATAAAGCTAAGTGATGTCCCATACAGACTCCGGGGTTCTCAAACTCAGGGCCCGGAGGGCCATGGTGTCTACGGGTTTTCGTGGTTTCCAATCTCATCTGGCTACAGCTAATCTATTGGAAACAAGGCGTCTGGAGCCAATGAGTGACTTGAATTAAGCCCTGAAGTGCCGGAAAACACCGGAAACGAGCAGCTGTTGTGGCCATCTTGGGACTGGAGTCGGACGCCCCTGATGTAGATGATATATTTCAGAAGTTGGTTTTCGCCCGTTCTTTCCTCGATTGTTTGTGTTGCCCTAAATATTTCCCAGTTTTCTTGCGTTTCCATAGTTCAGATCTTCTGGGATTTGCATTTCCCAATCTCCCATGTCTCCAGTGGCACAGGCCGCAGTGCATGCTGGGATACCGTGTAACTTGGAGATGGCCTTTTACTCGAGGAGGAAAGGAGGAGAACACGGGCCGTTGAGCCCATTTTCTGATGAGAAAAAGCTTTTTAAAGGTCATCATCCTGGCTGTAGCCAGTAAATGAACAAAAATATTCTTGCCTCGCCCTGCTAGCTATAGCAAACTTTGAACATGCCATCATGCAGTCTGACATTCGTGGTAACACACCCGCCTGCTTTACCTGCTAAGAAGCCAACTGTCGATGGGTCGTCTCCAGAGTTGAGGATAGAGTGGATCGTTTTCACCGCTTCATTTCTGAACGTTTTTGTTTGTTTTTTAAATATGACAGTCTGAGAGTGACCAGAGAGCCCTTTCTGTACAAGCTTTTACATTCCTTAGGAAACTTACTTCAGGGCTAATGCTACACCCTGCTCCAGGGCTAATGCTACACCCTGCTCCAGGGCTAATGCTACACCCTGCTCCAGGGCTAATGCTACCCCCTGCTCCAGGGCTAATGCTACCCCCTGCTCCAGGGCTAATGCTACACCCTGCTCCAGGGCTAATGCTACCCCCTGCTCCAGGGCTAATGCTACCCTCTGCTCCAGGGCTAATGCTACCCTCTGCTCCAGGGCTAATGCTACCCCCTGCTCCAGGGCTAATGCTACCCCCTGCTCCAGGGCTAATGCTACCCCCTGCTCCAGGGCTAATGCTACCCCCTGCTCCAGGGCTAATGCTACCCCCTGCTCCAGGGCTAATGTTACCCCTGCTCCAGGGATAATGCTACCCCCTGCTCCAGGGGTAATGCTACCCCCTGCTCCAGGGCTAATGCTACCCCTGCTCCAGGGCTAATGCTACCCCTGCTCCAGGGCTAATGCTACCCCCTGCTCCAGGGCTAATGCTACCCCCTGCTCCAGGGCTAATGCTACCCCCTGCTCCAGGGCTAATGCTACCCCCTGCTCCAGGGCTAATGCTACCCCCTGCTCCAGGGCTAATGCTACCCCCTGCTCCAGGGCTAATGCTACCCCCTGCTCCAGGGTTAATGCTACCCCCTGCTCCAGGGCTAATGCTACCCCCTGCTCCAGGGCTAATGCTACACTCTGCTCCAGGGCTAATGCTACCCCCTGCTCCAGGGCTAATGCTACCCCCTGCTCCAGGGCTAATGCTACCCCCTGCTCCAGGGCTAATGCTACCCCCTGCTCCAGGGCTAATGCTACCCCCTGCTCCAGGGCTAATGCTACCCCCTGCTCCAGGGCTAATGCTACCCCCTGCTCCAGGGCTAATGCTACCCCCTGCTCCAGGGCTAATGCTACCCCCTGCTCCAGGGCTAATGCTACCCCCTGCTCCAGGGCTAATGCTACCCCCTGCTCCAGGGCTAATGCTACCCCCTGCTCCAGGGCTAATGCTAATCCCATATCTCGGTTTAAGGCTAAACGGGCATCTAGACCAGTTCACTGAGAAATCCAAACCCTGGAAATGCTTGGCAGGGCTTACCTTGTTTGGCCGTACCCGACAGGTTGTGTTTGATGTTGGGCCATCCAGCGAGGCACGGGCCCTTGACCTCTTTTTCAAAGTGCCCCCCCCCCCCAAAAAAAACTTTCAACCTTTTTTTTCAGTGCGTGTACTCCAGACTCGGATGTTGAATAATTACATGTTGAACAATCATAGGTGTCATTTAACGCGTGTAAGATGATGCACTGTTTGCTTTAACAGAAATGGCGGTAAAGAGGCGGAGCCAAAACTTGGGCGGAGGGTGGGGGGGCATTGGGCAGTGGCACTTTGGCTGCCTCCTCTTGCCATGTTTGAGCTGCATGACTTTCAAAAGTACCAGAACTTTCTGTGCAATCCACTGTCTGCCTTAATAGTTCATAAAAGATTAAATGTAAAAAAAGAAAAAGAAATGTAAAAAAAGATCTGAAGCTCGCATTCGTTGATAAAACTGAGCGTCTGCAACAGTCTGCTTTACGGTGTTTCATTATCTGCCTTCTCACGTATTCTGCAAACTGTCAAGATCTTGTACCGTTTGTTAAAGAAGGAAATTCAGAATTTTTTTTTTTTTTTCTTCTCAAAATCTATAGTTTCACCTATATTGTTGTGTATACTTGATGAGTATATTTATTTGAAAGGAGGAATAAAGCATTTCTGTTTATCATTCGCAATTCAGTGTCTCACTTCTGGTTATTTGTAATTCATAATATATACATACTGTATATGATTCCTATGGTTCCACATTACACACTGTAAACAAAACTTCCTACAAAGTGTCCTTTATTCATAGTTCTGGGCAGTATGCAGTATGCAGTATGTACTAACACATGCAGATATACAAAAGCTGAGGACAAATACTTGATATTGAAATGAAACTAAATGTATATAAAATACCATACAAAATACCTCTTCCTTACGAAACCTGTAACACCAGCCAACAATGTCTGAACCCCGTAAACAAAACTAGAATATCGTGATTTCATCTTTTTTGATCCTCAAACCTTCAACGTGTCTCAGACGATAAGGGGACTCATGAGTCAGTCAATTAAAGATTTCCACAATGTTATGTGAGAATATTAAAATAACAAAGACAGTGAGTCTGATAATTAGGTTCTATTGATATGAACATTTTTTAAATGGTGAATTTAGGCATATTTATCACAAGGCATTAAGATATTAGAATCATTTGTCATAATATAATCAAGTACTTAAGTGGATATTCACATAAAGTTTATTTTCAGTATATGGTCCCATCCAACAGACTTGCTTGTAAAACATCTGCGTTTCTCCCCCAGTCCACTAGGGGGAGCCAGAGTGAGTAGTTTCACAGGCTCTTTAGACTCACCAGATACTGAGCTGTGCATCCTGCTGTCCTCTTTGCTCGAAGGTTCCAGGCAGTAACGGTAATTTCAGCTCTCATTCTATTGCTCAATCTCTGCATGAACATGTCAGGTTTAAGTGGTCGGGACCTTTCAGTGCAATTAATACAGAGGTTAGTATCTGGTGGGTTTATAGAATCTGTGATATTGCACATGGTGGTGCTATGCCGTCCCATGACGTTTTCGGCGATGTCAGTGCCATGTATAAGGTGATGTGGGTGGGTTCACGCTAAATTGTATTCGCCCTTAGCCCAGGGCTAGTCTTGAATGCAAATACGTTGATGTAAATAGAGCATCATGCTTCCTCTGTTCTGTGTGTGTTCCCTTTAAGAGCAGAGGCTGGCATGAAATCCCAAAACGGATTGGTCCTCGATCGGATCGGTCGCGTACCCCTGGCAGTGTGAGAACCCAGGCTGTGCCATTGTATGAAGATGACAGCTAATACCCTGCGGGAGTTGTTGGGTTTGGGGGTGGGGGAGGTTGCTAGCGTGAGGGGTTAACGCAACACACTCAAGAGTCTTAACCCCCCCACCACACTGTAGGTCAGAGAAAAAGACTCATTCTTAATTTTCTCTTTTAAAACGCAATGAGAGACAACAAACACAAACTCAAAAAAAATAAAAAGAAACACAAATGTGTGAATGTGATGGGTGGAGAGGTCCCAGTGTGACACACTCAGTGCGTCCAGAGCTTATGGGCTGAAGAGCCTTGTGCAAAAGCGCAGATAGGGGTAGGCGTGGGGGTGTGGGAGTGTCAGTACGGGTTTAACTCCTCCCGTGTCGTCGTTGACTCTGGTTCCTCTGTTCCAATGTAGGCCACAAAGCTGCTACTTCCGCTGCCCCAGTCATAGCAGTCAGCACTCAAGCTGTAATATAATCATAATTACATTTTATTATTATTATTGCGGTTTGTTACATTTTAACTGGCTAAGGGATTTTTTTTTCAGGGGGGGGGGGGCGCTGCACTACTTGTACTATAAAAAATATTTACAAATATTACAAACAAAAGCAGTCATCATCATACGGAGGAAGACTCGCCCTGAAATATTGCTGAAGTTTGTCAGATATTTGCAAGGGCAATTACTGGTTTATAAAGTATAAAAGTACATATAAAGTATATATAAAGTATAATAGTTTATAAAGTATGAAAGTAAAGTATATTTGGGTTTATAAACCCAACACTGGGTACAGAAGGTCAGCTGTACCAGGAGGGGGCGCTGTTTACCTGGCCTGAACATTCTGCGGGATGATGTTCCAGGCAAGGTCGTCGTCGCTGTCGTAACGGCGAGGGTTGTCGAAGAAGTAACCCCGAGAGGAGAAGACATGGCTTGGTATTCCCGTGGTGCTCTGTAAAAAAACACAAACAATCCATCTTAAATTATTTTTTATTTTTTTAAATTAGGATTACTCTTTCCTGTGTCAGCTGTATTCTTTGTTTCGCTGCTGAAATTGCGATGTGTTGGTAAACTCTGAGCGCACTAGTTCAATCAAATCATCTGACAAATGTATTGATATAATTTATCAATTGATTAACCAATTGTTTTATTAATTAATATAACATACGTGAGCTTGTCAAACAACCAGTACTTTATTTTGGAAAATGCCGTTGCACTTGCCAGAACCGATCAGGTTTCGTACAGCGATCTTCCCATATAATTAAAGTAATAATTTATGACATCTGTGCGTGCTACCTATTCTTTTTTTTCTTTTTTTTTTTCTTTTAACTAATTTACAACACCCACTTAAATTTGATCAGTCGATTTGCATATTGTTGCAGCAGGGTGGTGGAAGGTGACTATTGGCTGATATTTATGTACAGCGTTGCATGAGCAGATTGCCGTGACGTTATTTATTATTGAGCCTGGAAGCAGCACTGCGGTCGCTAGGGAAACTCAGTTGGACCAGGTCGTCGATAAAGCAATACTGGCGCGAGCAGTCATCTCGGGACGACTTCCAACCGTGAGACAAAGATGGCACTCGCACACCAAGGAGATACGGGTTACTTACAACCAATTATTAAAATTATTTATTTTATCAATATTCAGAACAAATTTCTTTATTTTATAATTTATGCATTTTGGTTATTAATTTGCTGAAAAATCTGCAGCAGTTTTGAAATCCAAATTTTTAGATCTTTGGAAGATTTAAAGTTCCAAGTCTAGTTTCATCTCGTAAGTATGGCCTTGGAAAAAATATACTGAAATATTCTCATATACACAGTTAATAGCAAATGACATCACGATAGCTGTGAGAACTGGCAATAGAAGTCAGTAATTTAGCTCACTGTTTAATTTGATTCATAGACATTCATTCCGAGGCAGATGTGTTGAGAGTTTAAAACCCCAGCTGTACGAGAACAGCTAGGTCATGTGACCACCCCAGGGGCGGAGTCTCACCCTGTCCTGCGTCGGCCGTCGAACTCTGAAGAAGAAGACCACCAGGGAGGTGGGCAGGAGTTCCCACACGAAGAGGATCACCCCAAAAACAACATAGCCGGCGTCCCCCAGAGTGGACTGCAGGTCAGCCTGGAGAGAGAAGATGGACAGGTAAGCAGTCGTACCCTCCTGTACATGTACCTGTTCCCTTATCATGGCTAACTGCTGAAGCTAAGCGTCCCCTTACATCTGATTGGCTGCATCTAATCACACTTTACATCTGATTGGCTGCACCTAATCACACTTTACATCTGATTGGCCTCACAATCTCTTGCATTGTCTGCACACTTTGATTCCCTCGGTCGTCACTGTTGAGTTGAATTCTCAGTTGACCGGCTTAAATAAAAGTTTCCTTAGGGAGGTGTACCAATCAAAAAACTGGTTGTGCCTAGGACACCCAGTACACAGTGTGCGGCCGGCAGTGATTCAACCTCTAACTCAATAATCCATAAAAATCTTGCGATCAAGCTCAGATGGAACAAAAACTAGAAACGTCACTCCAGGACCAGGGTTGCCAACCCCTGGACCTCGTCTTTTAGTATTGCGCTTCTGCTAGTGTATACCACATAAGAGCATCCGCTAAACGCCATAATGTAAAGACAATGCTGTACCTGGTCTGACACGTTGTACCAGTCGTAGTCGAAGGAGTTGATCTTGATGTTGGCGAGAGCTAAGACCACCAGGTTGTAGCAGGCACGTGACGTGTACAGCAGGATCACTGTTGCTCCTATGATAGTGACCTGGAACACTGATGTTCCCTGTGGGATATGAAGACCATGTGGTATAATGGTTCGGGAACTAGGGGGTATTTCACAAAGCGAGATTGAGGAGTTAGCCGGCTAACTTCTGTAAATATTTTGAAGTAACCCAGGCTCTCATCCAATCGGATGTCATCAAATAAAAAATATTTGCTAAAGTTAGCTGGCTAACTCCTTTATCCCGTTTTGTAAAATACCCCCCTGGTCTGGTAACCTAAAAGTTGTAGGTTCAATTCCCAGGTAGGACACTGCTGTTGTACCCTTGAGCTAAAGGTGCTGTATATCAGCTGTATAAAGGTACTTAACCTGCATTGCTTCAGTATATATCAGCTGTATAAAGGTACTTAACCTGCATTGCTTCAGTATATATCAGCTGTATAAAGGTACTTAACCTGCATTGCTTCAGTACTGTTTATAATCAGCTGTATAAATGGATACTGTGTAAAAATGCAAAAGCTGTGTAAGTCGCTCTGGATAAGAGCGTCTGCTAAATGCCTCTATTGTAATGTAATGAAACAGCATTTTCATAAAGATAATGTCATAGAGAAAGTACAGCACCTATGGGTGGTGAACAATACCCTGCAAGGCTTCATGGGTAATATCCTGGCAATGGCTGTGACGTTGCTAAGCTGCCGTCGCCCTGAAACGGGGACTCAAATCGCCGGCCGGGGACGGCGTAGAAAAATGATTGGCTGGCACCGGTCGTGTCGTGCCGCGCCTCCCAATGAGTGCTTTCACCTTTTGACTGATCGCGGGAGCCGCGGAGTTCGACAAATCAATGTCAGCCGCTCAACGGCTGCATTTCCTGCGTAGCATTATGTGTGCTTCAGCAGTCCCAGAGATACACTTTAGATTAGATTATGTCAAAATTAATAACAGCCTGAAAGAGACGTGAGATTAAGAAGCTATTTAACCATGAAAGGAAATATCATTCCAAAGTGTATGTGTGTGTGTGTGTGTTTGTGTGCGTGTGTGTCTGTGTGTGAGTGTATAGCCTACATCAGGGGTGTCCCCTGGCCTACATGTATTGATCAATTGAATCGACTTGTCCTAGGTTTGTGTTTGCAGAATGTCAGACGGCAAATATAGCAAGTTTAGCATTTTAAAGCAAAATGACGCAATATATTTCTGACTAAATTAATTGCAACCACCAGTACAAGTACTGCCTGCTGATTTCCCAGCATAGTCGCAAGACTCCATTTTTAAGTTCCTTTAGCAGGGAAGGAGAACACTCACCTTGGACTCCAGGTAGATGTTCGCTAAGGACATCTTGGCGATCCTGTAGAGGCAGATGGCGAGGGAGATGGCGCAGAGCACAAACAGGGTGTCGTTGATGGCCACTCGCACCAGGACGACGGTATTGGCCTCTGCGCTGGTCATCTTCACCAGCAGGGCACAGGTCAGGTTCACCATCAGGAAGAGGAGGCTGATGCTTAGGAACAGCAGGTACAAGGGCATTCTGGGGAAAAAATGGGAGGAAGAACACTAAGGGTGCGTCCCAATACTCAAAAAATGCACCTTCCTTTTGTCCACTACCCCCTCCTCTCTTCTGTGCCCCGGAAACCGATCTTTGTGTCCCAATCTAATGTTGCTGATTACATATTAATTGTTACATATTAATTAATGTCTCGACGCAAACCGCAATGCCAGGTGCATTGTATCCTGTACATGCAACTAGTTGTACTCGAAACGTACAGGCAGTTTTGCATATTTCTGGGTAGGAGACGAGTGGAGGAAAGGAGGTGAGAAGTGAAGAATATTGGGATGCACCCGAAGGGTTTGACATTTAGCATGTGCAAAACCTTTTAGCACACACAAAAAAAACAATAAAACAACCAATGATTGGTCATGGTATTTGTTTTGCACCAATCATTGGTTGTGTTATTAGTTTTGCATGTGCTAAAAGGTTTTGCACATGCTAAAGGTCTTTGTAGATCAGGCCCTAAAAGCGGTGTTCCCATGCTCTTTGAAAATATTTGTTTTGATGATTTCATCCTGAAGTGTCATAGGAGGCGCTCAAATATTCTTCTGTCTGTGAAAAGTCCAGGAAAACTGTGAAAATAAACCTTGGTACCAAGTTAACCCGTCTTTCTTGCCAATTGACGAGCTTAATGTCACTTACTCTCAAGTCTTGCAATATCATTGTCCGTACTGCAAACATATTTGCTAGCACTAAAAATTGGACCGCTCACTACCAAATGCGTGTGTCGTACCTTTTCTAGCAAAGTAGTGTCCTTCAAAATATACATCTACTTTGCAAAAGTCACCTCAGCTGTCGCTCCAAAAAGAAGTCCATGAAAACTCATACATTTATTTTTAAACTTTTAAAATCATTGAAAGTAATGAAAAATATAAAAACTGATAAGAGAATGTTGAGAATGGATTTTCACACTGAATGGCCTTGGGCCCTGGGTTGGTTTCTCAAAATTGGGATAACTGTAGTCCTGAGCGCGTTCCAAATCGCGTGTTCCACGCCCGGCTTTCTTTAACCAGGGAGGCTTTCCCACTATTGATGATGACGATGTGTAAGAAATCTTGGCCTGTGATGAAGGTCTCTCGTAGCCTGGGGCAGTGCATATTCTAGAATGTTTGTCGTCCAGGGCTAAGCACAAAATTAATGTGAAATCCCTACAGCATAAATATTCAAATCTGGCCCTCGAAATCTCCTGTTTTTTTTTCTCCTAGGCAATTAACTGAACAATTAGTGCTCCTGACTGGCCAGACTGTCTTCACACCTGACTCCCAGGTAAAGGGAGGGTGGAAAGCCAGCAGATCTCAGCCCACGAGGACCCTGATTTGAATAACGGCCCTAGAGGAACGGGGAGGCCACTGCATCTTTTTTCTGCGAGAACAACCACAGGGTGTAGGTGGAATTTACTTACAGGAAAATTGTACACTGGTATCGGCAAGGGTTTTTTTTTCCTTTTACTGAGAGCTGGCAATGTGTGGAACAGCTTGATCGATGTTGTAGAGGCAAAGAGACTCTGGGTGTTCAGGTTTGATTCTGTGCCAGATACTCTCTGGAGTGTCAGGAAGTGATGAGTTTTGATGGCCTGAAAGGGTTGTTGAAATCATTGTGTTCTTATGTGCATCTGTCCTTGAGTCCTTGTGGAGAGACACAGATTGTACCATACAGATGGCCAGCACTGTAGTCATAACACCCAAGGTTCTGCTTCTGCTACTGCTCAATCATAAAAGTTTTCCAGTTAACTGCCTATTTATGAGTTGCATTTGAAGGCAGTTGCATCTACAGCAGGGGTCCTCAATCTTATCCAGTAAGGTCTGGTGTGGGTCCTTAATCTTATCCAGTAAGGGCCGGTGTGTGTCCTCAATCTTATTCTGTAAGGGCCGGTGTGGGTCCTCAATCTTATCCAGTAAGGGCTGGTGTGGGTCCTCAATCTTATCCAGTAAGGGCTGGTGTGGGTCTTCAAACATATCCAGTAAGGGCCGGTGTGGGTCCTCAATCTTATACAGTAAGGGCCGGTGTGGGTCCTCAATCTTATCCAGTAAAAGCCGGTGTGGGTCCTCAATTTTATTCAGTAAGGGCCGGTGTGGGTCCTCAAACATATCCAGTAAGGGCCGGTGTGGGTCCTCAATCTTATCCAGTAAGGCCCGGTGTGGGTGCTCAATCTTATCCAGTAAGGCCCGGTGTGGGTGCAGGCTTTTGTGCCAACCAAGCAGTTACACACCCAATTCTACTAATCAACCACTAGAGTGTTTGCTAAGGACCTTGATTAGTAGAAGCAGTGTAACTAAAGAAAACTGTTTATGGATCATTGACTGTTTCAGCACTCTATGCAAACATGATTTTTGAGTAACTGTAAACGCTTCCATTAAAGACAGACAGGCCTTGCCCCCCAAACTTCACCCTCCTCTGCACTCGAGCGTCTAAAAGACCTTCGCAAGACCTCAGGAAACAGCTGTCTCTGACAGGAAACTGCAGGATCCATGAAACCGTTTCACTTCCTGTGGCACCACCAGGCCCATTAAGGACGAAGCGTTTCACCAGTGTCTTTGTAAAGCTGCTGCCAAAGTCTACAATTTGTGTTTTGTAAAGCAGAGAACAAGTTTGCTTTGCCTATGTTATGTACCTGTATTTAGAAGTTCTGTCGTGCACCCGTATTTTCGAAGTTCTGGTGCGTACCTGTATTTTAGAAGTTCTGGTGCATATTTGTATTTAATAAGTTATGGTGTGTACCTGTATTTTAGAAGTTCTGGTGCATATTTGTATTTAGTAAGTTCTGGTGCGTACCTGTATTTTAGAAGTTCTGGTGCATATTTGTATTTAGTAAGTTCTGGTGCGTACCTGTATTTTAGAAGTTCTGGTGCATATTTGTATTTAGTAAGTTCTGGTGCGTACCTGTATTTTAGAAGTTCTGGTGCATATTTGTATTTAGTAAGTTCTGGTGCGTACCTGTATTTTAGAAGTTCTGGTGCGTACTTCGACTTGGCCTTGAAGACAACCTGTTCAGAGGAGATGAAAAATGTTGTTTAACCAAAACATATTCCCCAAAGTGCTTTTACAATGCAAGTAATTCCCCGTATGAAAAAAAAAAAAAATTCCACAGGATATAAAAGTTTTCAGGGGAATCTCTGTTCACAGAAAAATTTACTTTTTGTTGTAAATGTAAGTTTTGCTTTGCTTCAAATATTTTGGCAGTAAATAAAACTGGGTGTTTACAGTTGATTTTTCAGAAATGTAACCCTGGCAGTGCCTGGTTCCCAGATGAGGCGTGCCGGTTTAAAAGGGGATAGTTCTATAGGACCATTCTTCTTTTTCTTGCCCAGAGGATATCAAGAATTATCAAGAAGAGCCTGTATCTGTTACGGAGAATAAAAGCAACTTATTCACTGATATATTCAGTATTAAATCAACTCTGATAGAGTGTGTGTGTGCTTCCTTTAGGACTCATATTCAGTCTTTTAGTTGAATTAACTCTGAACACTTCATCTTTCATACCAGTCCCTGCTGTGACTAAAATAAACAAAGTCTCCAAGCTGGGATTGTATTAGACTAGCGTAAGGGCAGATGCACTTTTTATGGAACAAGCTGTTCAGGAGCTGTTCAAGACACAGACATGTACACACACACACATACGGACTCGCACGCACACACACACACACGCACACACACACATATGGACTCGCACACACACACACAGACACGCACGCACACACACACACACACACACACACACACACGCGCTACATGCCACAAGGGGGGGGTCATAAACCTTCTCCCCCCTTAAGACCATAAGCTGTGCTGATCGGGGATCAGGTCCCCCCGAGGTTATTATAGTGTAAACTGAAACTAAAATCAAAAAAACATTTTAGTGACTGAAATTTTAAAAAAATAACTTTAAAAATGAATACTGTAATGTCGTGTTGCAAAACGAACTAAAATAAAAGAAAAAATGGTCATGAATTCTTTTAGTTTCTGATCCTTGTTTGAGTTCCACTATCTGATTGAGTTTGATGATGTTCATGTTATTCTGGCTATTCACCATGTATCTGTAATCTGGATTGCATAAAGTGTCATTTGAAACATTCAAAACCAATATTTATTTTCTCTCCCCCAACCCAAACCATGGACTGTTATTAACTGAAATAAAAATAAAAACACACTGAAAATGAACTAAAACTAAACTAAATTAGAAAGTGAAATAAATAAAAAAAACGAATAAAAATAAAAACAAAATTAAAAACTTAAAACTATAATAAGCTTGCCGCCCCCCCTCAGCCTCATCCATTATCATCTAAAAGGCAAAACTGATCCCAGATCAGCGATCCTCCTCTTAGCTGCTGTGTGACTGCTGGCCCTGGCTAACATGCTCATTTGCTTTGCCCGTGCTGAGTGCCCTCATTTCTCTGCGCTGTCTACAGCAGTACCTCAGAACGCTTATCTGAGCCATTCTCTCTCAACCTGTTTATCCCTCACACTACAGGTGCAGCTCAAAAAATTAGAATATCGTGAAAAAGTTCAATATTTTGTGTCACTCATTTGAGAAAGTGAAACTCATATATTATATAGATTCATTACACATAGAGTGAAATATTTCAAGCCTTTATTTATTGTAATTTTGATGATTATGGCTTACAGCTAATGAAAACCCAAATTCAGTGTCTCAGAAAATTTGAATATTTTTGCTTTAACATATTTTTAAAGTATCATATTTAATATTTGGTCGCATATCCTTTGCATGCTGTTACTTCCTGAAGTCTGTGACCAATCAACATCAAAATACTCTCGATATCTTATTTTCAGGTACTGTTACAAGCGATACTATAACCTCTCTGCATTTAAAATCATATGAGTTTCACTTTCTGAAATGTTACAAGCAAACCGCAAACTATACAAATAACATCCTCTTCAGACCTAGCAGAAAAAAAGTTAACATTTTTTATTTATTTTATTTTATTTTTTTACAAGTGTCTTGGATGACAAAAAAAACATGTTGCAGTGAAAATATTTTCTGAAATATTATTTCTTTTATTTGTATTGAATGTAATTTTTTGTGTAGGTTTCAGCACAGTAGAATATATGTTTCTTGAGATTAATACCAGACTCATGTCCCCTCCAGGAGAGAGACAAAATTTTAGCAGTTTTAGAGGGATTAAGGGGGAGAGGGGTGTGCGCAGTCCATAGGGGGGGGGGGTGGCCAATCTCGCGGGCCGCGGGCCGGTGTGTATTGCATTTTTTTACTGCCACCAGTACCGGGTTCAATCAGCTAATTAGTTCATACACACAATCACCGATTCACTTGTAAATTACAGAACGATAAAATGCTACAATACACGCATTGACGCATACCGGCACAAGAACATTCATCAGCTGCTTTTCATATCGCGGATATGTAGATTAAAATATCAGATCGTGTAACAGCAAAAACCTGCATACACACCGGCCCGCGAGGCCTGGAATTGGCCACCCCTGCCATAGGGTGATGGGCTCTCGACCCGTATGTGAATCCTGCACCCCTGCGCTGTGGGGCCTTCTGATCTGTGGCCCCTTCCCTATCTGTTACCCTCCCTGTTTTTCCCCATGTGAATAAAGTCAAAAATATGAAACGGCAGTAGACGGTCTGCTCTGCTAAAAAAAATTATAATTGAAAATAGCGTATAAGACAGCACCGGGCTACAGTAAGACCTGTGTAATGTACTGGTGATCTTTAATGGCGTCCAAAACACATTCAAAACAGTATTACTGCATCTGAAAACAGTTCTACTACCATCACTGTTACTATTAATAACAACATTATTATTATCACTGTTACTATTAATAACAACATTATTATCAGTATGATTGTGTCGTGTCTTTCAATACAATCTTATTGTAAGTTCCAATGGGCAATAGCAATAAAATTCAAGAACATTTTAAAATCACGCAGAAAAAAAAGAAACTCGCGCAAGAAACGAATTACACAGGAAGCAAGCAACCTTACGGTTTTGTCAGTGATGAACATGTACACTCAGTGTGTAGTGCTTTTGTACATTAGCTTAGACTCTGTAGACATAGCTTATGATAACGCGTGCATTAAGGCCTCCCAGTTAAACGCAGGATTTCATTTATGCATAATTCATTACCTGCCGATGCATATTTAATCCCTCCCCCCACCCCCGTCTCTTTCAGCAGGTTAAATTAGCGGAATAAAACGTCCTTGGATTAATTCACTCGAGAGCACTGTAATAGTAGGGGAAAGAACTGAGCTGAAGTTAGAAGCATTATGGGATATGAAAGATAATAAATTAAACTCGAGATGGCCTCCCCTAGTCTAACCTCCTTTCAGTTCTGCTTCCTGTTTGTTGAGCTGGTGCCTTTTTTCTTAAAAACATTTTTACTGAGTAGCTTTTTCCTGGAGAAAAGTTGTCTTTTGATTTGTCAAAACATCTTTATTATCTCAGACTGAGGAAGACTACTTCATCTTTATTCTCAAAAAAATTATCTGCAAATTAGTGAAATTCTCAGTGTGTTCCGGGCTTCGTATAATTGTTGTGGCTTTTCATAAAATGAGTTAACCGGTGCATGAAGCTAATAAAATGCAGAGAATGTATGATGTTTCGTTTGATGTATCTTACATAATTTAGACTTTTAAGGATCAGGTATGCCATGTGTGTTTGGAATGGCCAACAAATCCCTTCCTGGGTCGTTTTAGTCCATTTTTTATTTTGAAGCTTTTTTTTTTAATTTTTTTTTACTGGGTGCAGTTTTCAACAATAGCCATGCTAATCTTTATTCCATAACTGAAGTATCGAAGAGTCACAATTATCTGCTTCACTGCAGCTCACAAAGGAGTTTGCAGGGAATTATGGGTAGCAGGGGCTAAAGGCATGTCATTGAGCTATCATAGTTTGGCCTAAAAGATTATCAAACTTTTATTTACCCAGGTCGGTCAGTCTGTCAGTCGGTCTGATAATTATGCACTTGGCATTTGGACACCTTTGGTGTAGAAGTGCTGATCTGGGATCAGTTCTGACTCTTAAATCGTAATGGGCGAGATTAGTGTATGAACAGAAGTCTACTGATCCTGGATCAGCGTTCCTACTTGCTCTGAGATGCTATATGTGTACAGGCCCTGGAGTCGAGTGTCAGTGATGTCATACGTGATGTCATAACCACGTGCCGCAGGCCATATTATTGCTGACAGGTAAATACCTGGTCATGGTTCAGAGAACAGCTCTATCTGTGTCTCAAACAGTCCTGTTTTCCCAGACTGTGCCGTTAAAGCTGCACTTTGGCACAAAGTGAAAACTGTCGATCCAAGTCGGTAAACACATTCCAGCTCTTACTGTACTGGAGTGTAAGGACGAGATAATATAAGGATGAGATAAATGGACTAAAACGACCCAGGAAGTTATTTGTTGGACATTCCAAACACACACGGGATACCTCATCCTTAAAAGTCTAAATTATGTAAGGTACATCAAACGAAGCATCATACATTCCCTACATTTTATTAGCTTCATGCACCTGTATAAC
Organism: Ilyophis sp. 1 JC-2022; assembly: GCA_022702515.1. Lineage (NCBI taxonomy): Eukaryota > Metazoa > Chordata > Actinopteri > Anguilliformes > Synaphobranchidae > Ilyophis > Ilyophis sp. 1 JC-2022. The sequence goes on from CM040405.1 coordinate 81,546,823, forward strand.
TCCTTCTATGAAAAGCCACAACAATCATACAAAGTGGGGAACACGCTGAGCATTTCACTAATTTACAGACACAATGTTTCTGTATTGTCTTTTGGTCGATGTATGATTGCTGTTTTTACGCTATCAAGCTGAAAGCTGGAGGAAAATGGCCATTGCATGTTAAATAAATTAGCTGTTATAACCTAGTTAGCTGGATAACTGCACTGAGTAAAACCCGGAACCCTCCCAAATCTGGAACATGGACAGCAGTAAAAAGAGCTGTTCCAGGTTTTACTCATTGCAGTTATCCAGCTGACTCAGGCTGCTTTGTGAAATACCCCCCAGGTCATGTTGGCTGGTTTGTTTTTGTTATGTTACACAATTTTCCAGGCGTACTAACAAACAATACAACATGCCAGCCTTGTCACAGGAACCTGGAAGTGGGTTTAGAATCCCTGCCAAGCAGGTCTATATCTGATACCTGTACGCCTCCAGGTGAGCCACTTTCCGTAAGCGTGTCTCAACTTGCCCTCTTTCAGGACATTCAGATAAACTGTCACCTGACGTGAATAAAAACATTTCCTCTTCTGTACATGTGCTGAGAGGGAGAGCTGCACTATGGGGGGGGGGGGGGGGGGGCTGTGCTGGGGGGGGCTGTGCTGGGGGGTAGCTGTGCTGGGAGCAGGTTTTAGCGGGTCAGCCCCCTCTGTCGCACCTCTGCACGCAAAGCCGCTTCTAGCATGTCGAGCGAGCGAGCAGGTGTGAAAACCCGAGAAACGGCAGCAGCGCAGCCGTACTGCACCTGACGGCCTCGTTAGGTTCCAACACCCGCGAGGATCGACCTGACGGTTACCCACTTGTCCGCAGTTTGGGAACACGTCTGTAAAACGAGCACGTATACTTTTCTCCCTAGACGGATGCCGGTTGCCTCACAAATGTCTGTCTGTGGAATCCCCGTGACCCCCCACACACACACACACACACACACACACCCCGGAGACCCCACTCACCTGGGCGAAGTACAGGTTCATCAGGCTGAGGGTGAAGAACTGGAGGCATACTGGGAAGCAGTAGAGGAGCCAGAAGGTAAACGGTCCCAGCGAGTTGGCGGTCACAAAGTTCCTGAAGTAGAAGGAGAAGAGGACGGCTCGCAGGGCGGCCCAGAGCAGGCAGAGGAAGAGGAAGGCGGTCTGGTAGCTGAAGCGCTTGTGCCGGTAGTGCAGCACCAGCCAGAGCTGCACGTAGACGAAGATGAAGAGGAGGGAGTAGAAGATGGTGTAGGCCACCGTCAGGCCCAGCTTGACGTAGGGGGGCACGGCCGGGCTCAGGGTTGGAGGCGGCTGGAAAGAAGCGTTACCCGCTGCGTCCCTTTCCCTGACCGGCGCCTCCATCGCCGTGCCAACCCGAGTCTGCACGGGGGGTGGGAGGGAGGGGGGCTTTCTTATCCTCTGTCGGGTCCTTTTTCCTCCTTTCTTTCACCCTGCTGAGAGCAGGGCTTCTATCCTCTCTTCCTCTCTTGTCTTCTCTTCTCTCCGTTGCGCTCGCTCAGTCCCTCCGAGACACTGGCGTAGACTCCGCGACTGACACCCGCGACGGAGAAACAGAACGGGGAACGGAGGAGTGGAGGAAGGGGAGGAGAAAGGGGAGGGAGAGAGAGAGCGTGAGAGAGAGACAGCGAGAGAGAGAGCATGAGAGAGAGAAAGAGAGAGAGAGAGTGAGTGAAAGGGAGAGGGGACAGGAAAAAAATGAAAACAAGGCTCACTTCCTGCTGCAGCTCGGCTCGGCTGCTCTCCTCCTCGGCGAAAGAGCCAGGAGGCGGGAACACGTGATTTGTGTTCAGGATGAATCATTCGCCAGAGCCTGGCAGCAAGGAACACAGCGATGTGCTCCGTGCGACGCGCTCTGTGTGCCGTGAGCGAGAGAGGAGGGGAGGGGAGGGAAGGAAAGAGAAGGAGAGGGGAGGAGAGAGAGAGGGAAGGGGGAGAGAGAGAGGGGGAGAGAGAGAGGGGCAGAGAGAGAGAGAGAGAGAGAGTGATTTGAACAGTTGAAACTGAGATTTGGAACAGTTAAGTGATAATAATAATAATAATAATAATTCTGTTCATCTGCTTTTCCACTTCCTCTCATTTCTGTGGTTATTTTTATGTAAATGTATTTGTAATAATGTAAATGTTTTGTTTTGTACATTACTGCATATGTACTTAAGATGATTATTTGGCAACATAAGTATACACCTGCAAAATGTCACATGCTAATAATCCTAATTTAAATAGAAATTAGAGACTATTTCTCTACCTGCAATAATAACAATAACATTGTTGTTGTTGTTGAATCAATACAAAAAGTGAACAATGATAAATGAAAGAAAAAACGAACTAATGTATTTCCTGTGGCTGGCTGTGTGTATCCTGTGACGGTAACGTAGCCTACAGTGTTGCACGTCCGCTTGTCACGAGATGCAGCGCAGTACTGTAACCGCCGGTGATGTTCCTGTTTCCACGGAGGCGATGTTCGTGCGCGCGTGAGATCAGTTTCACTTCAGCTAACGCGGATCGCGTCAGCGTGTTTCCTCTTTCCGCGCTGGTGCTCTGCGTAAACCACAGTTGACATTAATCTCTGGGTAGCCACGTTAAACGCATCTGAAAAAGAAGAGCCATCTTCTGGGGCACCAGAGATATTTTATATTCCACTAGTTTTTTTATTTTTTATGAGGCCAAGCACCTGAACAAACATTAGGCTACTGTTTGTTATTTTCTCGGTTTCCGCCTTTTGGAAAATGTAGCTGATTTCTGCCATTGTTTCAAGTGTTATTGTAGAATTACTAGCATATTAGCATACTCTTGTCTATTTGAATGTAAATAAATTGGTATCATTATTAACATAGCAGCTGTTGTTTGCACTAATTACATAATCTACTGTGATTTGAAGAATTATTATCATAACTGATTGTTTTGCTCATTCTGGGAATGACAATTTCAAATGGCTTCTTATGTGTACTGCCCACCTGGTTACCCAATGGCTGTATCACAAATCGAACATACAACCTTCCACTTACAGACACTGTTCTTTAACCAGGAGCCTATACTACATATAGCCCCTCAATAAATCTCATTCTGTAATGGATCCCCCACTTTTTGTCCACAGAAAAGTTCTATTCAAATCAGAGCGGTGACATGTCTCTCGCTTATTTTTTGGCTGGCACTCATTCCTGGACTTGGACTGGTGGGATAAACTCTGATAAGAGTACATGTGTTTACTATTTCTGTGGTATGTACAATTTTATAGCTGCATACTGATTCTGTACATTCCTTTTTTGGAAACTAAGGCAATGCTTCTGTCATAGCTCAAAGGATACAGGAAGCACATTAATCTGTTTCATGCTTGATCAAAAATTCATCGAACATAGAGAGACGGTTTTAGAAAGATTCCAGAAGAGCTTTTGTTCAGTGTGTAGGCCTAGTTTGAGTGGGTTTTAGAACATAATATGCAGAGAGCTGCAGCAGTCTGAGATTCAACATGTCAAATCTTGAATCCAGTGTTGAAGATGAAATGGACTGGCTCAACCAACTCTTATAGAACATAGCCCATTGTTCTGGAAACAGTCGTTTAATCTGTTAACCGTCATTTTAATGCAGGCTTTTTTTTCCAGTTGACATTTAAAAGATTTTCAGTTTAGAACTTTAATAGCTGGGTGATGAGAGACCAGCACTGTTGTGCTCCTCATTCAGTGGAGAAACAGGGTTTATTTTCATTGGGAAAACTGGTTCTTTTTTTTGTTGGTGACGCTGTGGGCTGTGTGAATCGGGGAAAGTGCCAAAGCGAAGGTCACAGCCGCTGACCTTTAACCCCTCCCGGGTTTGTAAATGTTTTCCGTGAATGCCAAACCACCAGCCATGTCACCTGACTCTCATAGGGCAAGGTCCCAGGTGGCTCGTTACCTTGGACCTCTCTCAATACAGTGCTTAATTGCTTTTCTCTTCACCGTCGACTCTGATTGGTCCAGATGCGTCAAATGGTGCAGTCTCAGCCAGTCATTACTTCCTGCCATTATGCCATTCTCTCTTTTTATCTGTATTGTGCTAGCTGTATGCCAGGAACTCTCTGATTGGTCCAAATGTGTCACGTGATGCAGTCTCAGCCAATCATTACTCTGCCATTATCCCATTCTCTCTTATTATCAGTACTGTGCTAACTATATGCCAGGAACCCTCTGATTGGTTCAGATGTGTCACATGGTACAGTCTCAGCCAATCATTACTCTCTGCCATTATCCCCTTCTTTCGTCTTCTCTGACCTGTGCAAGCTATATTCCAGAAACCCTGTAATTATTCAACAGTGAAGGTACATTGGGTAGTTTTATATGTAACGGTCTTATACAATTTATTAGTTGTTCCTGTCAAAGGTACCTTTAAATTGAAGTAACCAAAACTAAAGCGCTCTTTGACCAACCATCTATTTTAAGAGTGAGAATGCAAATTAAAATGGATTCCATTACTGTCACTTTTCACTTCCTTTTTTTTAAACTCTGAATTTTACTTTCATTGCAAGACACAAACCAGCGGTTTAATTTAGTCAAAACCAAAGTAGCACTTGCGAAGGCTCACATGCTGTTGCTGTTACAGTTAAATTGATCAAATGCACCTCGTTAATGAAATGCATGTGGAAAGTTTTTAAGTGAAAGTTTTTAGAATTAAAAAGGTTTTTTTTCAGCAGTTCTAAGTGACATTGTTTCTGCTGTTTTTGAAGTGGGTCGATGATCATCATGTTTAATGTACAGTTTACAGCTTAGTCATTTAGCAGATGCTTTTAGCCAAAGCAGCTTACAAAAGTGCATTTCACACGGAACGAAAACACCGTTATAATTAGTGATATGCAATATTATAGTCATCAACACAGTCAGAATTTATGTGTGTCCAATAGGGGACATAAATGTACTGTATTAGGGTGAAATGTACTCTGTAAGAGTTGATTTAACACTGAACATTTTACTCTATATAAGTGTCAGACCTGTGAAATCAAGGAAGAGAAGGGTTGGGTTTTTATAAGTAAAATTGTTGATATGAAGTCTGAAAAGGTAGATTTGAGTCATTGGTGGAATATGATCAGGGTTGTGTGCACATCATGTATACCTTAACCTTTCCGACACAGCAAAAATGTTGGTGTAAATTTAACACTGCTGGTGTACATTTAGGGGCGGCATGGTGGTACAGTGGTTAGCACAGTCGCCTCACACCGAGTTTGAATCCCGGCCGAGGGCCTTTCTGCGTGGAGTTTGCATGTTCTCGTTCCCGTGTCCACGTGGGTTTCCTCCCACAACCTAAAGACATGCAGGTTAGGCTAATTGGAGACTCTAAATTACCCATAAGTATGAGTGTGTGAGGAATGGATCGTGGAAATTATGGAAATTTTTGTTCGGTAATACTCATTTGAGCATCTCAAAGCCATATAAAAGGACCGTCTGTCGGTTTTTTGTTTTATGTTTTTCCTCATGATACATCGTTGAGCTCACTGAAAGTCTATTTATACTATTGAGATTATTTATATATCCACATTTATACTCCTGTACATAATGTTTATAGTGTACCATATTATATATATATACACAATGCACTTTACTGCCTCTTTGCACTCTGGTTAGATGCTAAACTGCATTTCGTTGTTCTTGTACCTGTACATGGATAATGACAATAAAGTTGAATCTAATCTAATCTAATCTAATCTATTTTCCCATAGTAATACATGGAGCAGCCGAGACCAACCAGCCTGGTGACGCCATGACTGCAGTCAAAATGGCTGCACCCTAGTGGAACAAAAAGCATTTTCCAGCAAATACGGGTCGATTTGAGATTTGAACACACGGTCATATCTAATTTAAGGTAAAAAGCTAACGAACCAGAGCCGCTTTACCGAGTGCTTCATGTCCCCTTTAAATGTACGCCACCATTTTTGCTGTTTATTAGCTTAGCATTTTACTGCAATTTGTTGTTACGGGTCAATACAAAAAAAAAATGTTTTAAAACATAATTCAAAATATCTTTTTTTACGTGCATCTCTTAATTCTCTAGGATGTCTTAAAGGTGTTTGCTGAAGAAAATCACCAGTTTGAAATTATACGAAAACAAACATAATAACCAATTGCTTTATTGCATTTCAAGGCAGAGCAATGTTGTGACCAGTGTAGACTGCAGTCAGTCCAAAAGTGCAAGTCAGTGTTGTTATCGAAAGCGAATATACCGTCGCTTCCTTTTTGCGGGGGAGCCACAAGACGACCAACTGTAATGCGAATCGTCATAGCAACCTCCACCACCCCCGATCAGGACAACTGTGTAATTGGGCTGACTAACCCCATCCTGTAGGTTTTCACTCCAACCCTAACAAAGCACACCTCATTCAACAGCTGGAGATCTACCGTCCTGTAGGGTTTCACTCCAACCCTAACAAAGCACACCTCATTCAACAGCTAGAGATCTACCGTCCTGTAGGGTTTCACTCCAACCCTAACAAAGCACACCTCATTCAACAGCTAGAGATCTACCGTCCTGTAGGGTTTCACTCCAACCCTAACAAAGCACACCTCATTCAACAGCTAGAGATCTACCGTCCTGTAGGGTTTCACTCCAACCGTAACAAAGCACACCTCATTCAACAGCTAGAGATCTACCGTCCTGTAGGGTTTCACTCCAACCCTAACAAAGCACACCTCGTTCAACAGCTAGAGATCTACCGTCCTGTAGGGTTTCACTCCAACCGTAACAAAGCACACCTCATCCAACAGCTAGAGATCTCATTGAGCTAGAATCAGGTGTGACATATTGGGGTTGAAATGAAAACCTACAGGACGATAGATTTCCTGAAACGGTTGGGCAGCCCTGGCTTACTGGAACTTGAAACCTTGCAAGGCAGGTTCTGCAACTTCGAACTGGCAACCACCGTACCTTCAGATGCAGTCTGACCCGTTAGCATTTAGGATGCTGTTTGGCGAGGTTTGTAGATGAATGATAACAGGTGATAGGTTACTGGTATTTCTTCATTGAAGTACACTACATGGCCAAAAGTATATGGACACCTGCTCGTCCAACATCACATCATCCAAAAATCATGGGCATTAATATGGAGTTGGCCCCCCTTTGCTGCTATAACAGCCTCCACTCTCCTGGGAAAGCTTTCCAATAGATGTTGGAACATTTCTGCAGGGATTTGCTTCCATTCAACCCGAAGAGCATTCGGGTCGGGCACTGATGTTGGGCGATTAGGCCTGGCTCGCAGTCGGCTTTCCAACTGATCCCAAATGTGTTCAATGGGGTTGAGCTCATTTCTGTATGGATCTCACTCTGAGCGAGGGCATAGTCATGCTGAAACAGGAAACCTGTTGCCTCAAAACTGTTGCCATGAAGTTGAAAACCCAGAATCTTTTAGAACGTCATTGGATGTGTGGCGTTATGATTTGCCTTCACTGGAACTAAGGGACCTCGCCCCGAACCATGAAAACCAGCCCCAACCAAGGGGTGTCCGGATACTTTTGACCATGTAGTGCAGGGGTGGGCAATTCCAGGCCTCGCGGGCCGGTGTGTATGCATGTTTTTACTGCCACCAGTTACCACGGCTCAATCAGCTAATTAGTCATACACACAATCACCGATTCACTCGTAAATTACAGAACGATAAAACGCTACAATACACGCATACCGGCACAAGAACATTCATCAGCTGCTGTTCATATCGCGGATATGTAGATTAAAATATCAGATCATGTAAATGATTGGGCTAATTCAATAATTGTTAACTGGCGGCAGCAAAAACCTGCATACACACCGGCCCGCGAGGCCTGGAGTTGCCCACCCCTGATGTAGTGTATGTAGGTTCAGACAGGCATTCAACAAGGCAAATGACATTAGCGAACACGTTCAAACTTATTTTTCTGTTCGTGCACGACCTGTCCTTGATGTTAACAAACGAGAACAAAATACCTTTTGAAGGGGAAGACCCTGAAAAGTGAACAATCATTTGGCTGTTATAATTGAGTAATTGTTATGAGGGAATGCATTTGGCTGTGAGGGTTCTCCTTGTTTAAAGTTCTCCTTGTTGAAAGCACGTCAGTTGAATCATTCTGTTCTTGCCTTTGTCAGTGATTTTGCATTCATTCGTCATTATCACTCTCGAGCTTCTGATTCAGAAAATATAGTAGACGTAGAGAAATGGAAGATGGCATGAGAGAGAGAGAGAGGGTGACCCGAAGTAACATTAAGTCTACCCCCAACCCTTCATCAGAGAGTGACCGTTCTTGCGTCAGCGACTTCCCTAAATATGGCCGTGTGAGACACTAGTGTGCTGGTTCCCAGACGAGGTCCAGCAGTTTAGAACCACGTAGGCAGAGTAACGTAGGCATACAGGGTCAAAGGGAAGCTGCTTATGACATCATTGACCTTTGACAGAGGTTGAAGGAGCCTGTCATTGTCCATGTGAATCTCAATGATAGAGAGGCTAATGCAAACAGAAGGCCACCTCTGGCTGGAACCAGCTTTTTAAAGTGATAGTTCACCTTTCTGGCTTTAAAAAAAAAAATATATATATATAATATATATATTATTTCAGTTTTACTTTGTTTTCAACTGGCCCCCTGATTTTTTGTTTGTTATGAAATATATTTTAAATAAGTAGTCACCAACCCTGTTTCTGGAGATCTACTGTCCCGTAGGTTTTCACTTCAACCCTAATTTGGCACACCTCATTCTACTAATTAGCAGCTCAAAGAGATCTCTCGCTGTTGAATGAGGTGAATGAGTTTTGTTAGGATTGGAGTGAAAATCTACAGGATGGTAGATAACCAGGAACAGGGTTGGGGACCACTATTTTAGATATTTGCCAACCGGCCAATTTTGCCATGGTTGAAAAATGGGTTTGTGGTCTAAAGCAGTGGTTCTGAAACTCGGTCCTGGGAGACCCCTGGTTTTTGTTCCAATCACAATTGCGATCCCAGAATTCTAACAAGCTGTTAATTTTTCTTATTTAGGTGTTTTTCATGTTTAGAGGGATTATTTCCCATCTTAAGCTACATCATGTCAGAAATAGCTATGCATGCCATGAAGAATAACATTTCCATGTTTCAATTGTGCTATATTGCAAATAGGTTAAAAAAAACTTAACTGATCAAATTAAAGACTGGGGTGAATCAATAGGCTCCTAATCAGGTAGTTGAACGCGTGTGTTTTTAAGTTCCCTCGTAATTTGTCCTTAAATGTCTGAACACACTGCAGGTTTGTCTCATTATCATTTGCTTTGTCTTTTCTTCATTATTTATCAAACGGTTAGTTTTTTTGGCCATGTGTCCACAATTTAACCAATTAAGAGCCTATTGATTCACCTCAGTCTTTAATTTGATCAGCTAAAACATTTTTTTTGCCTTTTTTTGTAATTATTTGCAATATAGCACAATGAGAATATTGGACTTGCATTCTTCCTGAGCTATTATAACATAACATAACATAACATGTGGCTTAAGAGGGTAAAACGAAATGAAAACCAGCATACACAGTGGTCCCCCACAACCGAGTTTGAGAACATACACTTGAAGTAACTAAAAAATGTATTTATTGCGACAATACGCCTCAAAACTAGGAGTGAGCAAGGAGGGCTGTAGCCGTTTCACGATGTCATGCCAACCTCTGCTCTTAGTTATTTAATTCAGTGATTGATGGCTGAGGTTCTGCTCTTAGTTATTTAATTCAGTGATTGATGGCTGAGGTTCTGCTCTTAGTTATTTAATTCAGTGATTGATGGCTGAGGTTCTGCTCTTAGTTATTTAATTCAGTGATTGATGACTGAGGTTCTGCTCTTAGTTATTTAATTCAGTGATTGATGGCTGAGGTTCTGCTCTTAGTTATTTAATTCAGTGATTGATGACGGAGGTTCTGCTCTTAGTTATTTAATTCAGTGATTGATGGCTGAGGTTCTGCTCTTAGTTATTTAATTCAGTGATTGATGGCTGAGGTTCTGCTCGAAGTTATTTAATTCAGTGATTGATGACGGAGGTTCTGCTCTTAGTTATTTAATTCAGTGATTGATGGCTGAGGTTCTGCTCTTAGTTATTTAATTCAGTGATTGATGGCTGAGGTTCTGCTCTTAGTTATTTAATTCAGTGATTGATGGCTGAGGTAAATGTCTTGCTAAGTTCTTGAATCACAGATGAAGACCTGTGTCCCAAAATAAAAAGTATTATTGTGACCTAACGAACAGTTAAACCAGCATAAGTGTATTTGGCTAATTAGCTAATTTGGCCAGTGTAACTGGTGACAATAAAAACCTGTATAGAACTCCAGCCCTGCAGGAATGGACTTGCCCACCCCTGCTCTAAACCTATCCCTATAGGCCAGGGGTCCTCAATCTTATCCAGAAAGGGCCAGCGTGGGTGCAGGCTTTTGTTCTTAGGTACTTACCAAAGACACTAGTGGTTGATTATTAGCCTTGAATCAAGTGTGTAACTACTTGGTTGGAAAAAAAGCCTGCACCCTGCACCCACCCTTTCTGGTTAAGATTGAAGACCCCTGCTATAGGCACAGTGGTGCTGTCCCTGCTCAAGTGAATAGCCCTCTTGGGCAGAGATGGGCAACTCCAGGTCTTGCAGGCCGGTGTGTATCCAGGTTTTTGCTGCCACCAGTTACCAATTATTTAATTAGCCCAATCGTTTACATGATCTGATATTTTACCTACATTCCACGATATGAACAGCAGCTGATGAATGTTCTTGTGCAGGTATGCATGTATTGTAGTTTTATTTGGATCTAATTTCCAAGTGAATCTGTGTTGGTGCATTTCACTAATTCGCTTATTGATCCAGGATAACTGGTGGCAGCAAAACCCTGGATACACACGGGCCTGTGAGGCCTGGAGTTACCCATCCCTGCTCTAGTGCATGGATATTGTACATCGTAAGTTATGCATCTTGTTATTGTGCAACCCAATTTTCCCTTAACTAGTTTACCGCCAATCCTAGATTTTCACGTTTGTGGTTTCTGAGTCTGTACCTCCCACTTCTAGGGGCACTGTTGCTATTAACCCTATTTTATGCACTCGTCTTCCTATTGTAAGTCGCTCTCCATAAGAGTGTCTGCCAAATGCCAGTAATGTCATTTAATTTAATGTAATGTCATTTTCATCTAATGTCATCGTATACTATACTTTTAATGTCTCATATATTTTTCAAATGAAACACAGACAGACAAAATGCATTTTGTAAATTGAAATGTAAATTAAAGTCAATTTTATATCAGAAAACAGTCAACTGGGATGTATTTACATGTAAGTGGGATTATAGGTATATGTGTGTGGGTTGTGCACAGCAAAAACGACTGTGTAAATTTAACTAGGGTGTTAAATGTACGGCACCATTTTTGCGGTGTGTGAGCACGCAATTGGAGGGTGGACGGGCAGAATGAGGGGAGAAGACGCACAGGATGGACAGCTGATGAGCTCTGTGTACAGTAGCATATTAATGATCCCTATCTTTTGTCATGCTAATTAAACGCTATTATTGCACCATCCACCAACCCGGCTTATTTAATAATGTTACAGGGTACTGTCAAAAAAACTAAATAATAATATTAATTTAAATAATAATAATACCAAACGTAACAGTTTAAGATTAGAAGTACATTGGAAGGAAACACACGCACACACACAAAACTACAAAGCTTTAATAACGCTCATCACTGTTTTCACATAACAGGTGCGTTCGAATTTCTGGCCTTGCTAACAAAAATAACCAGCAGATGGCGGTGTTGACTCACTTCATGCTCATCTACACAACTCATCCGTGAGTTAAGTTTTACAACAGCAAGAAATCACTTTGACCTACCTGATTAAATAAAGGTTAAATAATAAATCAAACTTTAAAAGGCGCTTCTGAAAATACCCCAGTAAGTAACCTGCAATATAAATGCCAACAGATTAACTACTGCATGTGTGCCAGGTGTAATGTTCTGGTTTCATTTGCTGGAAATGTACCAACCAGAATGTGTCTCTTCAACTAATTAGAGGGTGATATATGATTATGTTTACCTAACGTTCGAGCCAGAGGTGGGTTCCAAAATCCAGGGAGTCTTCCGGAAACTGACTATGAAAAATGTGTTTGTTTAAACTCTTACCTTTAAAAATACTTTATGGACCTGACAGTAGGCTTTTGGCCCACACCAATGATTGCACAGAAAGCCATGATGGATCTTCCATTGACATAGAAATTAGGTGGCAAAGTTTTACCTCCTGGCCACAACTACTTGTTAAGGTAATTTTGGCACAGCACAAGTATAGTATATTTTGTCTATAGAGGCACGTTTTCATTTTAAGAAAACCCTACTCTTCTTTTTTTCCCCCAAACAAATGGATATATTGGATCCTTACCTGGTTAATGGCACATTCTTTGTTTGTCTGAAGCTGTTGTTAATTGCGCCCTTGTACAAGTCAAAAAAGGTGATCTGTCTTACTGGCATCCACCATTAAAAACTTTCCTGCCACTTTTCTGTACTTGCACACAGGTTTTGTGTTGCTCTAATGTTTTATCAGAATGCTAACATGCTCATTAACGATCCCATGGTGAGACTAATGCAGTTAACCTTCGGCGTCAAATTCATGTAAACACTGACCCCACCACATCTGACTGCCTACTGACCCCTCTACATCTGACTGCCTACTGACCCCCCTACATCTGATTGGCTACTGACCCCCCTACATCTGATTGGCTACTGACCCCCCTACATCTGATTGGCTACTGACCTCCCTACATCTGACTGCCTACTGACCCCCCTACATCTGACTGCCTACTGACCGCCCTACATCTGATTGGCTACTGACCCCCCTACTTCTGATTGGCTACTGACCCTCCGACATCTGATTGGCTACTGACCCCCCTACATCTGATTGGCTACTGACCCCCCTACATCTGATTGGCTACTGACCCTCCCTACATCTGATTGGCTACTGACCTCCCTACATCTGATTGGCTACTGACCCTCCTACATCTGATTGGCTACTGACCCCCCATACATCTGATTGGTTACTGACCTCCCTACATCTGATTGGCTACTGACCCTCCTACATCTGATTGGCTACTGACCCCCCATACATCTGATTGGTTACTGACCTCCCTACATCTGATTGGCTTCATAATCCCTTGCGTTCATTACCCACATTGACTCCCACAGAAATAAATAACTTATTGTAAATCATACACTTTCCCTAAGCATTTGAAGTTAAATGTTACACTATTTATAATGTACAGTACATGTAGCTGTTTTTACTTATGCTATTATTGCTATTATTGAATGTATGTTAGGCTACGTTTGAAGATGTTCTGGGCCATAGAAATTGTACTTGCAAATTAAATTATTCGTGGCGTTCTTAAACCTCTGCTATGAAGTATTAGATCCTTGTGGTGCACGACTGCCGACGGCGGCAGATGGCGGTAGTTGGTTATGGAATCCTGCTCGTGGCAAGAGAAGCCCGTTATGGTCTGCAAAATAAAAGACCGAAGGAATCCAGACAGTGAGGAAAATAATGTTTTCTTAGTTTAAAGATAAGCGCAGTATAGACTACGCCAGAGTATCCTGACAAACGGCTGTGCTAAAGCCTGATCGCCGATTATAATCAGGGTTATTTCCGTTATTACATGGTAACTGAGCTATACGAATAAAAATGTATAGAAAACTACTGAAACACCGGTTTGTGATTTATTCCGCACGTTATTGTACATTGCACATTCTAAATTGCCACATCAAACTGTAGTTAAATATTATTAAAAGTGTATTTTTTTTGTCTTAAAGTATGCTATATATTTTTTCAAGTTCCTAGAACCATAACATTGTCCACCTTTACGCAGTTTTAGTGGGGGTGCTGGTAGTATTTTAGGAGCATTTTTCTGTCATATCAGAACATATATCCTGATGAAGATAGATTATACTACTACAAGGAAATGTGACCTAATGTAGGCTTGGGGGCGTGAAAAAACATGTTAGCACAACTGTGGGGGCTTAGTCTTCCTGCGCTTAGAACGACCCAAGAAGTTCCATATTAAAATATTGTGAACATAATTTCGTGGGCAGTGAACAATCTAATTTGAGCTTTTTTGCATGAGTTAATATGTATTGTCAATAACTGGTGTTGTGTCTGCGAGTGCGTGTCTGCATACCAGAACATTCAAAGCAAAGGCATCCATCGCGCTTGCAGGCGCGCGCGCGCTAACCCCTAGCCTTTCAGTGGCGCTGGAAAGGACATGCAGCAGCGCCCACCTGCTGCACGTGCGAACGTGGAATGAATGCGGTGTTTTAAATACTGTTACTTCCACTTCTTTGGATTTAAAAAATACAATTGCGGCATCACTAATCGTGTCGTTTTTGGACAAAGGAAAGTAAAATACCCCCAATAGCATTTTACTCTGATGCGCAATAGTAGCCTACCGTCGTGTCCTAGATGGTTGTTAAACAACTTGTTTTGGGTGTAAAAAGACACACGACCGACTTAACTGTACCTGGAATGAAAACAATGCGAACAACAAAATTCTTCAGTAAAGTAAAAAGTAGGGCAGACTAATATGAGTACTGTCGCGGTTATCTAAATGCACTTCTGAATTCCCAGTGTTCCGCCCTGCGCGACTCCGCCCACCCATCTGTGTCCCGTTCTTTTTCTTCGCCTCGTTGGAACACTGAGTCCGGGGTTATCTCGCGGTTTAAACCTGTTGCACACTGAACAACTGACTCAGGTTGCAAGAAGCATAGTTTCGGCACCGATCTTTTAAGTTTTTTTTCTTTTATAATGGGTTTGAAACGGGAAGGATGGCTCGTTTGGATAACTCTTCTCGCACTTGTTGTCACGGTGAATTGCGTGCGCCGGAGCGATCTGTTTCAGTATGGGGAGAACGCTGGGGACCGTTTTTTGGAGCCAGGGAACGATCGAACGCAAGAGCTTCCACTGGACAGATCAATGTATTTCTACGACGGATCATTTGACACCGTTTATGTGAGTTGGAATAACTTACAACTTGAACTGTAATAGAATGGTCAAACCTTAAAACATGTAAAATGTTGACAATTATCTGTGTTAACTTTTTAAGTAGTGATGCACGAGTCTGATATAATCTCATTATAATTGTGTTCTTAATATCATGCCTTTGGTGCACAATGTTGCATAGTGCATTACCACCTTGCAATATCCACGTGTTGTGGAGAATTAAAAATGTTTTAAAACCAAGAGCATTCACTGCACGTATCTATCAAGACAAGGTCACGTCTTCTCCAACTGAAAGGCCCCCAACAGATGCAATTCTCCAGTCAGCATAAAATTGCACCATGGTTTGAGTTACGTGGGAGATTAAAGTGAAGGTCTATTTATTTTGCAATTGATACTCAAACCTTCATGGTTAAAGGAAACATTGTCTCTCAAATATTTTAGGAGGGGGTATGGGTGCTGAAAGATACAGGTCAAGGCAGAGGTCTCACTGCCAGATAGTGTGCACTGTGCAATGCTGACACATTTCAAGGATCCTTCCAGCTGTTAACAAAATGGAGCTTTTTAAAAGATTTAGCTGAGAGCAAAGGAACGGGCCTGATGTTAATCCTTTTCAAATCCAAAGAGGGCCTCGTGTTCAGCCTGACCTGTGGTGTTGCCCTTTGTAGCTCTCTTTCCTGATCAATATAGCTGCAGAATCTATGCTCTTCCGTATTGGAAGAATCTGCCCGTGCAGTGAGCATGCCTCTGCTACTCTTTGGTTGGGTTTATTTCCGGGCCCTTTATAGTAATTACACATTTCGGACCTTTTTGTCAGATAAGAAGGGTGCGATTTCTTCACAAATTTCACACACCTACCAAAAATAAATAAATGTATGAATATAACATACGCCCATGACATTTTATATAAGGAGCTTAGTGTTGGTTTAAACATTATGGGATCCCACTGTGACCCGGGGGGGGGGGCGTCGGAGGCAGGTTTCTTTAGGGATGGGATTCGATGCGCAGAGCAGCTGTGGTTCTGGAATGTCCTGGCCCGCGCAAACCGAGTCCGTGCATTAAGGTTGCTTTTCAGCATCGTGCGGTCGGTCGTCACAGATCGTAGAGACGGTAGTCTGTATGACTCGCCCTGTCACCAGGGAGAATCCTATTTTTCCGGCTGTTTAAAACAGTGTATTTTACAGCACGAGTCAGCGGGTGTAATGCATTGCACAGGCACGGCTGAGTGTTCAGTAACACCCGTTCTTATTCAAGTATTTCCTCGTGGGCTCCAGCTGCTGAATCTATAGTCGCGCAGTATCCACAGTACCAACAACGAAAGGGAAATTGGGATTTATAAGCGGGTGAAACTGCAAAGCCATCTATATTAGCAGTCTTTATCCAGCGCTTCCCCAACCTTAGGAGCTGACAGTCTTCTTCATGAGCAAGTACACACCCTTTATTAAAAATGTATCTGGCTGGCATATTTCAAGTTTTTTAATGTGGCAAGACAGCTGTTTGTGCCCTGAACTAGTGCAGTGTGTTCAACAGCGCAGTGTTTAGCTTTGTGGGGGTAAACACCAGTGGGATGAACGTGTTATTTATTTATGCTTCATTGACGTCATTCGTTTAACGCGCCGTTTTGCGACCCCCCTCAACGCACCCTCACCGACAACCCACCTGTGGGCCCCAATCCACACACCGCAAAAATGGCGGTGTGCATTTAACACCATTTTTGCTGTGCAATTTGGGAAACAAATTAATTTACCTGCTTTCATGAGATCAGAAAACATTATGATTTAATACATTGAAACGTGAGTGTGCCATCCCCACCATACCCCCCCCCTCCCCCCCATGCCCAGTACTGACAGAGATTTACATCATTAGCCTGGGTTTGGTGTTTTCCTCAATTGACTAGGAAGAAAAGGCATAGCTACTAATATTATAAATAATGTATTTAACAAATCGGTTGCAGATGTATAATGCATGTACAATTCAGAGACATGACTTACATACTTGTGTTTTCCATGGTTGCTCATAAATCAAAATCGTTCAAAGGTCTCCTGTTCGTCTGCACAGCATCTGCTCCTCCCCTTATTGGAATGTCCAATGAGGAAGTCCGCAAGGGCTTTTGTAATGAGCCAATCAAAGACTTCCACTGTTTCATTGACTTTCCAGAAGCTACTGCATTAGAAAGCAATATAGCTTCTTTTTTTCTGGTCAGTGGACAAGTGTCTCTTTATTTTCCAAAGGGAATAGCTCCATAAATATAAATTCTTTACTTGTGTTCTGCTCTGTGAACTGTGACATGGTGAACACTGTTCTGTAGATTTCTTTTTCTATTTAGGGTTTCTCTCTGGGATTACCTCATGGAATTGCTGTCGATATAATTAGGAAATTACGGTGGGGTTCTGCATATTCCACTGGCAGCTCATAATATGCTATTTTATTATATGGCAATATGTTAAGTATTAAACATGTCCAATAATTTATACTATACTCTTGAAAAATGACTTAAGTTTTTATCTTCCTTAGTGAATCAGGCCCAATATGTATCCTAAAAAAATATCTTGAATAAACACAGAAATAAATGTAAAGGCGGGTGGGAAAGCAAATGGCCGCCTCCACTGACCATGTGCTGAGTGGAGAACTTCAGACATCTTCCTTTATGTTTTATGTCTTAAATCTAGTTTAAATTTCAGTCTTGTTCTTATTGACTAGTTATGCTATCAAAGGCCTGAAGCATCACAGTTTCATTTATCTTACCCACATTTCCTGCTTTTTCCCATGGTACACTGTGGAGTCTGCACTATCCACCAATCAGTGTGTCCCTAGTGATTCCTAACTCTGGCCCCTCCCCCTCTTAGTCTGTTGTGTTTACAATCACTTCCTCTTATCCCGCAGAGGAGCATCCTGCCCAGCCCTGATTGGCCAATTATCAGAGTCACGTACCTTTGTAGTATTTTCCACAGAGGAACTTAGCGCCAAGCCCCTGGTGCGGAAGAGTTACACAGTGCAACGCTCTGCGTTAATTTAGCTCTAAAAGAGAGTAAATTAGTCTGGTTTTGATTTAACACTGTTCATTTTACCGTATGTTCACGTTTTACAGGCTGTTTTGGGGAAACAGCAGTTTTTTTATTTTCTAAGAAGGCAACTGAAAGGGAGGATTTATTTCGGAAAAGCACGAAGGCACAGTTTGCGTCCCTTCAGTAAAAAGCTCAACGGATTCCACTTAAGGGAACACACGCGATACGTTCAGGGCAAAATCAACTCTGTACTTTTAACTCTAACAGAGCATATTTTTGGTACCAACTGGACTATTATACTTGATCTAACACTGTGAGTTTTGCTGTGGGGAAGCATTGTCTCATTGGTCATTCTGGAATGTGAGGTTACCATGTTCTACAGATGGCAGTGCTGTTCCGCTAACAGTTGCAAGTTGCCGGTTGTTATGCAACAAGCGGAAAAAGGCGGGATTTTTTTTGGTCATCCACCACGGAGGACTGCTTCTCCCTGATTGGTACCAGTTGGGACTTAATCTTTTCTGTAGAAATGGTTTAACAGATGGGCATACAGGCCTGTCTTCTACTCTCCCCTCACCCCCACTCCCACACACACACACACACACACACACACACACACACACACACACCCAGCCCTTCCTCTTGTGCAGTCAGGTAGTGAGTGTTTCTTTTTGCCTGTCCAAGTTTTCCAGCTGGCTTTAATATCCCCCCCCCCTTCCGACCAGCCCTCTGGTCTTCTGCAGGGATACCCCCATGTGGGGGGTGGGGGGTGGGGAAGTGCATTCTGGGTTGACAGAGGGGGAGGTGCCTGCGGATTGGCTTCCTCTTTGCTGCACGCTCTGGGGACCTCTGGGGGCTGTGTCCGAATCAAAGCCCTATCTACTGCGTCCTGTGCACTGTGTACTAGCATACTGTATACTGCTTACTGCATACTGTTTAATGGCTAGCAGTATGCAAAAAAATATCCTCTATACTATTATCAGCCAAAACCCGGAAGTATATGATTCGGGGATATTAAGAACACTCAATTTTCAGAACTGTCACGTGCTTGACAGCTTTCATACAAGTATACTCAACTGGCATACTCAATAGTAGGCAATTGCACTGATTCGGCCACAGCCTTTGTGAGGAAGGGACCCAAGGGAGGCAATAGATTTTACACCCCCCCCCCCCAAGGTCCCCATGCTGTTACTGTCTGAATTAAAAAGAAAATCGCAGATGTAGCCTCTGTCCCTTTGATTGCATTTTCCGTGTGTTTGGATAATCAGTCGTTTGGCTTCATCACATCACTGGCAGTGAGTGAGATCCCAATTAAAGAAATAATTCATCCCCAATTAATGAAATGCATGTGCTGTCACTTCTGTTTATTGTGATAGTTATACATACCAACTATAGCTTGATTCACTTTCATAAGCTTGAAATTGAAGGTTTTTACAATCCTGTTGCGTTCGGAAAAAGAGTTTTCCAATTGGGCATTGTAATGCAAGTCCTATCAAAGGTTTCACAAGCATCTCATAGATGTCTTAGACAAACACTTTGCAATGGATTATGGGGGCTTGAGGTAAATGAAACGTCTTTAAAGATATAGTTTAAAAGGAAGGAAAGCCATATGAACATGCCGACTTGCTCGATTGACAGACAAATACCTGCACATGTATGTATGATTGATTTTGAAAGCGGCAAGATAATGGCAAGTTGCCAAGAGCATGAATATGAATGTGCATATATGTTCAGAATATTAAACAGGAATGGAGTTATAATTCCTAACTGCATCAGCGAGAGTAATAATGAGTTTTAGGAGCGATATTCTATATTGGGTGAGTATTTCTGGCACAGCCTTGCCCAGCACAAACGGATGAACCCTGCTGTGTACATCTAACGCTGTATGTGTGCAACATGGCAGGAGATCTGCGGCTGTTATCACAGCCACTGTGACCAAAAGGCTTGGAAAACGCTCGTGGAATGCAGTTTATGCACACAAGCAGAGTGTCATAAGGACTGTACATCTGGATAAGCTGGGAGACAGAGTCGGATCTTTTTGTCCTCTCTCTCTCTCCCTCACACTGGTTATTATATATCTCATCTGTTATGAAGCCAAGGTGGCATTTTGTCTTTTTTTTTTTCCCAGTCCTGTCTAAATTCCTTGAATATCTCCCATGTTTCACGCCAGTTCCCAGCACACAATGGGATTCCCAGCCACCGCAGCCCACTGAACCCACACCACTCTAAACAAGGTTTGCGGTTTAAAGAGTACATCCTCTCCCGTTAAAACCAAATGCTTTCAAGTCAAACACCGGTTTTGTGTGTTCACCTGTTCATGTTGTTATTGTCATTATTAATTCACACTTGGCCAGATGTCTGAAGTTCTCCACTCAGCACATGGTCAGTGGAGGCGGCCATTTGCTTTCCCACCCGCCTTTACATTTATTTCTGTGTTTATTCAAGATATTTTTTTAGGATACATATTGGGCCTGATTCACTAAGGCCTTTAGCGTGTGCAAAACCTTTTAGCACACGCAAAACCAATAACAACCAATGATTGGTGCAAAACCAATAACATGACCAATGATTGGTGCAAAACCAATAACATGACCAATGATTGGTTATGGTATTTGTTTTGCACCAATCATTGGTTGTGTTATTAGTTGCTCAACGTGTTAGCAAATCAGGCTCATTATTTTTTACGTCATAACTTTGTGACAGCAATTGCCTCTTTGTGTCCTGAAATGTAATTTTATTTATCTTTAATTGTAAGTATATGCACATTTAGTGATATATATTTAAAATATAACAGTGTGTGTGCATACTGTATCAGTATACTCAAATGTAACCAAGCCAAAGTGTCTTCACAATGTTAGGCAGAAACATCGCATCAAGCCTGGTTTTTAAGACTAGGCTTGATACGGTTCTAGATACTATCTAGTTTGTAGGTAAACGGTGAGCACTAGGCACCCTTTAGTGGTAGGAAAATTGTGAGTATTGTTGGGATGAATGGCCTGCTCTCAACATTATTTTATTTTACGTGTTATGATGTGTTGTGTTCCATGTATGTGTGTCTGGGTCGGTTTATGAATGCTCTGGATTTTTACTCTGTGAAGGTAGACATTTCTGTCACAGAGCAGAGAGAGAACACAGGTCTAGCGGCATGTTCAAAATATTGCATAATATTACATAAAACTTAATATATAATGAGAGGAGAAAAGAATCCAGCTGTAGAAAATATAAATATAAATATAAGCTGTTATGAGCTTAATTAGCATTAAGTATCTGATAGCAGACATCACAGAGCAGTAATTTAATACCATGTTCCCTGTTTTGTTTCCACACATACTCTAGCCTGTTGCCTAATGACTGTGTTCATGTAATACCATACAGTTTGGCACATTGTAATGGCTTTGGAATGCATAGTCGCATTTTGCTTTGGAATGTCCATATGTAATCTTTTACATGCCAGTGTAGTTTAGGTATCTCGGCTGTGAACAGCTGTTTGCTGTTATTCTATATGCGGAAAGCTGAAAAGTTAGAATCAGTTTGCAGGTTTCCCACAGTCCTTATAAAACATCCTGGAAAGTCAGAAATCGGCCTGGAATTTACAGGGATCGAAACGCACTAGTTTAAAACATTGTCCCTAAAACGCTGTTGGAAAAAAAAGCATGGAAAATAATAAAAAGTTAATCTTATCTGAGCGGGAACTGATTTTTTGTCGATAAGCACAATTTCAGCCTGCAGGAAAATGATGATTCGAGTGTCTCATTCATAAAGGCTCCCTGTAAGGGCTTTTGGTAACATGGTTTATAAAGGATCATTGAGCTGTGCACTGTTGGGTTTAAGAGGCCGTTGCGTGACGCATGGTTGACATCGGGGTGATTTTTAACTTTAACTTTGTGGCAAAGTGTAATTAAGTCTCTATACTCATTACACAGTCTCAGGTACACACCGATGCCATGATCAGGAACCGTGAGAGATTGCGTTGCCACCAGCTACGTCTTACCTGTAAATAACTAACCCTCAAGTCAGACACATTTATGGACTTAGGAAGTCTGCTCTAAAGGTGAGCAGGTGCCATTCCGTTTGTGTGGATAAACATGGCTTTCCGTTAATTTAGTGTTGGAAGTGTGGGAAGATGTATCCTGGTTTGGTGGTTGGTGTTTCAAAAAGAATAAGAACATTTTCCCGCCCAATTGTGTCAACAAATTTGGTGGCCATTTTCATCTTCCGTTTTTGGTTCCCCCCTCTTTTTAAAGGTAGACCCATCCATCAGGAAATGTCGGGTAACTCCTCTCCCTGACGCTTGAGTTTGTTTGGATAAGTCGGGAAGGCCCCAGATCTGCTTCAAAGGCCTTTTTTTTCATTACACCATTAGCAGAGACTTCCTGCAGAGAGTCTGCTGAAAGTCAGGGTCCTTACAGTCCTGATTTTAATTCAGGAAATACACTGTAATCTTCTCAAGAAGAAAGGACGGCAATTTATGTTGGTCAAAAAGGACACGGAACCATTTTCTGGGTTTAAATTAGTATTTTTGTGTCATATATTTAGTATTAATAAGTAAGTGTCACTGGTAAGATTTAGGTAATTAGAAAATATTCAATAATATATAGGCCAGGGATGGGCAATCTTATCCAAAAAGGGCCGGTGTGGGTGCAGGTTTTTGTTTTAGCCTAGCACTACGACACCGCATTCAAGTAATTAACTAATCATGGAGTTCAATCAAGACCTTGATAAGTAGAATCTGGTGTCTTAGTGCTGGGCTCGAACAAAAACCTGCACCCACACCGGCTCTTTTCGGATACGATTGGGCCCCTCTGATATAGTCCTACACATTTAATGCGAAATGTCACAGGAGTGAATTCAGGTTATGCAATGTGTATCACATTAACACAATGTGTTTTTAAGTTAAGATCTTTAATCTAAATTATATGGATGGGATGACTAACTACACTGTAAAAACGTCTTCAGCTACAGTTCTAGTTATTTCCCTGCATGGAAGCAGCATATTTTTCCAATAACATCCATAAAACCTGCCTGTTATGCATCTTCAAGATCTATTCAGAAACAAAACATCTTGTTGTCCATACTATGCAGAATAACAATAAACTCCTCTGAGATTTAGAGACAGATTATTTTCAGACATTTCAAAACTGAGACGTTTAGTGATGTAAGGACAAGATGTCTGGCTGGATTATGCAATGTTGGCTTCACAAAAACACCATCACACCATCACACATTGATCGTTAACACTGTATAACAGGTGCATGAAAGCTTCAACGTGGTAAACGATCAATCAGTCACTGATTCTGTATGTTTTGCCGGACATTAATTGTAATGTGAGGACGAGGTGAAACTCACCAGATTAGATACTGGCAAGCAAGCGTTTTTAAACAGAACCTGGCTTTGATCTTGATGGATTCTGAGCCAAATTCTGTTTAAATCAGTCCCTGATTGGAGGACAGGAATGACAACCAGCAGCACTACTGCCCAGAGGGCCACATTTGAGTACCCTTGCTGTATCAGCTAAATTAATTTGGCTCCACGTTGCTGTGGTTACATCCCTATGTCTTTCTGCTTGTACGTCCAGACTGTGTGTAGAACCCTGACGATTTTTAGCTCTCTCCGTTTGCAGATCAACACCAACGGGTTCATCGCCACCTCTGAGCCCGTGGCAGAGTCGGACTACCTGGGGAACATGCCGGCAAGCTTTGGGATGATTGCGGCGTCGCTAGGCGACCTGGACACCAGCGACGGCGTGGGACGGGTGTACTTCCGCCAGGACTCCTCCCCCGCCGCCCTGCAGCTGGCCACGGAACACATCGGCCGCGCCTTCCCGCGGGACAAAGAGGGGGAGCCCATCAACACCATCGTGGTCACGTGGGAGAACGTGGCTCCTCCCGAGACCCCCAGCAGAGGGGACGGGCTGCCCAAAAAGGTGAGACGTGGGAAAACAACGTGGTTAAAAAAAATTAGGACAGGGGTCTCAAACTCCAGTCCTCGAGGGCCACAGCCTCTGCTGGCTTCTGTGATTATCTTTCTATCAGTGGCCATTTTAGGCCCTGGAAACAAGGTGTGCAGACTCTTCAGCCAATCAGCTACTTCAATTAAGCACTTAAGTGCAGGAACACATAAAAAAGCAGCAGACACAGCGCCCTCCAAGATTTGAGTTTGTGTCCCAGGACAAGAGGACAGGAAGTGTTGGCTGAGCCCGTGCAGCTCTGTCCATATGGCCCACTTCCTGTCCTGTAATCCTATCCTTGCTTTCTCCCCTGTCTGGATATAGTGGGGGAAAATACACAAGGATGGTGAATATCCTTTATTAAATAAAAAGACAAATTGTCGCTGTGCCACCTGTGATGTATGAAACTGTATTTTTCATGGCACAGGCCTGCAATCATAAACATAAAAAAAATGATGTAAGAAGATCTCTCTTATTTAATTATTTCTATTGTTTTTCTCAGCTGTTTTCGCACTGCAGGGCGTAGGTGAGAATTTACCATTATTACAGGGGTTCCCCAAACTTTCTGAGCCCACTGCCCACTTAAGGGGCAAATAAAAAAAAATTGTCTTTAGCATGGTGCATTATCCTGGAGAACGTCAGTGCAAAGTTTTAAAAAAAATTGTATTTATATTTTTGTAATGTATTCCTCCTGACCTCAGTATAACCAATCCCATGATGCACCAGTGGATCCTATCCCACAGTTTGGAAACCCCTTGGCTTCAGTGCTTTTGTGCCTTTCCTTTGCTTCCAATAAAAACTGACCTTACGACGCCTTCCTCACATTTTTCCACAGAGAAACACCTTCCAGCTTGTGGTGGCCTCCATGGATACGGCCTCCTATGCTATCCTGTTGTATCCAGAGGATGGGATGCAGTTCCACTCCACGCCTGTGGATGGCACCAGTGAGCCCATCCAGGCTGGCTTCAGCAAAGGGCTGGTGAAAGGGTGGTTCTGGAGGAGCAACCAGGGCCCTTATTACCGCATCACCACCAATGATGAGGCGTCCGTCAGAGAACTCACTGAGTAAGCATCGCCAGCAACAGACCTAGATCGACCTTTTGCAGGAGATTTTTAGTCCCAACAGTCTTTCTCCTGGCACTCTTTTATACGATCAAGTATGCTTGTTGAGTATGCTGGAGTACGCTGGAGTATGCTTGTTGAGTTAAGTAGACTAAATGTTCCCTAAATGTAGTGTACTTTAAATCCCTGAATGATATGCTTATATTTCCAGGTTTTCGCTCATAAAATTATGGAGGATATTTTTTGCATACTGCATGTTGTGTTCTAAACAGTATGTAGTAAACAGTACACAGTATGCTAGTACACAGGACACAGTAGATAGGTCCCTGTTTCGGACACAGCCCTAGACCTTGATAATACACATTATAAACGTGTCAGTCTGAAGCTCACAGATATACAACCTTATTGCGGAGGAAAAACGCAAACAAGACTAACGTTTTGACAACACCCGTGTGGTTCTGACGGCGTGATGAAGACACGGTTGTTGTTATAACGCACGGGCGGCCAACCCTGGTCCTGGAGAGCCGCACAGTCCGCTGGTTTTTGTTTTCACCTTAAATACAGCAACCACTTAGACCAAATAAACCAGGTGAGGTGAGTTAACTGTGTAATCGACTGGTTTAATTGATCAATTAAGTGGCGAGGAACAACAAAAACCAGCAGACTCTGCGGCTCTCCAGGACCAGGGTTGGCCACCCCTGTTATAACGTCAGTCTTGTTTGCAGTTTGTTTGCAATAAAGCTGAATTTCCAGAAGCTCCAGACTTAATCCTTCATCTCAGTTTACCGGCCTGTTTCTGAGAAGCACCTGATCAGCGATGTGTGCAGTGAGCTTCTTTCTGAGGTTTCAATCAATCAAATCAACTATATTTGACCCAGGTCTGATTGTGATTATGGTCATGATGTCATGATGATGATGATGAAGATGACTTGGAATCACTCATGCTGAAGCTGGTAAAGTAGGCTACTTATCCTGAACTGCTTCGTTAAAATATCCAGCTGTATAAATGTATTGTATGTAAAGAGTATAATCTGTCGAAATCAGTCGGGATTCGAGCGTCTGCTAAATGCATTACACTGCCACCCTAGTGAAAAACGGAACTTCAAAATGGCCGACACCAAGAGCGTATTCTTTCTGTTTTTTTCTTCCCAGGGCCACAAACTCGGGCACGCGCGGCGTGTGGGTGTACGAGATCGGCACCTACCCCTTCTTCACCACGGTGGCGCCCGGTCATGTTACCGACCTGTCCCCCGACCCCGCCCAGGGACGACCCCGGGAGGGCGAGAGGGTGGAGGAGGAGAGTGAGGGGGAAAGGGAGAGGGAGGAAGAGGAGGAACATGCCCCTGAGGCGCCGAAGGTCGCCGTGTATGACCGAGAGCAGGTCCCCGTGTACCCTCGCTACAGGCCGGAACCCGAGGACCCCCGGAAGGTTCTATACCACGTTCCCGATCCGGAGGAGGTCCCCGTGGAGGAACACGAGGACCCCCGGAAGGTTCTATACCACGTTCCCGATCCGGAGGAGGTCCCCGTGGAGGAACACGAGCCCGAGGAGCCTTACGGCGAACCCATCCCGGTCCACCCAGTCCAGTACCAGCCCCAGAACCCCCAGGTGGTGGTGGTCGATGAGGGGGAGATTAATGTGGATGGTGAGCTCTCGAGAGCCTCCCTCTGTCAGGGTTTCCTCAACCTCTCGCTTTGTTACTCAACGCTATCATGTTTTTTTTCGCCCTAGTGTTCTCCTACAACTTCGAGACGTGCGCCAAAAACAGGAACAAGTGCTCCGCCTTCGCTGACTGCAGGGATTACTCCGGCGGCTACTGTTGTCACTGCAGACCTGGTTACTACGGCGATGGCAAACACTGCGTCGCAGAAGGTGAGGGGCGCCCGGCCCTGCCCCCCCCCCTTTTCTCTGGCCCCTCCCCACCAGAGCCTGCATTCGGTACACTGATCTAGGATCAGTTTTCCTCCGTGTGCTATGTCATAATTACCCATTGTGAGCTAAGCAAAACTGAGCCTAGATCAGGACCTGTGTACTTTCAGCGTTTCGGTGTAGGAGAGTTGATCTAGGATTAGTTAAAAAGTGTTTCTGATCCTAGATCAGGCCCACTATGTCAGAGCACTAGTGTTAACCTCGAATCATGCGATCATGGCCACATTAATATGTACCTGCTTGCTGCCAATAGCTGACCCCAATCCCTGTCTCTTAAATCTTCCCTCATATCTCTCCACCCCCATATGTCTCTTACCTATGCACCCTATGTTCTGTCTCCCAAAGCTCATCTCATGTTTCCCCCTCTTTTCACATCATAACTTTATCCATTATGAGCTAAACGGCTAAACTGCATTGAGCAACCTGAAATGGAATCAAACCCAACTCTGCTGGCGACATCATTGTTTTTTTTTTGGTTAGAGAAGTTTAATTTTAATAGCAGGCCCATCCTGTATCTGGATAGGAGGCACATCCTGTATCTGGATAGCAGGCCCATCCTGTATCTGGATAAGAGGCCCTTCCTGTATCTGAATAGCGGGCCCTTCCTGTATCTGGATAAGAGGCCCTTCCTGTATCAGAATAGCGGGCCCTTCCTGTATCTGGATAAGAGGCCCTTCCTGTATCAGAATAGCGGGCCCTTCCTGTATCTGGATAGGAGGCCCTTCCTGTATCAGAATAGCGGGCCCTTCCTGTATCTGGATAAGAGGCCCTTCCTGTATCTGAATAGCGGGCCCTTCCTGTATCTGGATAAGAGGCCCTTCCTGTATCAGAATAGCGGGCCCTTCCTGTATCTGGATAAGAGGCCCTTCCTGTATCAGAATAGCAGACCTGCTGTACTCCATGAAAAGCCATCCTGTGGAAGCTGTACATTTATATATATTATACATTTATATATATTATACGCTGCTTGCATGTCTTTCACACATACATTCATACAGCTGGATGTCTGCTGAAGCAATTTTGGGTTTACTGTCGTACTCAAAGGGCACAAGGGCAGTGCCCCACCTGAGAGTCAAACCCGCAGCCTCTGATTTGCAGGCACAGTTCCCCTAACCCAGGGTTTCTTTAACTATGAATCGGGACCCAAAAGAAATGCGTCGCGGGAGTGTATGAGGTGGGTCCCAGAATGAGCCTGTAGACCGCTAGGCTGCGCTAGTATGTGTATTTGATGGGTCCCTAAAAGATACTAAATTTCTAATTTGGGACCCGATATTAAAAATGTTATAGGTCTGCCAGGTCATACACCCTGCCCCCCTCCAAAACAAACTATATAATGGTTTTTCTGTACGCACTAAATGACTCCTCTGTGTCTCAGAAAGTAATTTCTCCAGGTTTGGCTGTGCGTAACAGTATCGTATGTACGTAGTATAAACCGAATGACGTTATTTCAGTACAAGGTGAAGGAGGCACTAATACAAACTGCCATATTACACACGTCTCACAGACTCTACATGCACCAGTGACTCTCTGATACAGCAGTTCCCTAACCGCTGAGTTTCCCTCCCAAACGCTTTGATTGACAGGCAAGCCCCAGAGGATGAACGGTAAGGTGAACGGACAGGTGTTCATCGGCGGATCCTCGACGGCGGTTCAGTTCAGCAAGAACGACCTGCATTCCTACGTGGTCGCCAACGACGGCCGCGCCTACGTGGCCATCAGCACCATTTCGGCCGCGCTGGGCCCCTCCCTCCTTCCGCTCTCCTCCCTGGGCGGGGTCATCGGCTGGGCCTTCGCTCTGGAGCAGCCAGGCTACCAGAACGGCTTCAGCATCATCGGTGAGGTTTTTCTCCCTCCAAACAGAAAAGCAGTTTTTAAACGGCATACGCAATAGACAATACCAGCCAACTGAACGCATATGAACCAGCATGTAGCATACGTGCTTGCGCCTTATCAAACTGCGGAAAAAAGAATCAGCCACGATGAGTCAAATTTTCAATTGATTAAAAAAAATCATAATTATGCAAATCCTATTGCTAGAGAATATAAAAAGTGGAAAAGAAAACATTGTTTGATGTTAACAAGGAGAACAAAGCCAAACGGTTATTTAAAAGCGGCCAAGTGAAAGGCCTTTAACTCTTCCACAAATAACGGGCCATGATTTATTATATTTTTGTGCGTTTCACCTCTTGTTGCATTCCATATTCTACCATGTAAATGATCAAACTACAGCTGAGGAAACACAACTCAAGCACGGCTCAAATCTGGCCATCTGCACAGCTCCAAATGTATGTTCGCCCCTTCTCCCCTTTTGAAGTGTGATGTCGTTGGCTCCGGAGAGAGACAGTAAGGAGAGAGAGAGAGAACCGTGAGTTAGGGCCAAAAAGCGAACGGGCGTATCTCCAGGGACGCGTCAGGGGGCCTCCTGTTTCCCTCATGCGCCTGTTTTATTTGTTTTATTCAGGTGGAGAGTTCACCCGTAAGGCGGAGGTGACCTTCCTTCCAGGGAATGAGAAGCTGACCATCAAACAGGAGTTTAAGGGCATCGACGAGCACGACCACCTGGTGGTCAGCACCGAACTGGAGGGCAGGCTTCCGGAGGTCCCCCGAGGCTCCACTGTCCAAATTGACCCCTACTCTGAGATCTACCAGTACAACAGCAACAGTAAGCCCGTGCTAAGCTAAAGGCTAACCCGCCCTCCACAATAAAATAGGCACAGTAAGGCTACGGTATGCTAAGGCTAACCCATCCTCTACTATAAAATAGGACAGTAAGGCTATGCTAATGCTAACCCACCTTCTACAATACAATGGCCACAGTATGGCTACGCAATGCTAAGGCTAATCCAACCTCTGCGAGTACAAAAGCCATATTAAGGCTACGCTATGCTAAGGCTAACCCACCATCTACAATACAACAGCCATATTAAGGCTACGCTATGCTAAGGCTAACCGTCTACAAGGCCACCGTCTACAATACCTTCTACAACCCACCTTCTAATCCACACTATCAGTTAAAAGCTATGATATGCTATAGCTACCCCCAAACTCTACCAGTGCAGCAACGAGAGTAAGCTTTTTAAGTTAAGAGGGCAGGTAATGAACGAGATTGCTGCCTGTCGTTAACGAGCGCCCCCCCCCTCCCCGCGCAGTGATCACCTCGTCCTCCACGCGGGAATACACCGTCAGCCTGAGCGACGGCAGCACTCAGAAAAAGAGCTACCAGTGGCGGCAGAACATCGTCTTCCAGAGCTGCCCCCACAACGAGGCCAGCAGGGCGGCGCCCCCTACCCAGCAGCTCACCGTGGACCAGATCTTCGTCATGTATGACCCCAGCAACCAGCTGATCCGCTACGCCATGAGCAACAAGATCGGCTCGATCCACAGTAAAGTTCCCCCCTGTTCACTCTTTTCTCTGTCTATTGAGCTTGAGATAGACCTATATCTGCCTGTTAAATATACGCATGCAATGACTGAACCAGGGGTAGAAAACCCTGGTCCTGGAGTGCCGCTCGCGTTTCTGATTTTTGTTCCATCAGCGCTTGATCGCAAGAGTTTGGTGGATTATTAAAAGTTTGTGAGCCTGAATATTCTGAATGGTGAAAAATGCTGAATTCCTCCAGCACATGGTTACCTGCATTCATTACACCTGGTTAATTAAAATGAATCCAGTTATGCGGTTATAGGTTTGAATGGAACAAAAACCAGGACCGGCTCCAGCACTCCAGGGCGAGGGTTGCCTACCCCTGGACTGAACCATCATGCAATAGCAGAAGCTTTTGGCTGAACTGAGATCTCATTCTCATTATCAGTGTATTTTCCAAGAAAGAGAAACCTTTAAAAAATGAACGAGACGGAGTCACTCGAAGTGGCACTAATTGTGCTCGCTAATCAGCTGAGCAGCAACAAGAATCAAGTCTTCTTCTGTGTTTTTTTTTACTCCGAGGGATGAACTCTGTGATGGTCACATGGATGGTGAAGGTTAACAAGGGGCCATGTTGTTGTTCACGCATTGCTGTTTACTGAGGGGGGGTTGTGCAGCGGGTGATGAGACAGCCTCACAGGGAATGTGATTTTGTAGATGGGTTGACTCAGCTGCAGTTAATTCCTGGAAGATGAATACCTGCAGGTCACTTCCTCTGTGTGCCGTGAACGAGATTGCACTTCAAAGCCACCAGCGAGCAGCTGTCTGAGGCAGGGTTTTTGTGTGTTTTTTTGTCTTGAATTCTGGGATACGTTGATCTCCGTGCTCATGCCTGCAGATGGAGATGCTTGTAGGGTCAGCACGTGTGGTAAGGGTCAGTGCTACGGGGGCTTTAGTCCCTCTCCAAATAGACTGACCGCTTTTCTGCTGGCCCTTACTTCGACGTACAGAACAAAAGTTACAGAGCAGTTCATTTATACGGTTGGATATTTACTGAAGAAATCCAGGCCAACCTTAGACAGCAGTCCTGTTTCCTAAACATTATTACTGCACTGACACCTCATTCGTTGCTGTAGAGTAGACATTCATTAGTTTTGAAGGGAATCTCAGTGTTCCCAGGCGCTTACACCCTGTTGTTGTGTTGTCAGTTGGTATGCGGGCCACTTCGTCTCAGAATCCTTGTGAGTTCATTATTTTACATTCATTTAACAGACGCTTTTATCCAAAGCAACGTGCAATAAGCGCACACCGAAGGTCATTGAAGCGACTACAAAACAGGTCAGACAAAGCACATTTCTATCATAACATAGCAGTTATCCATAGACATGGACACTGAGTATAGTACACACAGTAAACTATGTCTCGGTAAGTAAAACATGGTAAACTACAAAATCACAATAATTAAATACGAGCAAAAAAAACAAGAAACAGTGCTGTTTGAGAATGGTACTCAGGACGGTTTAAGGTCACTCCTGGGTGATTGATTGTGCACAGAGTTCTGGACGGTTTAAGGTCACTCCTGGGTGACTGATTGTGCACAGAGTTCTGGACGGTTTAAGGTCACTCCTGGGTGATTGTGCACAGAGTTCTGGACGGTTTAAGGTCACTCCTGGGTGATTGATTGTGCACAGAGTTCTGGACGGTTTAAGGTCACTCCTGGGTGACTGATTGTGCACAGAGTTCTGGACGGTTTAAGGTCACTCCTGGGTGATTGATTGTGCACAGAGTTCTGGATGGTTTAAGGTCACTCCTGGGTGATTGTGCACAGAGTTCTGGACGGTTTAAGGTCACTCCTGGGTGATTGATTGTGCACAGAGTTCTGGACGGTTTAAGGTCACTCCTGGGTGATTGATTGTGCACAGAGTTCTGGACGGTTTAAGGTCACTCTTGGGTGATTGTGCACAGAGTTCTGGACGGTTTAAGGTCACTCCTGGGTGATTGTGCACAGAGTTCTGGACGGTTTAAGGTCACTCCTGGGTGATTGATTGTGCACAGAGTTCTGGATGGTTTAAGGTCACTCCTGGGTGATTGTGCACAGAGTTCTGGACGGTTTAAGGTCACTCCTGAGTGATTGTGCACAGAGTTCTGGACGGTTTAAGGTCACTCCTGGGTGATTGTGCACAGAGTTCTGGACGGTTTAAGGTCACTCCTGGGTGATTGTGCACAGAGTTCTGGACGGTTTAAGGTCACTCCTGAGTGATTGTGCACAGAGTTCTGGACGGTTTAAGGTCACTCCTGGGTGATTGTGCACAGAGTTCTGGACGGTTTAAGGTCACTCCTGGGTGATTGATTGTGCACAGAGTTCTGGACGGTTTAAGGTCACTCCTGGGTGATTGATTGTGCACAGAGTTCTGGACGGTTTAAGGTCACTCCTGGGTGATTGATTGTGCACAGAGTTCTGGACGGTTTAAGGTCACTCCTGGGTGATTGTGCACAGAGTTCTGGACGGTTTAAGGTCACTCCTGGGTGATTGATTGTGCACAGAGTTCTGGACGGTTTAAGGTCACTCCTGGGTGATTGATTGTGCACAGAGTTCTGGACGGTTTAAGGTCACTCCTGGGTGATTGTGCACAGAGTTCTGGACGGTTTAAGGTCACTCCTGAGTGATTGTGCACAGAGTTCTGGACGGTTTAAGGTCACTCCTGGGTGATTGTGCACAGAGTTCTGGACGGTTTAAGGTCACTCCTGGGTGATTGATTGTGCACAGAGTTCTGGACGGTTTAAGGTCACTCCTGGGTGATTGATTGTGCACAGAGTTCTGGACGGTTTATGGTCACTCCTGGGTGATTGATTGTGCACAGAGTTCTGGACGGTTTAAGGTCACTCCTGGGTGATTGATTGTGCATGTTTGCAAACTCGAGCGCCTGAGAAACTCTGTTCCCATGCAGGTGGGGTGCCGGAACAGAACCCCTGTTTCACCGGTCGGCACGGCTGTGACACAAATGCGGTCTGTCGACCGGGTCAGGGAAACCAGTTCACCTGCGAGTGTGCCACCGGATTCTCCGGGGACGGGCGGACATGCCACGGTAGGAAACGCTTTTGCTTTTTAATGAGAGTCATATAATACAAACATACTGTATACTGTATACTGCATACTGCATTATGGGTCTCCGTGGACACTGCAGTACATATCTCCTGTACTGTACAGTAGATCTGCACTGCAAAAACCAAAAAATAAGTCAATCTTAACCAGATTTTTTGTCTCATATTTAGACTTAAAATGTTATTTCTATCATTTTTTTTATTTATTTATTTTTTTTTACTAATTTCAAGATTTTCCAATGGGGTAAGATAATCTCAATTATATATTAATAATTTCACAAAAAAGTAACTTAAAACAAGCTAATATTTTCTAATTTCATTTTAAGTCTCACTTTTTTGCAGTGTGAGTCAAATAATGACTTGAAATACTTTAGACACCAGTTAAATTCACAATGTAAATTATAAATAATTTTTTTAATTAATTTTTTGTCTTTCAAATCATTGGGTATGTCTTTCTCAGGTATCTGTAAGTATTTTCCGAGCATTTAAAATGTTAAAAATGTTTGGTCCAGGTCTGCCAGAGACACTGCCAGATTTCCCTAGAATGTGCCGAATCCTTGTGATTTTCCTCTGTTGAAAATGTCATGTGAAAATAAAACTGAAAGTATAAGGCCTGTATTTATTGTAAAGGTGGTATTTAATTGAGGAAAATTCTATGTTTGTCTGTAGTTTTCTGTGACCCCTACATGGTCTTCTTTACAACAAAAATAAAGAAGAGTTAATTACCCACAAAAGCATAATTTAATTTCCCCCCTGGAGATTTTGCGTAATTTCTTCCTTCCTGCAGTGAAACCAGGCTGTGGTGTCGCCCCTCTAAGAATCAGGCCTTTGTTGAAGTCTTCTCGTGTAAACAGCCGTCTGTCTAATTTAGGAGGACATCCTCCATACAAACAACCAGTCTGAAGGACTTGTGAAGTCTGCTATTCTCGCTGACGTTCTTTTCCTTGGACGAGCCTGTCTTTATATATCCCATCTTTCACACAAAGGGAATCGTTCTTTAAAACATTCCAAACAGGGTAGATTCTATTTTCGGAATCTCTGTGATCATGAAACCGGATTCTATCCCTTTTCCTTTTTTTGTGATGAAAATGTTGCTCTGATGATCATAGCTAATTGCTTCAACAATAAAGTGTTTTTATCTCGAGGAACGGTTCAACGACCCTTCTAATTATCCCGTGTAGTCATTTTAATTTCACCGAGGTGGAGGAAGATGAAACGAAGAGAGGGGAAGTTAATTCTTTCGAGTTTATGTCAAAAACACTGAATGAACTGAAGATGAAGGAGAAGAGCTCTTACAAAGCATTTCAAATACAAATATATGTATGTATGTATCTGAAATATATATTTGCAAGTAGGCATTGCACATCAAATATGGGTTGTTCTCCTTTTGTAGGAGCAACCAATATTACATATTAAATACATATACCTTTGTGCCACCTGTAATGCAACCTACAGTACACACCCATCATTTTTAAAAATAAATAAATGTATCTGCTTCATTTTGATAGTAGTTTATTGATACATTTGTATGGGAGGTATTTTGGTATGTTTTTGCCCATCCTTAATGGTTAGTATGGAATGAGAAGTCTGTAATATTATGTAATACGTGTCATTCAGTTTTTTGTGGCTTTTTGTGAGAGATGCAACTTCCCTTTTCCTCTCAGACATTGATGAGTGCAGAGAGAGGCCGCAGGTGTGCGGGCCTCACGCCACCTGTAACAATCAGCCCGGAACCTTCCGCTGTGAGTGTGCTAATGGCTTCCAGTTTGCCAGCGATGGGCACACCTGTATAGGTAAGTCTAAGTGTGTATGCCTGCCGTACCTGTGTCTACATGCGTACCTGTGTGTGCATGTCTACCTGTGTGTGCGTGTATGCTTGCTGTACCTGTGTGTGCATATTTGCAAGCTTAACTGTGTGCACGCTTACCTGTATCTGAATGCCTACCTGTGCGTGCATGCTAACCTGTGTGCATGCTCACCTCTGTTTGCACATACCTGTGTATGCATGCTTACCTGTCTGCACACTTATCTTTGTTTGCACACTTACCTGTGTGCATGCTAACCTGTGTGCATGCTTACCTGTCTGCACACTTACCTTTGTTTGCACACTTACCTGTGTGCATGCTTACCTGTTTACTGAACTGAAAATAAATTAATCCCAACACTGGTAGTCAGTGAGTGCAGCTGTATATTAATCCTTGAGTGGAAAATGACCTGGTGTTCTAGAAACGGTTATAAATTTGGGTGAAACGGCACGCCAGCGGTTCCTTTATAATTCTGCTCCCTTGTGTGCCCCCGCTCCCTGCAGAAGCGGACCGGCCCGTCGATCACTGCCAGGCCGGGACCCACAACTGTGACATTCCCCAGCGCGCTCGCTGTAGCTACACGGGCAGCTCCTCCTACATATGTTCCTGCCTGCCTGGGTTCGAGGGGGACGGCCGTGCCTGCAGGGGTACGTCCCGTTCCTCACTTTTCTGTGCGTGGGGGTGGGGGATAAGCTGGGGGGGCTTTCTCTGAGTTTCTCAAATTCAGATCCTGGAGGGCCGCGGTGTTCGATATGTGAATTTTTGTGAGCGTTCCATTTGCTCTGGGATTTGGGAATTTTTTTGGGGGGGATTGTGTGTTAGCGTAGACACCTCTCACCCTAATCTCCCCCTCTCACATACAGACATTGATGAGTGCCAGCCAGGCAGGTGCCATACGGATGCAGTGTGCTATAACACACAGGGATCCTTCAACTGCCAGTGCAGGCCTGGTTTCTATGGCGATGGAGTCCACTGCTCTTCAGGTAGGCCCCGTTCCCTTTTTTTTAATCACCCCCTGTCTTCCTGGTCTGCCTCAATTCAAATTCAAATCCATATCCAAATTCAAATTCAAATCCAAATCCAAATCCAAATCCAAATTCAAATAAAAAAAAAAAAAGTTTTAATCCATGTTTAGATAGAAATATTGTGCTTTGTCATATTGGCTCGCTGAAGTAAAAGGAAGGTCTGATACAATGCAAAAACCACCAAGCAATAAAATTAAACACTGAAGAGGAAAATGTAAAAATAAATAAACATGTTCTTCACAAACATAATCATAATTAGAAGAATTTCATATGGGACGTTTGCGTGCCCTTACCAGATGCACTTCCCACGTTAAAGGTCAAATCAAAACATGCTAGTGTGACATTGAATTTTTTTATTAAAATTGATATTACGGAAGGGATAAAGGTATGTTTACAGTGTCTTTGGCATACCAGTGGAAATTTTAAATGGTAAGCTGATGATAAGGGTTGGAAGGAATTCCAGAAATTCCAGGGACAAATTCCATGATGAAGTTATTTAGCCTTAATTTATCCGACCACAGCTGCCTTGTCTAAAGGTCACTGAGGTCACTGTGACATCTGTCACAAAACCATAATATCCTCAAAAATGGACAGTAATATTCGAGGAATTAGACGCGATTGGACAGTGCGACTGCTATATTGTTACATTGTCACGCTCTATGCAAATGCTTATGATCTTCTGTGCCTTGTGTATACATTTTTTGTCAAATATAAATATCTGGGGGCAAGCCTGGCGTGTGTGTGAATGTGTGTTTTATGAAGGACTTGGGGTAGATCACGTGTTACGAGGCATAAATTCACGGCTATTTTGTTTGTATGCGTCTCTAAAGTGTGAAAGTTTTTACCTGGACACTTGGCAGATTTCAGCTCCGACTGTGACAACTGCTGATATCTGTTCAAACGTTTTTAGCTTTTTAGTGACCAAGGGATACATCAACAATTTTTTCCATTGTGATTTTTTATGAATCTTCCCAGTGTGGGACGTGTTTTCATGTTACTGTACTAATGCTCTGCAGTGCCAGCTGGAACATATCTTTTTCAAGGAATGTAGAGCAGGAGAGAGAGAGAATGATATAGAGAGGGAGAGAAAGAGAGAGACATAGGAAGAGAGCGACAGCACTGTTTGGATAAAGGGCTCGCTGTAGCCATAGCGGACTGTAACAGTTATAAACAGAGGCCTTGCCCACACAGTGTAGGCAGGTTCCTGACTAAAACAGCAGTGTGCTCTGTTCTGATTCATCTCTGGATTTCCCATTACGCTCTGACACAGGGTCTCGGCTAACACAGAAACCTTTCCAGAACTTTGGGGAAACATTCGTTTGGGGGGTTAGATTCCCATTTGGGTTGTGAGATAATGTGATGATGAAGATGATGAAAGTTGGCCAAACAGTCTTAGAATGTTTTTTTGTTCCAAGCATATTTTTTGTCAGACTCTGAGGGGGGAAAGAATGTTCTAGACATGTTGTTTGGAACCTTATCGTACATGGTCCTGATGGTTATCACTTGAAACCTGAAGGAAAAAAAAAACATTTGAGGACTTTTTAAGAGTGCTCCAAATGAACGCTCTGAAATGGCAGGCTTGTTTTTGATCATTTCTGATAAAATTGACACAATTTCTTTTTTAACTTGAATAACAAAACTTAATGACTCTAAAAGGCCATTCCTCCAGTCTTACTTGTGGCTAGCAGGGGCCCAGACAGATGTGCACATGCTGGTAGTGTTTACCCCTCACTTTGCTAATGTTTACCCCTCACTTTGCTAATGTTCCCAGAACCCTAAATGAGTTACCTGTGTCAACGCTTTCACCACAGCTGTAGAACGAGAGGTCATGTAACAGAATAGAGCAGAACAGCCTGATTTGTAATGAAAGGGCTTTGGTAAGGAGAGGTGGGGGGGGGGAGGGGGTCACTGGTACAAGTCTGTGCTAATCTACTGCCCCGTGGTGCGAACATTTTACATAGTGACTCTTGGCAGAGTGCCCTTCACCCTTGGGTCTTGTTTTTGACATTGTGCTTGGGGGTGGGAGGTGGAGGGATTGTAGCTGCAAAAACCTGTGAATTATTTAGAGCAAGCCTCTCCCAGTCCTGGGACCAATTTGTACCAAGCGCCCCTGTGAAAGACTCTTGAGTGGCTTAAAGAGGCTGGCGGTGGTACGTGCTTTACGGGAACTCGAAGGCTGCGATAGAAACACAGGTTATAGGAGTATAGAAGCAGGGCATCTCTCGAGGAGCCCTGAGGATCCCGCTGGCTTCTGTCGTCACCTTCAGACCAGCAACCAATTCAGACCCAAGAAACCAGGTGAGGTGAATTAACTGTTCCAATCAGCAGCTAGAATGTATAAGTGTTTAGTAAACATGATTTCACAAAGCAGGATTAAAGAGTGAGTTAACTGCACTGAGTAAAACCCGGAACAGCTCTTTTTTTTACTTCAGTCCATGCTCCGGATTTGGGAGGGTTCCAGGTTTTACTCAGTGCAGTTATCCAGCTAACTCAGTTATCCTGCTTTGTAAACACCTACCTGCAGGTCTCCAGGACCAGGATAAGGGAGCCATAGGTTACAGGAGCCAATCAGATTGGCTCTCACACCACATGGAACGCTGATGTCAATCCCTTGTTGCTTTCGTCAGCGTTTGGATGGATTTCAATTAGTTCACTCTCTATTCTTTTTATGGGTCTCTCAACAATATTACAGGTTCTCGAAAACCAGAAATGTGGTTAAAAACCCTAGATCAGGGGTTTTCAAAGTGGGGGCCACGGCCCAACGGGGGGCCGCCAGGGGGTGCCAGGGGGGCCAATTGGAAGGGAGAGGAAAATGCAAAAAAAAAAAATCATTCAAATTTTTTTTTTTAATTCATAAGATTACTGTGCCGGTTTAAAATAAGATATAAATTGTTATGAATCCTTTCATATTGAAATTGGGTCTTTGCCATGCCCTTCTTTCAATCGCAGCCAATAACTAACCGTCTGCCTGTCAGTCAAAGCATTACGTTGAGCTGCTAACGGCCCGATTATGGAATCAAAATAAGGTCAAAAGTATTGTGTTGTGTATTAAGAAGCTGTATGTTTGATTTTTTGCCAGTGTAATTTAAAAGTTTATTTTTAAAGCCATTTCGCAATAGGGGGCCCCAGCCAGAGGCTATGGCTATTTGGGGGTCCTTGGCATGTAAAAGTTTGGGAACCCCTGCCCTAGATTACTGTTAAACGTACAGTTACAATATAAAATATGGCAATAAATAAAATAAAATGGTTAAACGACAAAAACAACATCAGCCAATGGTTTGAAAATGTCGGTGCATTTGATACAATACAACGTGAAACAATAGTGTTTTCTTTAAAAAAAAAAAATATCCAGCCAAGGAGCTTTTGCGATTCCAGCTCCTAATTTGTACATGCATGTCAAACACAGAGGAGCTCACCAGTCTTCTCTCTGTTACACGGCTGGTAAAATCCCCTTTGAAGTTACACGTGCGCCATGTTAACGTCCTTAAAATGGTCATGATTTACTTTTGCGGCCTGTATTTTCTACGCCGTTGTGCTTTGAGTGTCTTTGAAGTAACCAGTTTTTTTTTTTAACCCTCTTTTTCTTTTTTAGTTTTTATCTTTTATTTTTGTTTGAACATGCTTTTGGCGTCCACGGGATACTGTGGGAGTCTCTCGCCTGCCCCTGCTTATCGAAGGTAAATCAGTGCTTATTTTACGAGACGCAAGCGACGTCTCTTCCATGTCCTTCCTCCTCTATTTTTCCCTGGCAGCCGTGTCGTTTATTCCTGCTTTAATTACAGACTTGATTTCAGTGCAGGCGACGCTGAGAACGCAAACGATCCGCCAAACCTCGTGTTCCGCGCCACGCCGCCCCGCAGACGCCCTGCGGACGCCCCCATAATGATCAGTTCTTCACCTCTTGTGTTTTGCGGTTTTTTTGTTTTTTATTTTTCTTTCTTTTTTAAAAGCTTTTTGGTGCTGCTTCGCTTGCTTTATTTTGGACGCGTTTTATGGCTTGAGTTGACGGGCATCACTTATATTTCTGTGTTGCGACTTGTTGTAATATTGCCCAATCCTGTCCCGCCACAGACTGTGAGCCAGGCCTTCATCAGCACCCGACCGCACTAGTGCTCTTCTGACTGAATGGAAGCAAATCCCCACAGAAATGTTCCAACATCTAGTGGAGAGCCTTCCCAGGAGAGTGGAGGCTGCTATAGCAGCAACGAGGAGACCAACTCCATATTAATGCCTGTGATTTTGGAATGAGATGTTGGACGAACAAGTATCCATATACTTTTGGCCATGTTGTGTATATTTTGTAAATGGTTTTCCTTTCACGTATCAGCGAAGATGGTTCTTCTCACGCAGGGGAAAACAAAAGTACACCATCCTCTTTTACATCTGTTACGGGATGAATTCACCATCCTTTTTTACATCTGTTACGGGATGAATTCACCATCCTCTATTACATCTGTTACGGGATGAATTCACCATCCTTTTTTACATCTGTTACGGGATGAATTCACCATCCTCTTTTACATCTGTTACGGGATGAATTCACCATCCTTTTTTACATCTGTTACTGGATGAATTCACCATCCTCTTTTACATCTGTTACGGGATGAATTCACCATCCTCTTTTACATCTGTTACGGGATGAATTCACCATCCTTTTTTACATCTGTTACGGGATGAATTCACCATCCTCTTTTACATCTGTTACGGGATGAATTCACCATCCTCTTTTACATCTGTTACGGGATGAATTCACCATCCTTTTTTACATCTGTTACGGGATGAATTCACCATCCTCTTTTACATCTGTTACGGGATGAATTCACCATCCTCTTTTACATCTGTTACTGGATGAATTCACCATCCTTTTTTACATCTGTTACGGGATGAATTCACCATCCTCTTTTACATCTGTTACGGGATGAATTCACCATCCTTTTTTACATCTGTTACGGGATGAATTCACCATCCTCTTTTACATCTGTTACGGGATGAATTCACCATCCTCTTTTACATCTGTTACGGGATGAATTCACCATCCTTTTTTACATCTGTTACGGGATGAATTCACCATCCTCTTTTACATCTGTTACGGGATGAATTCACCATCCTCTTTTACATCTGTTACGGGATGAATTCACCATCCTCTTTTACATCTGTTACGGGATGAATTCACCATCCTCTTTTACATCTGTTACGGGATGAATTCACCATCCTCTTTTACATCTGTTACGGGATGAATTCACCATCCTCTTTTACATCAGTGAAGGCAGGTTGGCTCGTTGTCTGCTCGTGAACAAAAGCAAAGGTGGTGCTGTTGGACTGACTAGGTTTTCTTGTTTGGTTTTTTATGTTTCTGGGCAGACAGACAAAGTTTGTTTTGACTTGCTTGTTGTCCCCTTTGTGGAGTGAATGGTGAAAAATCTCAAAAAAGGCTGTGTGTGTGTCGTGTGTGTGTTTTGTGTGTCTGTTTGTCTGCGAGTGCTTTGAGTGTTGTGTTGTTGTGTGTCCATTCGTCTGTCCATCTGTCTGTGTCCGTGTCCGTCCTCCACCTTCAAACAGTGCCAGAGTGAGCATCTGTCACTCTGGGGGTTCCATGCAAAGTTTTTCAGAGGAGCAACATATGTAATCTAGATGTGAAACTGGCCCATTGCCTTACAGGCTAATAACAGACGCTCTTATCCAGAGCGACTTACACAGCTTTTATCATTTTTATATCCGTTCCTACTGGATACATCCTGAAGAATTTCAGGGTAACTCATTTGCTTAAAGGTGCAAGTGCAGTGTCCTACTTGGGAATCAAACCTGCAACCTTACGAGCCAAGTTGCCTAACCATCACACTACACTGACCGTGTCAAATAAAGCCAAGACATAAGCACCTTTTTCGGTTTGTTTTTCCGTGTTCCTCTTCAGAGCGTGAGAAGACACACTGCGAGCGTCAGAGGGACAGCGCCCTGGCTTCCTCTTCCGTTTTCGGCCCCCGCGGGTCACGCACCAATCTCGGCGTGTTCGTGCCCTCCTGCGACGCCCACGGGAACTACGAGCCCACGCAGTGCCAGGGCAGCCTCGGCCAGTGCTGGTGCGTCGACCGCGACGGGAAAGAGATCCCCGGAACCCGTACCCGCGGATCCGGCAGGAGGCCCATGTGTGAGTACATCGTTCTCCGGTGCCCACGGCGACCAGGGCTGTTAAACCCGTTGAGGAATTGGTTTTTTGGATAGTTTTTTTCAAAATTC
Source organism: Ilyophis sp. 1 JC-2022 (assembly GCA_022702515.1). Lineage (NCBI taxonomy): Eukaryota > Metazoa > Chordata > Actinopteri > Anguilliformes > Synaphobranchidae > Ilyophis > Ilyophis sp. 1 JC-2022. Next base: position 81,589,261 of record CM040405.1, read on the forward strand.
AAAAAGTCACTGTTTTAGAACTTCATTGCTTTCAGTTACCAGTAGTGATTGTTACATCAGCATTAGAATGTTCAGTTAAGAACATTCTAATCACATATTTGTGATCTTACACCTTAAACGGTTAAGGGGGTTGTCCTGTACAGAGAAAAAAAATGCATTTTCAAGATATTGCAACACTTAATTTATGGGAAAATATACAAGTGTGCTACTTTCAAATATTGAAATGCATTTTGTATTAAAAAATACACTGCTGTGAACCTTATGTTGTTTAACCTTATGTTGTGCTTTGGAAAAAAAATCCTCATATAATTGTATGGCATAGTAGTGTTTGTTCTTTTTTAGTTTGTGAACTGAATTTCAATTCAGAATGAATTTCCATGACTGACTTGACCCCAACCCCGGCAATCAGCCAAACCCCCAGGCAACTGACTTCTTGGCAGCATTTGAGATGCATAGTCTGTCTTACACAGCAATTTCAGTCTCCAGTCCTGGGTATCTGTGTCTGCTGTATTTATTGTAGTATTTCAGCTCCTAAGAACATTATTTAAGTAATTAGTTGGTAAGAGCGTCCACACACCTTGTTTTTGAGGCCTAAATCGGTTGATGATTGAAAATAAATTAAGAAAGTAAACCAGCAAACACTGTATCACCCGAGGACTGGAGTTTGACATCCCTGCTATTTGAAATGTAACTGTGGTTTCTTAACTGTGCATCCATCCATCCATTGAAATTTAACTGTGCATCTATCTCCGACCCCCCCCACACACACACAGGCATTGACCAGGTGGTGCCCCCGCCCCCTGTTGGCCCCACCCCCAGGCCTGACGTCAGCCCCTTGGCCCCGGGAACTTACCTGCTGTTTGCCCAGAATGGGAAAATCGACCACATTCCCCTCGATGGTCAGAAGATGAAAAAGAATGAGGCCAAAACCCTGCTTCACCTTCCTGTAAGCACCTGAACCAATCAAACACTGCCACAGCACCTCAACCAATCAAATGCTTCTACAGCACCTGAACCAATCAAACGCTTCCACAGCACCTGAACCAATCAAATGCTGCCTTAACTAGGGAATGAGACCTGTCATTTCATTGATATTCCATTTCTGGGTATTTCATCCAATAATAAAATTGTTTAAAATAAGTGGGAAAGAGTAGAAACTTTTGATTTATTTTCTTCCACCATGGACTATCTATATTTCTGTTTCACTTTGTCATATTATGTAATATTATATTTGTTAATTTATTGACTTATTAATTTTCTGCTGCAATTATTTGTGTCTGTAGAAACTAAATTAAGTCAGATTGCCAAAGAGGTCACTGATAGAGTACATCTTGTTCACTGTCGAAAACTTCAGGGCCACATGTTAAGATTTAAAGCCTGACTTAGCAGCTGATACAACGAAGAACCAAGGTGATTTATTTTTCTCCTGTATTTTCTCATTCTGAAAGCATGAAATTTAGTTTCTTGAAATATCAGTTTAAATTCTTGAAATATGCAATTTCTCTCCAGGTCTTACATGGTTCTATTTCGGTTGAAACTGAGCTAAGCCATTAAACAACGATGTCATTCTGTCTTTTGCATCCATTGTGTGTGTGTGTGTGTGTGTGTGGCTGAACTCTAACTGGGTTCGCTTGTACAGTAAACTGAAAGGCCACCTACTTGGGAATATCTGAAATTCCACGGGAACAATTTCCCGATTATCTGTAGAAAATAAATTACCACAGTGGGGTCCTTCGGCTGCCCATCTGACAAGCGGAACGCACGACAAAACCGCGTGGTTGGTTTGTGTTGCGGGAGGAATATTGAGCTTGCTGTTAGTCGCGTCCGTTGGCCTTCCCCGTACACGGCATTTACACGAAAGCGTGGTGTTCATTGAAACCTCCCGTGGTTGTATCCCCTACTGGCGATAATGGGTACTGCACCCGTGATGGAACCGATGTAACATAGACTTGTCATATTTATGTGGAAACTTTTCATAATGTAACATCACCATTTTGCGTGTATATAATAACAATCTATGATTCAGTTATTGATGTTGCTCTAAACTTCATCGATATAAGCATTTCTGTTGGACAACTGGCATTTTATGGAAAACCTCAGTTAAGAGTTTTTATAAAGATCAGTAGGAGAGAACGTGTGGTGGAGTCCATAGGGTGGGGGGATCTCGGCCCATATATACTAATCTCCCGAGTGGGTGGGAGGTCCATTCCTTCCCAGAGTACTTCTCTTTCTGTCCTGTGATTCCATCTCTTTCTGTAACCCTCTCTGTTTTACCCCTGCTCTGAATAAAGTGAAAAAAATCCATGACGAGGGTGGATTATCTGCTCTCCTTTACAAAAAAAACTCTTTTAATAATGACTTATGTCTTGTCCTTTTATTTTTTTCGACCATACCCCAGAACATGAATGCTGTTTGTTTGGATATGTTTCAATCTTGACTGTTGCAACAACAACAAAAAGTGGATCCTTTCAATTTTATTTCCATTGTTGCTTCTCTTTGACCACATGGACGGCGTGCATGAAAATGGGTCGTAAAAATTGGGTAACAATTTACATGAAGTTGCACCTATACCTGCCTCTACCATCAATTCTAAAAAAATAATAACTCAACCTTTCTTTCCACATATTAATTCTTCTGACAAAGGATTACATATCGCGGGTGTGTTATGGCCAGTCCATTATACTCTCATTAATTACTACTTGGAATGTGATTTCTGAGTGATTTATGAATTTAGGCCTTTTCTTCGTGCATTAATTGTAAGTCGCGCTGGTAAATGCCTAGAATGTAAACGTGAACGTGGGAATGTTCATGTCCATGTCTCTCTCATGGCTTCTGATCCCAGGACAAAGTGGTGATCGCTGTGGCGTACGACTGCGTGGAGAAAATGGTGTATTGGACGGACATCACCGGACCGTCCATCAGCAAGGCCAGCCTGCACGGAGGGGACCCGGTCCCAATCATCAGGACAGGTTTGTGAATGCTGTGTTTTCATTGGTCGAAAAACATGACCGCATCACAACCTCAAGTTCTTATGGATGAGCGTGCAGTTAGTGACGTGCGCTTGAATGATATGCGTCTGCACCCCCTCTGTGGAACGCTCCTCCAAAAAAACATCTGGGTAGCAGAGGGCGTTCAATATTTAAATCCCACTTCCACTACTGCTTTAGGGGTATACTACAAAGCATGGTTACTGAGTTAGCTGGATAACTGCTCTGAGTAAAACCCGGAACCCTCCCAAATCTGGAACATGAACTGAAGTAAAAAGTGCTGTTCCGGGTAACTCAGTAATCCTGCTTTATAGTATACCACCCTTGGTTAGTATGTTTGTATGTCTTGTTTTTATACTTTACTCTTTACTGCATTACTGTGCTGTGTATCTGTTTCGCTTTCTGTATATACTGTCCCCTGTTTTTTTACCTTGTTAAGCGACCTTGGCATCTGGAAAGGCTCTATACAAATAAAATGTGTTATTATTATTATTGCTGAAATAGCTTCACTTGTCAGGCTCCTGTCCTCATGGCTCTACCAGACACACCCTCTGCTGTGATGTAATTCTGACTTCCAGGGATGAACTTTGCTCATAGGCTAACGCTCAATTACTCCTGACCAATCATGAGCTTGCATGGGCGGAGTTCCAACCGGAAGGCATCAATTCAAGCCAACTCACACACTGGCCTATAACGTAGCGCCGGCTAAAGTCGGACTGCGAGAACCCAAACTGCAAAAAGTCTTACAAACTGCAGCTGCCCTTTCCAGATGCTCTAGACTAGAGAGAAAGGGATGGCAGCTGGATTAGAGATGTTTTTGGTAATGACAGTCTAAGCGATAGAATATAAATTCAGTGGCTGTGTGGCGTAGGCGGTCAGCCTGCACAGATGCATGATGGTCCCTCTAGAGCAGTGCTTCCCGGGGCGGCCCTGTGTCGGCCCCTTGTTGGCTGTTAAAGTTGACATCCTTCTGTAACGTTGTGCTTGATGTCTGGTTTATCGATGTTTGCTTTTGTCTCTGAGCGCTTAATTTGCCACAGATGGTTTAGCTTCAGTCGCCAGGTGTGCGTTTGTTTCTGCGTTTGGGGAATTCGCTGATTTCAGCAGTAGCGCCACCAGCTAATAAATTACAAACGCAACTGCTTCCAAAGGGAGCCATTTTGTTTTCCCCACAGCGCAGAAAATTTCAGTATTAGCTATCCGAGAACTGATCCGACTAAAAGTTTTTAAATGACTGGAATGTTCATTCTTCGTGACTCGAATATCTGTGACATAATGTAGAATTAAGAGGGTAAATGATCCTTCGCTTGGTATTTTCCGAGTCTAATTAAAAACAGCTGGTTATTCCTCAAGAATTGCAATCACGGTTGGAATGGAAAATGTGTTGTGTGTGCAGAACGGTCCGCAGCGTGGCGGCTTACCCATGTTTGCGTTCACGTTCCCTCAGATCTGGGGAGTCCGGAAGGCATCGCCATCGACCACCTGGGCCGCAACATGTTCTGGACAGACTCCATGCAGGACCGGATCGAGGTGGCCTCTCTGGACGGGACCAAGCGCCGGGTCCTGTTCGACACCGACCTGATCAACCCCCGCCCCATCATCGTGGATCCCGTCAAGGGGTGCGTCTTTACGGGTTTACTTCCTGAAGTGTAGGGATAAGGATAATATATAATAAACTTTATTTATTCAGTATTTCTCAAGAAGGTGCTCAAAGCTCTTTCAAGATAAAATAAAATAAAAGGTGAGAATGAAAATAAAAATATGTAAAATAAATATCAGTTAAAGCACACGCAGGTAAGTAGTTTTTTGCGCATATTTACTGGCCACTCTTGTCAAGAGGGACTTGCATACAATCCATTTATACAGCTGGATATTATACTGAAGAAATTCGGGTTAAGTACCCTGCCCAATGGGTACTTAATGCATGGTTCAGCAATGCCTGAGATTTGAACCGGCAACCTCTAGGTTATAAGCCCAGTCCTAACTGTAATACTATAGGGGCTTTACCACAGCCAGTCAGTGTGTTCTGTTCAGCTGCTAAGTTTGACCAGCTCAAATGGAACCTGTGTCTCTCCACCACCCCGCCACCAGGCACCTTTACTGGGCGGACTGGAACAGGGACGGCCCTAAAATAGAGGCGTCCCACATGGACGGGACCAATAGGAGGACGCTGGTGAGGGACAACCTGGGGCTGCCCAACGGCTTGACCTATGACCCCCACACCTCATTGCTGTGTTGGGCCGACGCAGGTGAGTTTCACTGGGGGGGTGGAGGGGTGCAAAGTACCACAGCCCTGACCCATTTATAAATTTGTAAGACTTTCGATTACATAAACGAGTGTACAGTAGAGTATATCTTTAACGTCCCAGAGGGGCACGTGTGTGAGTGCCATTCTCAAGAGGCACATTGTCATTCTCTCTCAGGTACCCGTAAGGTGGAATGCATGTCCCCCAGCCAGGAGAACCGTCGGAAAGTCATCGAAGGCATCCGGTACCCCTTCGGACTCGCGTCCTATGGGAGGAACCTCTACTACACCGACTGGAGGAGGTACGTCCGGGGGGCTCTTCCCAGCATGCCTTGCAGTTTTAACTGTGGCTCTATATGCAAGTGCAGCATCTTCAGCATAGTAACGCCCATAACAACAACTGGTTGGAGACAAAACAGTCCAAAAACAATGGTGGTTCCCAACCCTGTTCCTGGAGATCTACCGTCCTGTAGGTTTTCACTCCAACCCTAACAAAGCACACCTCATTCACCAGCTAGAGATTATGTTGAGCTGCTAATTAGTAGGATCAGGTGTGCCAAATTAGGGTTGAAATGAAAACCTACAGGATGGTAGATCTCTAGGAGCAGGGTTGGGGAATCACTGAAATACAGTTGAAATACAGTCTCCTGAAATTCATCATTTTTTAAGGATGAGCCTAAACTAATGAAGCATTGTAAACTGCCATAGAGCACAGACAACATCAATACTTTGCATTTAATTTCTATAGATGTTAATGAACAATTTGAACTGTATGGACCCAATCTATTCATTGAGCTCACTAGTGTCAGTATATCGTTGGAAGCCTCTTTTATACATAAAGGTAACACCATTAATCAAGCTAGCCAACTAGCTGGTACGTGGTCACATTTAGTTAATTGTTATTGAGCAATAAATAAAATAAATAGTACAACAGCTTTTTCAATCGGCACAGTGCACAGTGTGTGTGAAGCCAGTAACCGTTTCACCAGGTGCGGTGTGTTTGTGTGTGTGTGGTGATGATGTAGAAAGCAGCAGCTCTGTGGTGATGATGTAGAAAGCAGCAGCTCTGTGGTGATGATGTAGAAAGCAGCAGCTCTGTGGTGATGATGTAGAAAGCAGCAGCTCTGTGGTGATGATGTAGAAAGCAGCAGCTCTGTGGTGATGATGTAGAAAGCAGCAGCTCTGTGGTGATGATGTAGAAAGCAGCAGCTCTGTGGTGATGATGTAGAAAGCAGCAGCTCTGTGGTGATGATGTAGAAAGCAGCAGCTCTGTGGTGATGATGTCGAAAGCAGCAGCTCTGTGGTGATGATGTCGAAAGCAGCAGCTCTGTGGTGATGATGTAGAAAGCAGCAGCTCTGTGGTGATGATGTAGAAAGCAGCAGCTCTGTGGTGATGATGTAGAAAGCAGCAGCTCTGTGTTGATGATGTATAAAGCAACAGCATCGTTGTACTTCCTTATGGGGAAGCCATTGCTCTTGTTATAAACATTGATGGGGGCTGGAGAAATGTATAATGTGTGTGTGTGGGAAGAGGGGGGGGGGTGGGGGGGACAGGGGTAGAAGTGTGTGTGTGAATGTGCGTGTGTGTGGGGGGGTGGGGGGTTGATATCAGGGACACGGTGTTCTGCTGTGCTGCTGGTTACATCATTAAACTCAACACAGTCCACAGTGTCCAGCACTGAGTCCCGCTCGTCTCACAGTGAATAATGTGGCCAATGTTTGGTTAAGCTGCATCCAGTGTCCAGATACTTTAAGAGGGGGGGGGGGGGGGGGTGCCTTACGCCCCCAGACAGGCTCCCATAGGAATACAGGCTTCCGGTTTGTTCCTCTGCCCACAGAGAGAGCGAGACAGAGGAAGGGAGACAGACAGTGAAATATTATAATATTTTAATATTTATACAGTTTTATAATACTTTTTTTGTAACCTATGTTTTGGCAATATAAGTGCTTGTATTTGCAATGCCAATAAAGCACTTTGAAGTTTATTGAAAGAGAGGGTGAGGGAGGGAGGGAGACAGAGAGAAAGAGAGGATGAGAGAGAGAGAGAGAGTGAGTGAGGGAGGGAGGGAGGGAGACAGAGAGAAAGAGAGGATGAGAGAGAGACAGAGTGAGATGGAAAGTGAGTGGGAGTGAGTGAGGGAGGGAGTGAGACAGAGAGAAAGAGAGGATGAGAGAGAGACAGAGTGAGAGAGAGATAGAGAGTGAGTGAGGGAGGGAGTGAGACAGAGAGAAAGAGAGGATGAGAGAGATACAGAGTGAGAGAGAGATAGAGAGTGAGAGAGGGAGTGAGACAGAGAGAAAGAGAGGATGAGAGAGGGAGAGAGAGAGATAGAGAGTGAGTGAGTGAGGGAGGGAGTGAGACAGAGAGAAAGAGAGGATGAGAGAGAGACAGAGTGAGAGAGAGATAGAGAGTGAGTGAGTGAGGGAGGGAGTGAGACAGAGAGAAATAGAGGATGAGAGAGAGACAGAGTGAGAGAGAGAGATAGAGAGTGAGTGAGTGAGGGAGGGAGTGAGACAGAGAGAAAGAGAGGATGAGAGAGAGAGTGAGTGAGGGAGGGAGTGAGACAGAGAGAAACAGAGGATTAGAGAGAGAGAGAGAGAGAGTGAGTGAGGGAGGGAGTGAGACAGAGAGAAAGAGAGGATGAGAGAGAGACAGAGTGAGAGAGAGATAGAGAGTGAGTGAGTGAGGGAGGGAGTGAGACAGAGAGAAATAGAGGATGAGAGAGAGACAGAGTGAGAGAGAGAGATAGAGAGTGAGTGAGTGAGGGAGGGAGTGAGACAGAGAGAAAGAGAGGATGAGAGAGAGAGTGAGTGAGGGAGGGAGTGAGACAGAGAGAAACAGAGGATTAGAGAGAGAGAGAGAGAGAGTGAGTGAGGGAGGGAGTGAGACAGAGAGAAATAGAGGATGAGAGAGAGACAGAGTGAGAGAGAGAGATAGAGAGTGAGTGAGTGAGGGAGGGAGTGAGACAGAGAGAAAGAGAGGATGAGAGAGAGAGAGTGAGTGAGGGAGGGAGTGAGACAGAGAGAAAGAGAGGATGAGAGAGAGAGAGTGAGTGAGTGAGGGAGGGAGTGAGACAGAGAGAAACAGAGGATGAGAGAGAGACAGAGTGAGATGTCAGCTCTGTGTGTTGTTGTAATTCAGCAGGGAATGACAGAGCGTCTGAGTGTCGGGCCGATGCCCCGCTGTGCCCCCCTATACCCTGCGGGTATCTCTGTCTCTGAAAGGGTGGGGCGGGTCGGGGTCTTTCTCTGATCTCGTCAGAGGTCCAAATTCTCCGGTGGCAAAAAGGGCTGCTCAGCCCACAAACCAGAGGGATGAAATTCAGTCACTTGGCAAGGAACTGATTCTCACTGCAGTTTGCAATTATGGGATCTGCAGCTTGACTACGAAACATGAGTTCCTCGACTCAACACTTTTCTTGGACTTGGTACTTAGCAATTGAGGTATTAAGGCTATGAGAAGTGCTGGCAAGATTGGCTGTGTGTGTGTGTGTGCGTGCGTGCGTGCGTGCGTGGCGTGTTTGAGTACAGTGCTGAGCTGCATGTCTGTGGCGTGTTTGAGTACAGCGCTGAGCTGTGTGTCTGTGGCGTGTTTGAGTACAGCGCTGAGCTGCGTGTCTGTGGCGTGTTTGAGTACAGCGCTGAGCTGTGTGTCTGTGGCGTGTTTGAGTACAGCGCTGAGCTGTGTGTCTGTGGCGTGTTTGAGTACAGCGCTGAGCTGTGTGTCTGTGGCATGGCGTGTTTGAGTACATGTCTGTGGCGTGTTTGCATTTCAGGGACGCGGTGGTGGCGGTGGATCGTACGGCGGGGAGAGAGACGGACGAGTTCCTGCCACAGAAGCGCTCTCGGCTCTACGGAATCACCACGGCTTACTCCCAGTGCCCTTCCGGTACATTCCCACTTTATTTCTGCCTAAAAAGCTAATTAAAAACCAGTTTCAACTCCATTTCAGTTCAGTCAAAGACATGAATTACACAAATACAAACACAAACGGACGGTTTACCAAATATCCGCTGCATAAATGTATCAAGTAAAAGCTGGTTTACAGGTAGGTGACAGTCAGGCACAGACCGCCGCCAAGTCTGAACACGTTAATCAGTTCCTCTTCGGCCCATGTTCCACCGACCCTCCCACCAAATTTGGTGCAAATCCGTGCACAACGCTTTGAGATATCCTGCTAACAGACACACAAACACACCAACATGGGGGTGGTAATAAATATCATGAGAAACCCACATGCAAATACATTTTTCAAATCTTATTTCATATTTCACTGCCCGTCTCTGCAATCCGGAAATTAACTGAAATCCAATTCATTCATTTACAAATTCCACAAATGTGCTACGAAGATTTTTCATGTATTTCATTAAATTTATGTTCATTTGAAGAGGAATGTGATTTTTCTTTCCTGTATAAAAAAACCCCAATTCCAGGTGCAGAGGAATGCAGTATTGTGTTCTGTGTGTGAGGCCCTGACTGTCCCTGCCCCCCTGACCCTGAGCTTCTCTGACATCCATGTTACGCTTAACACCCAGACCCTGCTATGCCTGTAAAGGGGAAAGGCCACATATTTTACATCCGTTCCTGCGATTGGAAACGCGGAGGGATTGTTGCCGCCAGAGCGCTGCCGCGGATAGATAGCAGGATTGTTGTTACAGCCTGGTGCAGGGTAGCAGGCCCGTGACAGATCCGGCACTGTCCCAGACTCTTTCGCCTCTGCCTCTGCCCCTGCTCTTGCCCCTGCCCCCTGCTCCCTGCCCCCTGCCCGCACCCCACCCAAATCCCCCGTCTGGATGCAATTACTCATGCTGAGAGAAATGCAAATCCAGGCTTCCTGTACATCTGGGTGCACGGTGCATTATCCTGATCTGGCCTGATGTAAGAGGAATTAATGGGTGTATACTGTTCTCTTAAAAGTCACCAACACATCCTGATGAATCCCAGCCTTTTGCACTTTGGCAAACAGAAGTTACTGACCTTATATTACAAAAGTATTGTCCATTTAAATTAAGTATTGTCCATTTAGCTTTTTTTCTTTGGCCTATCAATGTGAAATGTTTAATATGATATGTATAATATATGTACATTTGGGCATGATTTTAATGTGCAATGAATTCCTGGCAAAGCAATAAAGACATGGAACACATTAAATTAAATTATATACAGTTAACTTTAATTCAATTCCACCAATAAGTCAAATGTTCACTTTTACAAAACAGCGCTGGTAATTGAAAGCAATGACATATAATTTTGGAAAAAACATAATGAATTAAAAACTTTTTAAAACTCTTCAAGGGGTTAAAGCTGAACACTGGTGGTGAACACGTGCTTTATCTCATTAAGAAACAGCTGGTCACCTTCAACCGCTACCACCGTCGCTAATGGAAACCGCATTCTTCGTTGACGCGTATTCTGTGCATCCTGTGCTCCGCGTGATGTTTAGAGAACGTAGCCTATTCATTTATCTCGCGCTTGTATTTTCTTCTTCTTTTCTCTGCGAATCAATTTGGAAAATCAATTATAGACCCTGGGCTCTGCCTTCTCTCCCCAGGACAAAACTACTGCGCCGTGAACAACGGAGGCTGCACGCACTTGTGTCTAGCGACCCCTACCGGCCGCACGTGCATGTGCCCCGACAACGCCGTGGGCGTGAGCTGCGTGGAGAGGGAGAGCAGATATTGAGGAGGAGGAGGAGCAGAGGAGCGTTCTCTAACAGGAGCACGCGCTCAACGTGCTCCTCCTGATGCCACTGGTGCTAAAAGTCGTGTCACCTGACACTACACTTTACTTAATAATGCCACTAAGTACCAGCCATGGACAGCAAGCTAATTTTATTTTTGGTTTGTTTTGTTGTTTTTATTTTTAATATCTCAGTACATTTTTTAAATGATGAATTGCATTTGTTGTCATTTATCTGTCACTTTCTTTGTAAATCACATGGTTTTTTTTTCTGTAAATAAATCCAAACATAAACAGGTTTTTTTTTTTTGGTAAATTCTGTAGTGCACTCAAGTTATGGCCACCACTGTGGAAAAACAACTATTATCTTATAATTATCATCTAACATGTATATCTATTTGGAGCTTAAAATTAATATTTTCTTAAAATAAACAAAACGAGTTCCAGAGAAAGTCCTCAGTTGTGCACACAGATAAAGGACAAGCGGCCTGTATACAGAAGATTTATAAATGCCTGGTGTGTTCAACTGAATTTCTTCCTCTGAGATTAGTTCATTTTAGTGCCTTTAAAGTATGAGCAGGTGCTCTGTAGCCGAATGTAACAGGGTGTGTGGGTGGGGTGGGGGGGGGGGGGGGTGGCCAATGGCAGAATGGAGTATGTTTGATTGACGCTTTGCTCAAACCTGGTCCGGCTTTCTGTGCCTTCACCCCGGAGAGGATTGGAGGCCATATGTTCAAATACTTTACAGAGTTGATGTAGCTTCTCCTGGTATAAGCAGCTGCTGGAGTGAGAGAAGGAGAGAGAGAGAGAGGGAGGGGGAGAGAGAGAGAGAAGGAGAAGAGAGAGAGAGCGAGAGAGAAGGAGAAGAGAGAGAGAGAAGGAGAAGAGTGAGAGCGAGAGAGAGAAGGAGAAGAGAGAGAGAAGGAGTAGAGAGAGAGAGAGAGATGTTTACATTCTGTACAGCTGTCCAATAAAACAAACTTTTTCTTTTTTTTTTACATAAATGTGTACATTGTGTTTTTTCTGGAAATGTCTCTTAAAATGTCTTTTTTAGGCTAATAGAAATTGTTTCCTTTGTTTTCTGGCTGGCCACTCTTGTTCATGAGTATATGAGTATGTCGAACACTAATAAGTAATCCATATAAGCAAAGGAACCAGCCAATCATTACACGTATACATTCAAACCTACAGTCATATGTCTCTTGCTCAAACAGACCATCATAAGGATTTTACAGAAAAATACCGTATAAGATTAGAGGCAACATCGTTTAAAGGTCATAAGTTAAAACAAACTAATCAATAAAGCGTTAACTGTATTGGATTGATAATTGTGTTTTCATGGCTGAATATTGGGTCTCATCTTAGGGTAGGATTTGGTGCTTTAAACTGCTTTTTGAGCATTAAATCACATGATATGCGGTGGTTATGTAACCCCTGGAGTAGCATAAATTATATAGTTATTAGATTAAAGTGATATGTAAAATGTGTCATGGTGTGTTGCGAGGTAGGTGCTCTATCACTGGCTTTGATACAAAGGGAATCACCTGCATTCTATGGTATCTGTACTGTCTGGGACCATGACCGAATATGATCCCTGTTCCCTGTCCCCTGTCCACTCAGACCCCTGCATACTATGTGCCCTGTCCCCTCACTTTGCAGGCAGTGTGCGAAAGAAATCCTACAAAGCTCTTTCCAAACTAGTGAGAACGTAGTTTGTAATATATGTCATATGTAAACTATCAATCAGTTTACATATGACAGTGGTGACAAGCTGTAGATCACGAATGAAGATAGAAATAACAAAAATAAAAAGAGTAGTTCGTAATATGTCCTGCTCTTGTACTACAATTTGTAGTTTTTACTTCCGGGTTACTTACTGAAATTGTGGGCTGAGTGCACAGTTCTGTGGGTGAGTGTGCTCCTGAATCCCCTCAACAAAACCCCGGAAATAAGGGGTTCATCCTGGGATTTTAAGTGCCCCCATTTGTGAAAAAAAGTCGCCCACTCAAAAGCTTTTTTGACGAAGTTGACTCAAATATGCGCCCTCAAAGGGGTGAAGGGATCATATTTGGACACAGCCCAGGTGATGTTGATACCTGCACTCTATGGCATCTGTGCTGTATGGGTAATGTTAATACCTGCAGTCTATGGTGTATATATTACCTAGGTTATGTTGATACCTGCACTCTATGGTATCTATATGATCTTGGTGATGTTTAAACTGTGCAGACTCAATGTGGAGACAACTGCTCCTTAACACACAGATGTACATATGCACACATTCAAATGTAGATCTACTCACTTGAGCGCCACACACGCATACAGACTTGTAGCGTAGACATCCATTCTCTTATGCAATTTAAAGTTAAATATCTTTATGATTTGTGAGCCATTTCAACTCACACACTGTAGCATTAAAAAAAAGATCTGTCACCACATTATTTATTGTTCTCTTTATTTATGGATTTGTTCTTATCAACTGGCTCCTTCATGTGTACTGCCTCTGGGTACAGCAATCTCCTGAATTAAGTACCAGACCATTATAGGGTCCGACTGCAAGCTGGCCAGCTCCCCACCATTAATCAATTTGTCCTGTTTGACATATTTCATGGGTCATGATTCTGATCTTTATGTCCATAAATCTGAGAGATAGTGTACCGCTATCTCTCTGTGGTCCAGTTCCCAGGAGAAATCAGTTCCACACAGAAACTACGCACAAGCTTCCTTCATGAAAACATTGGGCCTCATTCATCAATCACTCTACAAACAAATTTGTTCTTAAGACATTCTTTAAAACGTTTTTACAAACATTTCGGGATTAACTGATGTTTGTGTCTAGAGCTTCTGTTTTACCCCACAAAAAAGCCCTATGAAGAACACATTGGTAAATGCCAGAATGTTCAGGAAAACGTTTTAAAGAAAGTCTTAAGAACAAATGAGTTCATAGAATGGTTGGTGAATGAGGCCCAATGAGTCTTATTTTGTTGTAGTTTTGTTCTAGAACAAAACCAGCAGGAGAGAGAGCGCACACTGGCCTTGGGGTCAAAGGGAACATTGCATTTCCCAATGACTCCCATACAAGATTTCAACAAAATGTTAAAGAAAATGTCCTACGAGCTCTGCTGTAATTCTTACATAATAGAGCACATATCTTCAAGGCTCTGTCCATTTATCACCACAGGAAGTATAGAATCAGATTTTTTTTTTTTACTTTCTAAATTACTGAGTTTATGTGATTAGTTTTATTTGTTGTTCCAGTTTCTGGAACCCCTGTGTTGGATAATAAATCAAACTGTAGCTACATATTTACCTCCCAAAAAAGGAATATGAAGTCTGTGTGGCTGAGCAGTTGCATGACAAACTGAAACATCCACACCTTCTCCTGTTAATACAGGTCATTACAACTTAACAGTGCTGCATGACAATATGCATACAGCCGTCCAAAATAAAAGTAATTAGTATAGATGATAACTTTTATTATCTTTTTTGTATTCACTGAATGACTCGTGCCGATTGTTCATTATAATCACTATCATAAAATACATTGACATCCGAACACGTGAGACGTTGGTGTCGTTGTGCCGACTTCGCCAGTATTAGACAAACTGAAATGTGAATACGTAATCCCGTTGATTGGTTGGTTGGGGTAGCGCGCCCCCTTATGTTTAATGTCGAAACTGCTAGCGCACTGTATTTACACCGTTAAAACACTAGAGGTCGCTGTCTACATCTGTAACAACAGGTAACCATATCGGCCGACTCACTTTCATTTGCTGGGTTAGCCATCGAGAGGGAACTAAATAATTCCATATTTGTGTCAAAAAAGTGATTCAGATTCACTTCTTATTAATACTACCAGCAATTACAAATAACTACCCTTGTGTGCATTTATAAAGTACAATGTTCTCCTGGGTAGTAAAAACATTATATAGACGCACATTATTCTTTTAGCTCTTGCAGTTGAAACAATTTGAAGACCATTTCACATTTCACACCAGACTCAAACTAGTCTTAGACAAATTGTTATTTGAATGCTTTGTCAATGTCACGTATGTCGCTCCCTGCAGAAAGTGAACAAAATGGTAATGACTAGGTTATTGTGCTGGCCCCACACTAATGAATAATACACGTCTCACTGGATAAAAGAAAGAGGGCAAAAAGGTTGGATTTCATTGGTTGCCCTGGACTGTGGGTGTAAACAGCTGCCATCGACACGCGTTGCATTACAGTACATTATTTATTTGCTTGCAGGCATCGCGCTCAGGCACGACTTGCAAAACTTACATAACATCATTTTATACAGCTCTGTGGTTAACACCACAAGCCAGAATAAAAGCCGTGTCTCACTCAAGGGTGCGGCAGTGCCATACAGAGTGATGAGGACTGCAAAGTGCGATCTTCTGGTGACAGACGTATTTCCTAAAACCTACATCAGTGTTTTCAAACCTTTTTTTCTGCTACTTTTTATAATCAAAACATTTCCAAAGCGCACCACTATCCAATTAACCACTGAAACGTTACAAAATGCCACACATATGTTCTATATGTATATGTGGTGGAATTTAAAAATCTCCCACAACACACCTGGCAAACTTTGATGGCACACCGGTTAAAAAACACAGCAGGGGTCTGTATCACAAAGCAGGATTACTGAGTTAGCTGGATAACTGCACTGAGGAACCCTCCCAAATCTGGAACATGGACTGAAGTAAAAAGAACTGTGCCAGGTTTTACTCAGTGCAGGTATCCAGTTAACTTGGTAATCCTGCTTTGTGATATCCCCCCAGGCCCAGTAGTTAAAAACTTAATTAACTCATATAGCAGACGCTTTTATCCAAAGCGACAAATTGGATGCTATTTTAATCCCCATCTGATTGGATCAGATTTAGAAATCCCATATTTTGTGGTCCAGGATCAGACAACATAGTCAAATTTTGTCCCGGTATTTCAAAGCAATTCAGGATAGGATCACCCTGATCCAGATTCAGACTTTTCAAGATTACCAGATCCTGAATATCAGTGCTTTAATCCTACCTATCTCCACCAACTGGACATGAAGAACAACACAAGGAAGACAGACAGTATAGCAATTTAGAGCCATTTATTAAGAATATAATGATACATAATATTTACATAACACTTGCTTAAAATCATAATGGAATTGTAATCAAAGATAAGGAATCTAATCGGGAAACAACAACAAAAAGTTCACGGATCCTCTTCATTAAAAGACAGCTGCAGAGCAGCAGTACTATCAAGCCAAAGTGTGGTTTCAGTTCCACGGCCAAAACTCCCTCACAGATCCGCTACAACAATACCCTGGAAGAGCAAGGTGTGTCGTTGAGCGCCTAAATGGGGTACTGAAGAGGTGCTTTGCGTGCCTAAACTATCTGTGAGTGGAACCACAAAGAGCATGCAGCCTAATACTGGCCTGTATTGTGCTACACAATATCACTACTGCCACAGTGTCCCCTCTGTGACATCAATGATCCTCCAGAGCCCCTTCCTCATGCTGATGATCCTCCAGAGCCCCTTCCTCCTGCTGATGATCCTCCAGAGCCCCTTCCTCCTGCTGATGATCCTCCAGAGCCCCTTCCTCATGCTGATGATCCTCCAGAGCCCCTTCCTCCTGCTGATGATCCTCCAGAGCCCCTTCCTCCTGCTGATGATGGTCACATGGTTTCTCATACCATAGTTATGCCGACGATACTCAACTCTTCCTTTCTTTCCCTCCCTCTACCCAACAGGTGAAGGAGAGGATATCTGCTTGTCTGGCCGACATCTCTGAGTGGATGACTACCCATCACCTGAAGCTCAACCTTGACAAGACAGAGCTCCTCTTCATGCCATACAAAACCTCCCCGCTACTTGACCTCTCCATCACCGTTGACGGGACCGTGGTGGCTGCCTCCCGCTCTGCAAAGAACCTGGGGGTGGTCCTAGACGACCAGCTGGACTTCAAAGACCACATCAGGGCGACGGCACGGTCCTGCAGGTTCCTCCTGTACAACATCAGGAGGATTCGATCGTACCTGACCACCTACTCCACCCAGCTTCTGGTCCAGACTATGGTCACCTCACGCCTGGACTACTGCAACTCCCTGCTCGCAAGCTTACCAGCCTGCGCCATACTCCCTCTTCAACTGATCCAGAACGCAGCTGCCCGGCTTGTGTTTAACCTCCCGATATTTTCACATGTCACCCCCCTGTTGAGGTCACTCCACTGGCTGCCAGTTGCAGCTAGGATCAGGTTCAAAGTTCTGACCCTGGCCCACACTGCAGCTAACAGGACAGGCCCCGTCTACCTGCAGGACCTGATCCAGACCTATGTTCCTGCTCGACCACTTCGCTCATCTACAGCAGGGCGCCTCGCACTTCCGCCCCTCCGTGTCAATGGCGCTCGCTCCTCCCGACCGCGGAGCTTTTCCACCCTAGCTCCCCAGTGGTGGAACGAACTTCCCATTCCCCTACGCTCAATACCAACCCTGCCTGCTTTCCGTCATGGCCTGAAAACACACCTTTTCAGGCTCCACCTGGACTAATACTTGTCTAGGACCTCATGGTATGTCTTCTTGTTGAACTATGTACTCAAGTTTATACTATTTAGAATAGAATTGTAGTAGATTGATTTACTGATTTACCCAGTTCACTGTGAACTGCATTGTGTTCGTTACTAGGGATAGCTGATACTGTATGGGAAGAATGTGCTTTCTTATCTGTTCTGCAGTAACTTTGATGACCTTTCTATATGCACTTACTGTACGTCGCTTTGGATAAAAGCGTCTGCTAAATGACTATAATGTAATGTAATGTAATGATGATCCTCCAGAGCCCCTTCCTCCTGCTGATGATCCTCCAGAGCCCCTTCCTCCTGCTGATGATCCTCCAGAGCCACTTCCTCATGCTGATGATCCTCCAGAGCCCCTTCCTCCTGCTGATGATCCTCCAGAGCCCCTTCCTCCTGCTGATGATCCTCCAGAGCCCCTTCCTCCTGCTGATGATCCTCCAGAGCCCCTTCCTCCTGCTGATGATCCTCCAGAGCCCCTTCCTCCTGCTGATGATCCTCCAGAGCCCCTTCCTCCTGCTGATGATCCTCCAGAGCCCCTTGCTCCTGCTGATGATCCAGGCCCACCTGTGGAGTTTCCTCTAAATGGGAGACTGAGTGGTCGTGCAATGCGCGATGCTATTGTCCACAATTTGTGCCTATTTTGTTGAAGATATGTTTTGATTATTCAGAATTACATTTTTGATTGACATCATTTTATGATCACAAACTAATTATTTGGTTGAATACACTGTTCTGAGAGGTAGGCCACTGCAAATGTGTCAAAAAAATAAATGAAAATTTTATCAACCATAGAGGCTACAAATTATATATTATTTCAATTTACAAACTTTATCATCTTATTTATATTGAAAAATGTTTTTATGTAGTATAGTACATTTTGCTCTGTTATTCCACTCTAAATCCGCCCCACCAGTTGGATCAAGGTAATCCTGATTTTTTCGATCAAACTGATCCCAATCCTATGTTTTTGTTTTGAACTACCCAAAATTCAAATATGATCCAATCGGATAGAGATTAAAAATTGCTTGGTTGCTACCGGGCCCTGGTTGCTTGGGTCTGAATTGGATGCTGCTTGTGGCGCTCCACGACCAGGGCTGCAAACCCCTGCTGCAGGTAATAGTGTTTATGCAAAAGCAGAGAAGTGGGGGTTTAAGCTTTGTGCAAAACTGCTAATTTTATCATCATACAACTGTGTGTGTGCAGCCTATTGATGATCATGAGCCTTATTATAGCCAGTGAGGCTAATCCATCTGAAATGCACTGCCAGGAGCATCTGAATAAAAAAATATATAAAACAATAATGTGAAATATAATGGACAATAAACTGGTTTGGAAGTATTATTTATATGATTTATGCTCTTAGATGTGGTTATGATGATTGTATAATGGTTCTGGGTTGACATAGTAAACCCACATTAGTGCTCTTGTGATGCTGTGCTGTACACCGTCTCTGATATTACCCCCCCCCCCCCCCCCCAAACACACACATGCACGCACACACACACACACACACACACACACACACACACACACACAAACACACAAACACACACATCATTCACAACCCTGTGGCCGGTCAGAAAAACATCTACTTCCCCTTTCACAACTTTTTGTTTTTGTGGTTATTGTTGCTAAAATGCCTCCAGTAGTAAATACAAAACATTCCTTCTCATTTTTTCAAACACACTCTCAGAAATAAACATACAGTGGTGGTACATTTTTGTTCTTGAAGGACCAAAATTAAAAAATATACCCTGAAAGGTAGAATAATGTTATTTGGGTACTAATAAGTACAAATGGATAATTAATGCCATGGCTAGGGTTATTTTATATAGGTCATAGGGCATTTTTTATATGGTAGGCTACCACCCCAGTGACAAGCGCTGTATATTTTTTGGCACTGATTTTTTCTGAGAGTGTATTTAACTAAATTTCAGTATCCAGTATCCAGGATTTGATTTCTTATTTTTTCTAGGTTTGAACCCATCTAAATATTATAATTTCTGTCTCACAAATGTATCATACATAATGGAACATGGTTAAAAGGATTTCCAAACACAATTGAAAGTTTTCAATTTTGCAGACTGGTTCATTCTCACAGGTGTAGATATTAATGATGCAATGATTCCCCATGACTTTCAAATGAAATCTCCATTATGAATGCCTTGGAGATAGCTACATATTTACGAATATAAGGCTACTGTAGGTAGGGTCCCTTGATTTGTTTTGAACTTGTAACATAACAGTGCAACAATATTTTTAAACAATTAATCTACAACCGAGTATTGTACACATAGTACACTACAGAGACCACCAAGTTCTCATTTTCTCGTAGAACGCGAGCTGTTTGTCCATTTTTTCAAACCAGAGTAAGAGTATTTTACAATGATCAGTGAATGGACAGGACAGGCCTGCTCCATAAAATACAAAAGAAGCTCCACCCAGATGGAGACTCTGCTGACGTATTGAGCATCTGTCGAAATAATTTGTTTGATTGATATGGGGTTAGCCCTTGTTCAGCCAATGGAATAAAACAATTGTATTTTGTGGGCGGGATTTCCGGTGATCCTGTATTTTGTGTCAAATTCACAAAGGCGGATTAAACGCCTGGTATAATCAGAACACAAACAGAGCTGCAGGTACGTTACTGACAGTGTCTTTCCAGTGCCTTTAAACCTGAAACACAACGACATGCAGTTTATTGAATGAAGGTGTGGAAATCGATAAAATGCAGAACTTTGCACAGTTTCATTGATACCGCTGTATGGGGCTGGTGTCTAGTTTGCTTTGCTCACAGAAATGCATTGGAACATGAACAGCTAACATTTGCGAGCTAGCTGATGTTAATGTTATTTATTGAGCCATCTTGATACTTCGCTAGCTATATTACTATTAACATGTATTATATGGCCAGACATCTTGAAATAAATGAAGCCTAGTATTGCGCTGCTTCTAACATTTTGCAATTGCAGCTTTGGGAGTAACGTTACTTTGGTAGAGAACTCTAGCGTTGCGTTGGCTATGTACGTGTGGGAGATATCGCTATAGCTGTGCTGCGCAGAGAGGTCGCTCATTACGATAACTGCGCTTATCTAACGTTGGCCTCTTCTCACACACCGCTGTTAAGGTAAGTTAACGGTGTTTTCTGTGGGTTATTGACGTGAACGGTCATTAGCTAGCCAGCGCTAACTCTTTTAGCTAACGTTACACGGTGCGTAATTGCGTAAAGTAATAAACCAGCTTGCCAACTCGCTAACAAACATGCTCGTTTATTTCAGATAACGGTATGCATTCAATAAGTTCATTTTGTGAAACAGTTTGCGAATATGCTAATTATGTTGGTTCATGATGATATGTAGGCGCTTATCCCCAAGTTGGCTTGGCTATCAGCTGGTTTATCTAATGTTAGGGAGCTAGCTCTCAGTAGCTTGCTTGGCATGTCAGCTACACATCGCTAGCGTGCAGCTGCAGTAAATGGCAGCATAGCTGTTGAGCACAACGTTGGCTGGATTCCGCAATTGTACATAAAACAAGATACCATTAAATGACGTTTCTTCTTTCTTCTCGCTCGACAAAATGTAGATTGGGCAGCGGTGTGGTTGTGTTGCAGGACATGACCTGACTAACGACGCAAACGAAGCTCCTCCAAGTCTGTAAACGGGCGTTTGCAACGTCCGGCATTTTTAATCATGTGTATGATCGGCAGCACAACAGCAGTAAACCCATCAGCGGAATAAATCTGCTCGCTGGATTACATTTAATCGACATGTAAAACATCATGCTACAATACCTCTATAGATTATCAACATGCTATATTAGGAACAATAATCATTTGTTTGTGACAGCCTAGCTGGCCAGATAGCCCTCTCTTAGCTAGCGAAGTTATCACCGTATATATTTTAACATTGGATCGTTTGTCTCTCATTGACCCAGCTGGAGAGGTCTGAGGCCGTCGGGGATGTTTTCGTAAGCAACGTTACTGGGGACACCGAGAATACTTCACTTCACCCTTCAGCGAAACTGTTCCCCGCGGCTAACCACTACGTCGCTGTTGATGAAGAGCGATATACTCCGCCGATTTCTTTCTGGTGACTGGAGTTTATCCCAAAATGGCCAGCCGCCACCTGGCTAATGTGTCCCATGCGTGGGACAAGTACATGGAGTCCAGGGCACATGGAGCCGATCCAGAGGTAAGTGAGGTGCCCAGCATCCTATTTACGTGGCAAGGGACTGCACGTGTAAAGTTTATCTGGTCTACCACGGTATACGTCAACCAGGCAGTGTGTGTATGTCAACAGCTAATGTTAGGCTACATACTTAATACATTGACGTAGGCTATGTTGTATATGTTTTAACACTTATTGATAGCAATTTTGAGAACTTAAAAAAATAATAATAATAAATAAAAAATAAAAAAATAAATAATTTTACGTAATTTCGGTTCATACAACTGACACCAAAGCTCCAGTTTCCTACGCCCCCTTCTCACGCAACTGCGGGCATTGTCAACAGTCTCAAGTTAAAATATAATTTTAGCAAATTGTTTCAGTTTATTAGACTTATTGGCATACCCCCGTTCAAAAAATAAGCAGCGAATAAGCATTGAGAAGTGAGCTCTAAGCACAGCAGGAGAAACTGGTGAGGGATGTAAATTTTTCCTGAGTTAGGCGCTTTTCCTGCCTTAGCATATAGACAGCCTCGTCTTCGCAGTACTTGTTCATTGCAGGTGCGTATCCCATTGCAGAAGGCAGGTGACTGGTTACTCTGTGACAGTAAAGCTGCTACCTTTAATTTTTATCGAATTTCTGCCAAATACCGTGATGACATTTTATTTTATTTGTACTTTTTATTTAAAATTTCATTTGTGTATGAGCCAATCCCCAGAATGACTCACAAGAAAGCACGCGCTTAGCAGTCGTGTCACAAACTGGCTCGCCCCGGTGACAGGTAACGAACCTGGAACGGTGGGGGGTTCGCTGTGGCGGTGTAAGCCAGAGTGTTTTCGCACATTCACATTCAATTAAACCTTTGTTTAAAGATTTAGAGTAAAAAAATAAAAAAAATTCTTCTTCCTTTTTGACTGACAAAAAAAAAAAGGTCTCATAAATAGCTCTTTGTTCAAGTGTGCGAAGTCTCATGCGTTAAAGCCAAAGTAGTGTTGTTTACGCAAGGAGATTCCGGATTCGCCTCTGGGCATTATGGGAACGGACACGTATTCTGGGCTGGCGGAAGAATCTCGATTAAGATTCTGATTAATTTTGTCTAGAAATGGCGCTCTCATGCACAGGGAAATGATGAACTCTCGACCTGTCACTGCAGGATGTGGCCATTAATCATGAGAATACCATCTCCACTGCTTGGGTACTTAAGGGTAGTGCTAATTTGTTGGCGAGATTCAGCGCGATTATTATAGCTTCAGCACTTTTTTCACTGCAGGGGAAGTGCAATTATCTTTAGGAAATGTTGGGTTTATTGAACAACAGGCCCAAACCTCCTCTCCGTTGTATGATTCTCGGGAGTACTGGCGGTTTTTTATTTTGTATATATTTTTAACTTTTTTGTGATGTTCTCAATCCTGGTCATGGTTGGGTGCAGTTTTTATTTTCACCTGAAAATCAACAAGCAGTTCAGGCCCAAGAAACCAGGTGAGGAGAGATGTGTAATCGACTTCTTTAATTGATCAATTAAGTGCTGAGAAACGAGGAAAGCCAGCAGACTCTGCATCCTGCCAGGGTCAGATCAGAACTACCGATGTCATGCTTTTTGTTGTTCTTCTGGGGCCAGTCTGGAGAGTACTGATGAGCATGGACAGTATCGCAGTGATGGATCTGGACATGATTGCAAGGGGGAAAAGCAGATAATCACATGTTATTCTTCTTTTCTATCTCTAAAATAGTCTTTCTCCCAGCCCAGACGGGAACTAAGACTTCCCAAAAAAACAAAAACAAAGTGTGGCCTGTGGGTTGGTTGGTTGGTTGGTTGGTTGGGGGGTTGGGGGGGGTTGGGGGGTTGGGGGGGGGATAGAAAGCATAAACAGAACCTTTTCACCCCCTCCTCATCTAAAATAGTATTTTAAGCGGCACTGACGTCCCTGGGAACTCACAGGGATGTGCCCGGTTCATGCCAGTCTTGGGCTGGGCCTCTCAGTGTCCTGCTTCAGTTCCAGTGGAATTGATCGTAACTGTACCCCTCGCTCGCTCTCGTGCCGTTTTCTGACAGCACAAAATGCATGTTTTGTAAGATTAAGCTTTGGCTTAAAAGCATCGGCTAGCATGGATTTTCAATGGGTCCGTGGTCCAGGGCTCCCCCCAAGGGGTGCTTGAAGGTACTGTAGGGGGACCCTGGCCAAACTCGAAAAGCAATGACTATATATAGATTTAGGAAAATATTTCAAAATATAAAACCTTTTTTTTTATTATTTGTATTTTTAATTTTTTTAAAACGTAACCCTTTTTAACTTATGATGGGTCCACTGTATGTCCTTGAGGCTGGTTGAAGAAGGTTGAAAACCCCCAAGTTAAGTGAATTAATTATAAATGGTGGACTGTGTCTGGGTTGCTTGTCTTCCTGCAGCTCGTCCGCTGCAAATGAAACGCTGTCATTATTTGTTGATGAGAAAGCAGAACTGAGAGCGGTACCAGAAGGAAACCGACAAGCACCTGCTGTAAACCAGACTCGGGACAAGATCTGCATTTCAGATATTTTTAACACCCTAGATCCCAGTAAAACTTGGAGACACTCCTGCAGATCTCTGCAGGATTTCCAGAAACATGTTGCAGATGGAATAATTAGTTTTGATTATTAGTGGAAACGTGTGTAATCTATTACAGCTGTCAGAACGCAATCTGCAGGAATTTTTTTTTGTTGCTGTTTTATAAAGTGCTTTTCAATTCTGCTGTTTGCACAATGCAACTATAACTAGCAAAGCACCCTCACACACACACACACACACACACACACACACACACACACGTGTACACGCATCCCTATGGTGAGTGGAGGGTGACACACACCAGTTTTTGATATCCCAGCAGCCAGCACAGTGCTAGGTCCCCATGTGTGTGTTCTTCTCTGTCATTTCTTCCTGTTCGCTGTGATACAAGTTCCCATTTGCACGAGGTGTGTGTGTGTGTCTGTCTGTGTGTCTGTGTGTCTCTGGGGGGGGGGTTGTACTCCGCGCTGTCAGGTCTGCCCTTAGTTGCCCCCTGCGCTAGTGTGCTCTTGAGCAGCGGCTTATCTGATTGGCTGTGGGCCGTACGCTTCCGAGCAGTGGCGGCTCCTGTAAGGAATGGCCCAATCACACAGGTGTAATGGCACATCCCTGAGCTCGCCCATTTTCATCTGAAGCGGCAGCAGCAGCAGCTTTGAAGTAGCCAAGAGCACTTTGAGCTTGACTGTACTGTGGGGTTTTCTGGTCTTGTGGTTAGCGCTCCTTTTAGCCTCATGCTAGAGTGAAAGGGTAACTCATCATCCAGGCGAGACAAGCCATTCATAATGATATGCTAGTTTATATCTGTGTATATATTGTCGGGGAAGTGAGGATTAAGTAAAATGTGTATTTTTTCCCTTGTTTAATGTTCAGCACTCTGAATACTGAACACAAGTGGCATCAACTCCTCACTTATCCAACACTTAAAATTTATTAGATTTAATTTGTTAATTATTATCAAAGATATCAATTATCAATTCAATCGCCAAATTCATTGATAGGCCGGCAGCCTGTTGGATCAACCTTTATCAAAATCTACAACTCACAACCAGATTAAAATTAAGAGATTTATTAAGTTACAACCAGTATTCAACACCTTATCTAAAGATGAAAGTTCAACTGCCTTAACAATGAATGCTACAGACATGGACAAGTTACAGTCACAAAAGAAATTCATGAAAGATGGTACCAGACCACACCTTGTTTCTCCTACGGTAATCCCCAGAATGTGCCAAGGCCAAAGTCCAAAATCCAACAGACAGCAGAGCATTCCAAAAGACCAGGGATGAAATGTAAAATTCCAGATGAAAAAAGTAAGGCCTGACGCAAGAGCGAACGCCACTCAGATACAAGACTCAGATGCCAACTGAAAAGTCAAGACAGGACCTCATTTTTAAGTGCTTGGAAGAGGGGGTGTGGGTCCCTTCTCCTGGCCCATGCATACTTAATGAATTATCCGGGGAGGGACAGCTTTGGCTGTTATTGAAATGTTTGTGAGCCACTGGGGCGGCTGTGGCTCAGGAGGTAGAGCGGGTCGTCCGCTGATTGCAGGGTTGGTGGTTCGATCCCCGGCTCCTCCTGTCCACATGTCGAAGTGTCCTTGGGCAAGACACTGAACCCCAAATTGCTCCCAATGAGCAGGCTAGCGCCTTGCATTGCAGCTGCCGCCATTGGTGTGTGAATGTGTGTGTGAACGGGTGAGTGAGAGGCCATTGTAAAGCGCTTTGGATAAAGGTGCTATATAAGTGCAGTCCATTTACCATTTACCATTCTGCTTTATTCTGGTATGGCTCAGAATCGCCAAGCAGTGCCAATAGGTGTATTAACCATTTTATTGTATGGAATCCTAATAGTATGAGGCAGGTCAGCATGATGTTTGTTGTGTGTTCGCACACGCACACGCACACACACACATACACTCTCACACATACACACACACACACACACACAAACACCTCTACTAGCTACCCTCCGTTGCCTGTTCTCTGTGTCTTAACTCTAGGCTGCTCAGTGCTAGCTCTTTGAAGTTTCCCACAGCCCAGGACTAGCCATTATGGTAAATTAGAGGTCCTACAATAGTTTATCTTTGCATTTAATGCATTGAGTGGATGCTGTTATCCAGGGTGATAACCTATCGAGGACACAGCTTGCATGTGGGATATTTACTGAAGTTTTTCCAGTTAAGTCGCTTGCTTCTTCTTTTCGTGTCTTTGAAGCATGTGGTTATATGACAGTTTCCCATTTCTTTACACAGTCCTTTGCATTATTATTGAACTCTGCGAGATCTTTTAAGCTGCACTTGTTGGGTAGTAGAGGGCAGACAAGGCAGTGCTGCATCGTATGGTCCTCTTCTCCACATTCACAGATGGTTGGGCCAGTTTTGTAGCCCCATCTGGCCATAGCAGCTTTTGATCGCCCCATTCCTGTTCTCAGGCGGTTGAGTGTCTTCCACTGGACCCATGGTGCTTCTGAGCCAGGAGGGAGGGCTTCAGAAGGAGGGATTCCCATGTCAATAGGAGGGGGGTCATTCTCTAGCTTTCTGGTCCATAGCTGTAGTCTGGTTTCCTCCTGAGATGTTGTTAGGGGCTGGACATGGCTGAGGAAGCTTCTCCTTGACTTCAGTCGTTGGGCCGGGGGTTCACGTCCGTGAAGGAGGTGGCGTTCATCACTGGTGGCCTTTGTGATCTCTACTCGGCTGGCAGCTTCCCGTCTCACATCTGCAGGGGCAATGCCAGCGAGGAGATGCAGGTTGTTCAGGTTGGTAGGCTTCAGGCAACCAGTGATCAAGCGGCAGGTGTTGTTCAACGCTGGGTCTAGTTTATTGGCATGGGTTGATCTCTCCCAAACAGGACACGCATACTCCGCAGAGGAATAGCACAGGGCCAAGGCAGTACATCTTAGTGTGTGTGCTGTGGCTCCCCATTTGGAGTTGGTCAGTTTCCGTAGGATGTTGTTCCGGGAGCTGACTTTCAATTTGGTGTTTTTGATGTGTTCCTTGAATGAGAGGGTGCGGTCCAGGGTTACGCCAAGGTAGACAGGGTTGGTGCAGTTCTCAAGTGGTGTTCCAGACCATGTGATGTTAAGAGGACGGTTGGCTTCCCGGTTCCTGAGATGGAACGAGCAGGCTTGAGTCTTCGCAGGGTTTGCGTGTAGGTGGTTGCTCTCGTAGTAGAGGAGTAGCTCATCTAGGGCTGAGTTGAGGTTTGCTTCTACTGCTTCGAACGTACTCTCTTGGGATGTTACACAGAGGTCGTCAGCGTAGATGAACCGCTCAGTGTTCTGGTCCATTGGCTGGTCATTGGTGTAGATATTATACAGTAGTGGAGCCAGCACACTACCTTGAGGTAAGCCGTTCCTTTGTCGTCGCCAACGACTTTGCTTGTTCTTCAGGGTAACATAGAAGCGCCTGTCTTTCAAGAGGGCTCCAATGAGGTCTGTGAGTGCCAGGTCTTTTGTCAGGTCCAAGATCTTTTTCAGGAGGAGGTGGTGGTTCACAGTGTCGTACGCGGCAGACAGATCAACAAAGACAGCTCCTGTTACCAGTCCTTTCTGAAACCCATCTTCAATGTGCTGAGTGAGATTCAGGAGTTGGCTTGTTGTGGATTTGCCAGGTCGGAATCCAGCTTGTTGGGGGATGATAGCTGGTTCAGCAACTGGGGCCAACCTGTTGAGGATCAGGCGCTCAAACAGCTTAAACGGGTGGCATAGCAGGGAGATCGGGCGGAAACTCTTTGCATGCGCTGGATCTTTACCCGGTTTGAGGAGAGCGATAATTCTGGTTTTCCTCCAGATCTTTGGGATGTTTCTTGTCAGCATGCAGTTGTTCATCAGCTCAAGGATCCATTTCCGTGTCAGAGGTCCAAAGTGCTTGATCTCCTCTGTGAAAATATTATCTAGGCCGATGGCTTTACCAGTCTTAAGGGCATTGATGCTGATATTGAGCTCTTCAAGGGAGAACGGCTCAGTCAGTCCGGTGGTTTGGGAGTATTGAAGTCGGTCTACCTTTGGTCTTGGCTGTTTGGTGGTGGATTTCCCATTGAGCAACAACTGATATGCAACTTGGTTGGCGGTGATGGTGTACTGCTGTTGTATTGGAGTTGACGGGTCGTTGCTGATTTTTCGGATTAGACTCCATGCCTTTTTGCTGTTTTTCGTCATATCAGTTGTCTCCAAAAGGTTTTGCCATTTCTGTTGGCGGCATTCTGATAGGGAGGTCATGAGTCTCTCACCTACTTCGATGGTACTTTCAGCAAAGGGGTCAGATTCATAGAGCTGTTGGTATTGCTCGTATAGTTCGCTGCTTTGAGCATCGAGTCCAGGTATGTATTTAGTGCAGCAGCCTCTTGGGATGTTCTTCCGGGCTGCTTGGTGCACAAACTTGATGAAGTTGTCGTAGTTTTTGGAGTCCACTGGGAGATGGGCAATCTTCCTTTCAAGATCTTCTTGGAAGCCAGGCCAGTTCGCTTTCCCAAAGTTGAATCTTCTTCGGAATGGGACTGTGGTTGGGGTGATTGCAGCATTGACTGTGATGCCAATGGGGCGGTGTTGGGTTTTTGGCAGTGGCTCCAGTACCAGCTTCTTGCTCAGTCCGGTGATGTTATGACTGACAAACACAATATCAGGATTGTAACCTGCTTTCCATCGTCCGCTGTTGAAGGACTTTGGTTGTTTGGCATCGTGGATCAGATCAAGCTGGTTGCTTTCGGCCCATGCTTCCACTGCATCTCCATCTGCATTGTTGTCGCTTGCTGTTGGGTACAATGGCTGTGCCTTACCTGAGAATCTAGCGTACAATCATAGTGTGGCAGGCCCAGTTCTCTAACCATTATACTACACTGCCACCTTAATAAACAAATGCTCAGTTGCTTCTTCTGGCCAATGTTTTGTTGGGGAACCAATTGGAAGCAGCGATTCTAACTAAACCAACCAGTGACCACAACAAAACATGGGCTAAAATTTGCACCAACCAATCAGATTGCAGGAGACCAGTGTCACAAAGTTATCGCTCTTTCCAGGAAAACATAATGACTTAATTATGAGCAAAAAAAAGAAAAAAATGTTTTATTACAGTTCTGTAGCTCGCAACATAAGTAATAAAATCAGGACTTTGAGCTCGACTATACTGTGGGGTTTTCTGGCCTTGTGGTTAGTGCTCCTCACGCTAGAGTGAAAGGCTAACACGTGATCCGGGTGAGGCAAGCCATCCATGATGATATGCTAGTTTATATCTGTGCAGCGTAGCTTGTGATCGTCTTATGCTCAGAACAGCGTGTGCAACTCAACCTCTGTCTCATCCGTGAGAACGAATGTAGTAGATATGAAACATGCATTTATCAAATGCAAACAGGATTTAACTGTAAACACACCGGGGTCAATTAATATCAAATCAAATACTTTCTCTCTTTATAAACATCCGTAAAATCACTTCTATTGCTGACGTTTTTTTTAAAAAAAGATCTATTTTTACCAATTTCCAGAAAAAATAAATTTTCCTATGACTGACTGACTGTGGTTTGTGACTCATCGTCTTAAGCAGGGATGTGAAACAACAGTCCTGGGGAGCTAGTTGTTGGGTTTTGTGGTTTCCTTTCGACTGCCAGCCGGTTTGCGCTTTGGAAATAAGGTGTATGGGCTCTTTAGCTCATCAGTGAATTAAATGAAGCCGCCCTGGACTGGAGTTGGTAAGCCCTGACTTAGGTTTTGAAGTGTTTTGAATGTATATTTAATCAGTTGTTAAAGCATTTTGAATACATATTTAATCAGTCTCTAATGAAGACCAGCCAACTGCTGCTGCCTAGTCTAGCGCGGCACTACGCAATAAACGGCATTAAAACGCACACACAGATCATGAATTATTCACCCAATTCAGACTGAACGTTCAATTTCCATGACATTAGCAGAATTAGCTGTTGGTTATTGTATGGCAATGAATTACAGCAATGGAAGCGGAGTTAGCTGTTAGTTTATTAAACTGAGAGTCACTGTGCTTTGAAATAAGTATGGGAAACCATGCCGACCGTGTGTTGCGTGCAGAGCTGATTTTTCCACCGTTGTCTTTGTAGACTGCAGGCTGTGTAGACCAGCTGTCTCTGGAGATGGGTTTGGGTATCGTTTGCAATTTTTCGATACCAAAACAAATACCCGTAATTCGATACAATACCTGCACGATACTTTTCCCGATACTTTTGAATGAAAACTTTATATGTTTATCAGCCAACTATGTTTCTATAAATGATAATAACTGATATCTTTACTATTTGTAAACATTTTCATTCTGTAAAAGTATTATTTTGTGAAAAGTATGTCTTTGTAAAATGACTGATAAGTAGGCTATTGTTCTGTAAACATTCGGTCATTGTAAAATGATAGAATAAGCACAACTTAAGAAAATAAAGTGCAATTGAAAGGATGCAACCCCTTTACTATAAAGCCTCTTACAAAAATATAGGCTTTGTATTTGGCATTGTTGCCGCTGGTTTGCGGCAAGCTCATATTTTCACGTGCAATTTCACACCGGTGTATTTTCCGTCGATACCCAATCCTATCTGTAGACCTGCTGGCTGGGTATCTTGCTTTAATGAGTGTGGGTCAGTGTGAGAGCGGGGCAAGTCCATTAGCATTAGTGTTAATGGCTAAGCCTCTGAGCCTCAGAGGTCTGGCCAAGCGTAGGGATTTTACACTCTAGAGGCACTGGCAACCCCCCCCCCCCCCCCCCCTCTCTCTCTCTCTCTCTCTCACCGTCTTTCTCTCTCGCTGTCTGTCTCTGTCTGTCTGTCTGTCTCTCTCTCTTTCTCACTCTCTCTCTCTGTCTGTCTGTCTGTCTGTCTGTCTGTCTCTCTCTCTGTCTCTCTCACCGTCTTTCTCTCTCGCTGTCTATCTGTCTGTCTGTCTCTCTCTCTCTCTCTCTCTCTCACTGTCTTTCTCTCTCGCTGTCTCTCTCTCTCTCTCTCCCTCTCTCACTCCCCCTCTCCCTCTCCCTCTCTCTCTCTCTCGCTCCCCCTCCCCCTCTCTCTCTCCCTCTCTCTCTCTCTCTCTCTCTCTCTGTCTTGCTGTCTTTCTCTCTCTAGGATTCCGCCCCCCCACCAGCCATAATACCCAGGGCTTAGCTCCGATGGGAGTGCTTCTTGTGGCGTTAGCAGCCGGCTCACAGGATGCTGTTTACTATCAGGGCCAGATGCCCCCGGCACACAGACACCTGTGAGCTGATTGAGCCTCGCTAGCATGCTGCTGCTCTGCTTTGCTCTGCTCTGTGGACACATTCGTACCGCAAGTTACAGTTGGGTTTTATTGGGCTAACAAATCTGGGATGTTTATAAAGATGTTGAAGTCTGCCGTGTGCAGGACTGATGTATCACTGTAATGTGACAGTGGTCCTGTTACTTTAATCTGCGCATTACATGGGCCGTGATTTGATTGTGCTGGTTTTATAGCTTCCCAGGTGCAGAGAGTTGTGTTCCCGTAGGGCGACAGTTGTGTGAATAAACGATGGTATCACATCCTGTGTCATTTGAATAGTGAAATTAAAGTGGGCCTATGTGCACCATGTTACCAGCTGGCCTCTCGCCTCTTTCTCATAAACTTATGGTGCAATGAGTCTGAGGTTGACTATCTGATGTAAGATAAGTCTGTCTAACTTACAGGTGTGCACGTTGCTAATTTTTACATTTTCACTTAAGGCATTGAGTGGATGCCGTTTTCCAGGGTGATAACTTATCCGGATTGAGATTTTCTCCCTCATTTAAAAGGCAGCCAATCGCCACGCCGCCGTCGCCATCATTCGAACCCGCTCTGTCCCCTAGTGCACTCCGCCGCTCGCTCTCCCTCCTATCCCGGTGGAATTATGTTCCTACTTCAGTTCCTGACAAAGAGCTCTTTCATATTCCCCTTCCCCATGTGACGGCAGGCTTGGGCGCGCGCCACGCGGGATACAACGGACTACCGCGTCAGAGTCACGCCTCCGCGACCCGCAGCAGAGCGAGGTGGTGACACAGGCGGGAGAAACGACCAACGGCGGGCTGAAATTATTCTGCTCTTTACCCCCTCCGTTTTTTTCCTTAATAATAATAATGAATATTTTCTTGTGTTCTTATAAGCTCTATCAAAATGGTGGCGTTGTGAGTTGCTTTGCAAAAGGCCACAAAGGTATAAACCAGGGGTCCTCAATATCCATTTTATCCAGAAAGGGCCATTGTGGGTGCAGGCTTTTGTTCCGACCAATCAGTAACACACCTGATTCTACTAATCAACCACGAGTCTTTGCTAAGGACCTTGACTAGTAGAATCAAATGTGCTACTGCTTGGTTGGAATAGATGCCTGCACCCACACCGGCCCTTTCTGGATAAGATTAAGGATCCCTGATCTAAACCGTAAGAAAAGAGGCACACGGCCTGATTGAGGTGAAACCCGTATACCGTCTGTCTACTGTAGGGCGGCGCTATGCATGACAAAGTACTGTAATAAGCGCTCTGCGCAGGCGGACTGTGAACAAACCGCACCGGCTAGAACTGCTACCAGGCTTTTGGGCCTATAGACAGCGATAAGGATTCCTGTCCGGTCTAAATGACTGTTGATGTGTGAATAAACTGGACCTCTACAGTAAGAAGGAGGACAGTGGGATTATTGGGAGGGGGATCTGAAAGAAAAGGCCTGTTCTGGACCCCCAACAACGTGGTCAAGTGTAGTGGTACTTTATTTATTGTTCTATTCAGGGAAATTCATTTGGTTGGTGTTTCTGTGCTGTAAAAAAAAAGGTACAACAATACACAATACAGAATTAAAAAAATAAATAACACATTATAACACAGCAACACTAGTTTAGTTCTTGTTGCAGAACCTTATGACTCTGCGTATTTTGTGTCGCAAGAGACCGCCGTTCCCGTGTACTTGTATTGCGCATTTTAGCCTGTTGCAAGATGTCGCGAAAACAGGCAAATTGTGTTAAACCGGATAGCCTGACCCAGGCTATAGTCCACTTCCCTGATTTAATGTGTTTCTGTATTTTAGCAGTCGGCTAAAGGTCTCGAGACCATATGACCCTTGTTAATATTCATATTTTATTCACCAAACTTAGAGGAAGTGCAGCCTGGTTAGGACAGTGTAGTGTGCATGCTTTATGTTTTTGGATTTCTTTCCTTTTTGCTGTAGATGCCTATGAAGTAGGGCATACTGGGAAATGTAGTTGAATGTGTGGGTGTATGCCAGGATGATTAGGCAGTGGTGGGCTACTACTGCCTGGAGACATTTACTCCCTCCAAGCAGGGGGGTGCTGCCAGGGATTTTGAGCCACAATTACAGCACAATTTCTTGAGGGCCCCTGTCAGTCAAGGCTCTTGAATCGTCCTAACTCCGCCCCCCACCCACCCCATGTGGCTCAGTGTCTGATCTGCAAGGTGTGATTAAGTAGCAGCTCATGATAAAAAGCAGCGGTCTGTGTTTTTTCCGTTAGCTGTGTGGAGTGTGCGCCGTCTGTAAGCCTCTGTGTGCGTGTTTACAGTGTGGCACTAGTGATTCCAGCGTAAGGAAGCTGCTCTACCAGGTCTGTTGGGTGCAAGTTATGCATATGATGACCTGCACATGTCCGTTTCTGCACTAGCATTTACTGGTTTATTAATCAGCCCCGGGCTTCTTTTCGGCCAGCGCCAGGGGAGGTCAAGGGTTGCGTTGGACTCCCGCGCACCTCTTAACGAGTGGTGAGTAAGCGCGCCGTGCCGCAGCGGTCTCTACACGTCGCATCGGCAACTGACTCACAGGACTGAGCTGGAAGATCTCATTTTCTTTCTGTCCATCTCTCTCACTCGCTCGCTTTCTCTCTCTCACTCTCTGTTTCTCTCTCACACACCCTCTCTCTGTCAATTCAATTTCAATTTCAAATGCTTTATTGGCATGAAATACACACGGTAAATATTTCCAAAGCAGACACCAAACATACAGTACAATATGAACATTAATTACTACAAATACAATTATGATTACAGTTGAAATAAAATAATAGTAACATTTTGTTAGTATAAACTATAAAATAATATATACATTTTGTTGGTGTCTTGGTGGCACTCAAGTGGTGACTCACTGTGTCTCAGGCTGTGGCAGGCAGTCTCACTGTGTCTCAGGCTGTGGCAGGCAGACTCACTGTGTCTCAGGCTGTGGCAGGCAGACTCACTGTGTCTCAGGCTGTGGCAGGCAGACTCGCTGTGTCTCAGGCTGTGGCAGGCAGACTCGCTGTGTCTCAGGCTGTGGCAGGCAGACTCGCTGTGTCTCAGGCTGTGGCAGGCAGACTCGCTGTGTCTCAGGCTGTGGCAGGCAGACTCGCTGTGTCTCAGGCTGTGGCAGGCAGACTCGCTGTGTCTCAGGCTGTGGCAGGCAGACTCGCTGTGTCTCAGGCTGTGGCAGGCAGACTCACTGTGTCTCAGGCTGTGGCAGGCAGACTCACTGTGTCTCAGGCTGTGGCAGGCAGACTCACTGTGTCTCAGGCTGTGGCAGGCAGACTCACTGTGTCTCAGGCTGTGGCAGGCAGACTCACTGTGTCTCAGGCTGTGGCAGGCAGACTCACTGTGTCTCAGGCTGTGGCAGGCAGACTCACTGTGTCTCAGGCTGTGGCAGGCAGTAATATATTGTGCTGCAGGGTCATGCAGCTCCCTTCCTCCCCAAGGAGAATGGAGGATAATCTCTTCATCAGGAAGGTTTAGAAAATTTGGGCAAACCTGTCTAATTTTATGGAAGATAATTTTTCGTTGGTTTTCATATTTTGTGCAGTTTAAAAGAAAGTCTGTCTCTCTCTTGATCACTCTGTCTGTCTCATTTTCTCTCAAATTCAAAAAATGTATTTCTATTTTTTGCTCTCATATTCTTTCTCACACGCTCTCTTTATCTCTCACTCTGTGTTGCCAAAGCAAATGTTACAAAGAACAACAGCAACAAAAATAATAATAATAAATCAATAAAAATTCACTTATTTTTTTTATTAAATGTTATTTTCTTTCTTTTTGGCATGGGTGGATAATTTAGTTTGGTTTGTAAAAAATAAGTGAACATTTAGGTCTGGTCTTTCGTTGTTCGTTCTGTGCATTAAAGGAGACCTTTAAAGTAAGTCTTGTGATCTGCAGTGAGTCGGATTGCTAAAGTGTTGCATTTGCTCTCACAGGTAGGTTGGACGAGCTGGGGAACACGTCCTGTTGTTGCATCAGTCTCGGGGCTGGGGTTTTGGGGGGGTTCGTAATTGACCGCAGACACCAGGTTAGCGGAGCTGAAACGTGCTCTCGTGTTCACGAAGGTGGTTTCCCCAGGAAGTTCACTGGCGGGCGAGCTGTCCGCCAAGCTGTCCGGGCCGCGCACTCAAACTGGATTTTCCCGTCTGCCTCGCTGTCGATGTCAACCGTGTCCTCTGAGGATACGGGCGGGGAACACCAGGATTTAACCCTTTAAGGTGTAACATCACAAAATATGAGATTAGAACGTTCTTAACTGAACATTCTAATCCTCATGTAACACTCACCACTGGTAATTAAAAGCAATGGAGTTCTAGAACTTTGACTTAGAATTTTGAAAAACAGATGTTCCAGTACACAAGGGTTAAGGATGTTGCTGTTGTGCTTTTCGGCAATTAGCCCCCTCTTGTCACTCGGCACATGGCGTGTGCAGTGGGGTTTTATACTGATGTAATCTCCCTCTGTTGAGTAAACTGCACTTGATGTGTTACCTGCCCACAAAGCCTCTTCCTCTTGTTTTGACAGAGCATAAGAATACATCATGATAAGAATGAGCCTGTCTGGGATAACTTTTTACCTACAGTCTAGACTCTAGAGCTGGGGTGTCCAGCACTACGACACCTGATTCTACTAATTAACTAATCATGGTCTTCAGACAACACCTTGATAAGTAGAATCAGGTGTCTTAGTGCTGGGCTAGAACAAAAACCTGTCCCCGCACCGGCCCTTTTCTGATGAGACTGGATACCCCTGGTCTAGGGATTTCCTCGCCTGTATTTGAACATGTTAAGAGCCTCTCCGCAATGGAAACACCCCCATTATCTCCATTTCCATTGAAAGAAAAGGGCTGTTTTATCCTGGCCTGTCCAATGCTATAAACGTTTGCCCCCTGGGGCAAAAACAGGATTCGGCTGTTGTTATTCGAAATGTTATTTATGGCCTGTGTGTCAGTTTTGGAAATATCTCCTTGTAATCACATTACTGTTCTGGGGTTCTTTATACACAAACGCCATTGAAAGGAAAATTTATGAGTATTGTAGACATTTCCACGGAAATGTCTTTTGGCAGCTTAACGCGATCGATAATAGAAATGGCTGCTGTACTTTTTCTTGTTCTTCTTAGTTGGTTTTGTTGGCTACCTGAAGAAACTCGGGCAGAAACGAGAGTGAGAACCCCAGCGTAAAATCCCAAACACCCCGCTCGGCAGGGATATCCGCGCCCAGCTCCGCTCTCAGGCAGGATGTGGTCCCTCCCTCGCCGCTGCTTCCTGTTTAGAGATCAATGAGTGACAGGATACTCGATCACATGCAAACCTCAGAGCCAGTGAAAGCAAGTCCGCCTTATCCACGGCGTACATGCAACAGGCGAGCATAAAAAAATAAATTAGTCAAACATTCCACTGATTTAAAGAAACAAACACCAGAAATACTGCAGAAGTAGACAAAGGGGCGTGTCTTTGGAATTATTGCTAAAGCATACAGTGCAAAAAAAAAAAAGAACCAAATGAAACGGCTTGATAAAAGATAGCCGCTTACTAGAAAAGATAGAAGATCGCTCATAAAGGAGATGTATGGAGGGGAAAAAGAATTGAACTCAAATAAACCCTTTTTGGGTTCGGCTGATCCAGCCAAGTGCACAAAGTGTGATGGAGTGAACAGTTTAACCTCGGCCTCCTCTACCGTTTGCTAAATATGAGCCTGGCCCGGCTCACGTTCCTGACCCGAAACCTGCGTTGTGAAACTTTGATGAGGTCGGGTCGTGTATTGACGGCAGTCTGGGAAAGGAGTCGGCTGGGAGAAAGTCCTGCAGTGGAACCCGCAGAGACCGGCTACTGTAGGATGCTTTCATGGGACGGACTGGTGTCTGCCGAGGCACAGGGGGAGAAGAGTTCAAATAAAGGTCGTCGGGGGGGGGCGGGGGTGGGGTGTGATTTCTGTCCTTATAATTAAATATTGATTTTCACCCCAAATGCCACTGAATGGCACTCTGGTGGCCACTAATATTTGGGTTTTATTTATTTATTTATTTATTCTTTTGCTGAACATTCTCCCCTGCTGTCAGCTGATAAACAGTGCGGAAGCTCTTTATGTCCGTGCGTGTGTTTCAGTCTGAGGCAATTCACCTCCAGGTTCTTTTGTTCTTGCTCATTAGTGAATTAGGTTTGTCTACT
Organism: Ilyophis sp. 1 JC-2022; assembly: GCA_022702515.1. Lineage (NCBI taxonomy): Eukaryota > Metazoa > Chordata > Actinopteri > Anguilliformes > Synaphobranchidae > Ilyophis > Ilyophis sp. 1 JC-2022. Next base: position 81,626,824 of record CM040405.1, read on the forward strand.
TCTGTTGGATTCCTCCATTTCCTCTGTTCTGATTTGACACTTGTGACTGTTCTCTATGCTACATTGGGATGAAGCAATATGACGTAATCCATCAAGTTTCACATAAGTGATAAAAATTAACCGAAGAACTTTTTTTTAGGGTTTCAGAAAATTTTATGAACAAATGGTGCACATGGAAATTAAAATCGGCCACTGATTCAATTAATTTGGACAAGGATGTTTGGCATCATGTGGCTATGCCTAAAATCACAAGACCACATGACAAAAATCATGCCATTCTTTACGCAAGGAGAAGTTCCTCTGATTAGCCCTGTGAAGTCGGTGTTCTAGAACACCGTTGCTTTTGTTACATCAGCATTAGAATGTTCAGTTACACGGGTGGCGATGGGAAACGATGGAGTTCTAGAACTCTTCTGCCTCTATCCTCTTGGCCTCTGTTGCGTTCTTTCCATGGAACGCCGACGTTCCCTCCTCTCCTCCCCTGTCCCCTTGTATTCCGGGCTCTCGTTGGTCATTTATTCCGGTGTCAATAATTCATCCCGCTCTGCTGCTCCGGTCTCTGACGGCTCGGATTTTCCCACTGACCTCCTTCTCACCGGCGACAGCTGTGTCCTGACGGCAGAAAGAGCAGGAAAAGAGTTCTTTGGGGGGTCCAGCTGTTGCCTAGCCAATGGGAACTGGACAGTGGCGGGGTCATATTCTTCTCATGACCCTGCCAGAGGGGGCAGAGGTGAGGTCTGCGGGGGGTTGCTGACCGGTGTTGCTGACCGGTGTTGGTCACCAGACTGAAAAACGTCCCCATAAACAGACTGTTCTCACAGGACAGAAATCAGCCTACAGTCACACTGCTCACACAGCCAGTGGTCAAGTTGAGGTTTGGGTCAAGCTTTGGTCACTGGACAGAAAAGGACTAAAGTGACAGAGGTCAAAGCGTACAGGTAGCTAATGGTTACACTGTTTGTGCCCCTTGGCAAGAAACGGCCTAAGCGCATGTTTCATTTACAGGCTAGAAACGGTCGGACGGTGGTCTCACAGTGGAAAACGGTCAATGGTCCCACTGTGGACATTGGTCAAAAACGGTCAAGCTGTGGTCAGGGAGCACAAATAGCCAATGGTCACTATGTCCATTGACCAGGAACAGGCTGAGCTATGGTCTGTGTTCAGGGCTGGAAGAAGTGGCCAACAGCCAAACTCTGGTCATGAGCCTAAAACACTGTGGTCACTCTGGGACAGATTTCTCTGGGGGGAGGAAAGTCTTAACCGCTGTTGTGTGGTCAAGTTGGGGGGAGAAATCCCCTAAAGGTTAGACCTCTTCTCACGGGACAGAAAGCTCCCCACGGTCACACCGTGGTCATGGGGCAGAAATGTGCTAGTGGTCATGTGGAAAGCCGTAAAAAGAGCGGAGAGATGGGGACACAATTCTCTACTTCCAGTGCACATTAGCCGTGCGTCCAAAATTGTGCTTGGTCGCAGAAAAACAAAAAAAATCACTGCTCTCATTCCCCCTGACTGATCATGAGGGGTTGAGTCATCACTCTCATTCCCCCTGACTGATCATGAGGGGTTGAGTTATCACTCACATTCCCCCTGACTGATCATGAGGGGTTGAGTTATCATGCACGTTTGAAGCCAGAGGGCTTGTTTATATGCAGATGGGTGGCTGAGTTTTGAGTACTCTGTACGAGGAAATTGTGAGTGCCTAGTTAACTTTCACGGGTACTTGGATAAGGGAATTAATCTGCATATGAATAACTCCTGCACGCCGAATCCTGCAATAATCTCGTGTTTAATTTGGGGCTGACGTTTCAGTCAAAGGACCTTCATAAGAGACTGAGTACTCTGTAATAAACTAAACACACACAGTCCAGCGCTGACAGTGGACACAGTCCAGCGCTGACCGTGGACACAGTCCAGCGCTGACCGTGGACACAGTCCAGCGCTGACCGTGGACACAGTCCAGCGCTGACCGTGGACACAGTCCAGCGCTGACCGTGGACACAGCCCCCACAGGTCAACATTCACAACACTGCGAGTATTAATTCCGCCAACACATCCGTTACTTCAGTCCCCTGTTCGTTTCGGAGGGAGGACTCCGTGACCCCTGAAGTAGGAGCTGTTCACTGAGGCCTACAAAGCCACTCGATCCCGCCCCTGAGCGCACCGTCTGGTCGAGCGCCTCATTTACGTGGCGATGTGAAAGCTGGGCTGTGTCCGAATCCGCACCCTTCCATACTATTAGGTAGGCTTGTTGAGTAGACGAGGCTGAAAACTTGCTAAGTAGGCAAAACATTTTTTATATATATAGTATACTTTAAATCCCCGAAGTACACTTACTTCCGGGGTTTCGCTGAGTACACACTTTTCAAGAAGTACACAAGCCTTTGCATCGCATAAATATGACGTGAAGCTTCCTTTAAAAAAAATGAGCCGCAGCTTCGCTGATGTTTTTTTTTCAAATACAACAAAAACAACACATGACCTGGCAGCGCGAGGGTGGGACGCTGGGTTCTAGCCAGAGACTTTCCAGCGAAATGGTGACCGAAAACTAGCCCAAAATATATTTTTGAACCGAAAACCAACATATTCTTTTCATCATATTTAAACTTTTAAAAATAAGTGTGTGAATTTTGTGACTGCACTTTGACCGTAGCCCAATTTAGCTGTAAAACCACAGACTTGGCAACACTGATGGGACGTCTTATGACCTGCTTACGACACTTCCACAGTATGGTTGGAAAATAGCATGGCGGGTATTTGTCGCGGACTGCACGTCGCGTGAGTGTACCTTAAAAAGCACATTTCTGCCAGTGCACTGTACACAGGAGACAGGGCGCAGTAGATAGGGCTCTGATTCAGACACAGTGCACTGTACACAGGAGACAGGGCGCAGTAGACAGGGCTCTGATTCAGACACAGTGCACTGTACGCAGGAGACGGCGCAGTAGATAGGGCTCTGATTCAGACACAGTGCACTGTATGCAGGAGACGGCGCAGTAGATGGGGCTCTGATTCAGACACCGTGCACTGTACGCAGGAGACAGGGCGCAGTAGATAGGGCTCTGATTCAGACACAGTGCACTGTATGCAGGAGACAGGGCGCAGTAGATAGGGCTCTGATTCAGACACAGTGCACTGTACGCAGGAGACAGGGCGCAGTAGACAGGGCTCTGATTCAGACACAGTGCACTGTACGCAGGAGACAGGGCGCAGTAGATAGGGCTCTGATTCAGACACAGTGCACTGTATGCAGGAGACAGGGCGCAGTAGATAGGGCTCTGATTCAGACACAGTGCACTGTACGCAGGAGACAGGGCGCAGTAGATAGGGCTCTGATTCAGACACAGTGCACTGTACGCAGGAGACGGGGCGCAGTTGATAGGCTCTGATTCGGAAACAGCCCTGGTGTTGCTGCGATGGGCAGCCATGTGACGCTGCTGACAGAGATTATCGAGCCCTGTCAGCGAGAGTGAAGAGGAGAAACGCCGCGGGGGCGACTCCGCACACAGCCCAGCGAAAGGGGGAGGGGCTTCCAGAGAAATATCAACAACAGGACAAACATCGCTCTTTGTGTGTGTATGCGTGCGTGTCTGTGCGCGCATGTGTGTGTATGTGCAATATAGCTATAGACTGTTTCTCTGGAACTGAAATAATTTTTTATTGCAAAACAAAATGAAAGTACTCGTATAGACATGCGCACACACACACACACACACACACACACACAGAGGGATGTTTGTCCTGTTGTTGATTAATCTGTGGAAGCTGCTCTGTTCGTCCCCGCCATGTTTCTCCTCTTCACGCTCGCTGACAGGGCGCGATAAACTCTGTCAGCGCCGTCACACAGCTGCCCCTCACAGCTAGAACACCAGCTTTCACATCGCCACGGAAACAAGGCGCCCAACCAGCCAGCGCCCGATCGGGGGAGAGATGAGCGGCTTCGTAGGCCTCAGTGCACTGTTCATCTTTCAGGGGCCACGCAGTCCACCCTCCAAAACGAAAAGGACTGAAATAACGATGAAAAGCGTTTGTGGAATTAATACTCGCATCGTAATGGCACTTCGAAAGAGTACCCACAACCAGGGGCTGTCGTCTAGGCACAGAGATTAGTGAGGCGAACGCAGTGTAATCCTCTTTGGATATGCCCCACCATAGTGACACATGGAGTCGGGGGGAAGTAGGGATACAATACGTGCACCATAGGACCTTGTGTGACTTAGTAAATATAGCATTTCCTCTGTGTGAAGATCAGCTGACCTGGTGTGAAGTGTCTATATCACTACGGTGTTTATTTTCATCTCTAAACTGTCATAAGTTAAGTAGTCAGAGGCGGAAGTGTAGTATAATGGACAGGAAACTGGGCTTGTAACCTAAAGGTGGGCTTGTAACCTTAAACGTGGGATAAGGCCGTTGTACCCTTGAGTAAGGTACTTAACCTCAATTGACTAAATGTCCAGCTGTATAAATGGATTTTATGTACAAATGTAGGACGTTGTGTATGTTGCTCTGTGGTTGAGTTTGCTTGAATTGCAGCCTCCGATTGTAGCCCCGCCTACTTGAGATTACATAGACGGGGCTACATAGTGCTGTAAGGTTATGAGCAGCCTGGGCAGGTTATGAGCCTGAAAAGAGAGGCTCATGTTGGCTTAATAGGGTTAATTATGGCACTAATAGTGTTAATTAGTGTTAATTACGCTGCCATAAGGTACGTTGTAATCAGGGTACCATTGTCCCATTGGACAAATATAGGCCTAGTGCAAAGTGCATGCCTTTGGATAATGGAGAAATGAATGAATTTCACAGCGAACACCACTATAACAAACTGCATCATTGCTTGACCCTGGTTCCACAAGCCTCCATTTTGTGTTTCCTGCACAAGTCGTCTCCTGTGGTGCTCACAGAGAGAAATATGGCCACTTAGGCAGGCTGCCCAGGCTCTTTCACAAGCTCAGGGCTGCAATTTTACCTTTGTTCAAAAATCATGTAGCAAAAATCATGTAGCAAAAATCAATGCCCAACCCCTCGCCGTAAATGTCAACTTAGAGTTGCAGACTCGCGTTCCAAAAGAAAAAGATGGATGCTTTTGGAGCCGCCGAAAACTGGCTCTACAGTTTCAACATCTTGCAAACAAGTAAACTAAAATAATAAATGTCATGAGCTGATCATCCAGCTATTTTGTCCAGTAAATAAAATAATATAATGGTTCTGAAAGCCTCTGGTTCTTCTAGCTGCCACTGAGAGCATTTTTTTTTTTCTAAAATTTAAACTGAGCACAAGTCTTCTCTGTTCACTCGAGGTAAAATGATTTCTCTCTCTCCTTCATTGTGACAAACAGTTTGTCATGTTTGTTTGCTTGGTTGCCAAAGCAATGACTGTGGTATGACTCCATTTGTATTGGAGGGAGGGGTGTATTTTAAGTGGATTTTTGATTCCTTGTTCTCTGGCCTGCTTACTGAGACGGCCCTCTCTCCCCTTGGAAAGAGAGGAGGAGAACCACCCGCATATTACATTTGAATTTCAATTTTGGCCACATTGTAGAAATATCTGCAGTTTGTCTGACACTGAGCATGTGCTGACCAGTCTTCAGTCACTGTGGCAGCTACCGTCTGCCAATCAAAGGAAGTAGAGCCTCTAATCTCTCCTCTGATTGGAGGGATTCTGACATCTGATTCCCTGTCAGACATTCAGGGACGTTCAACGGTCAACTGCAGTCTGTTCTGCGCTTTCTGCTTCAAGTAGATCCGAGTCATTTAATGAGTGCCTTTTAATGTGGCTTTTTTGTGTTTTTCTCACACGTGAAACTTCTTAAAACGTGACTCGGCTGCAATTTACAGTAACCGCATCAGGAGTTTGAAATGTGTTTCATGTGGATCTCCCCGGCTACGTGACCAGAAAAGCTGGAATTGATTGCTTGATAAATCGGTGTCATCATCTCCTGATTATCCACACAAAGCCCCCCCATCCCCCACCCTACCTCGACCCTTCCTTGCATCTATACCTCACCGGGTATCAAATAGGTTTCTGTTATTCACTTTACGTCTGGCACAAAATGACAGGACAAGAACTCCAGTGAACTTTTCCCATGATTCTCTCTGCTGGTCTTTCAGTGTTCAAGGTTGTGTTGGGTTATTGTTTCCTAATAACCCAGTCGGGTGAAGTGCAGAATAAATTATTTCATGGCCACCCTTCCTGTAAAACATGTGTGTGTGTTTTCTGTACTTTTTCTATTACACTGGACAGAACATTTCTTGCACATGTAGCTACTGTTAGTAAAGCATTTGTTTGGTTTTGCTAAAACTATAATCTTTTGCGTGCGATAGAACTATAGAACTACAGTAAATCTGCCCGTAAAAGGGCCCAGTAATTGGTAGAGGGCAAAGCTGTGTTATGTGGGTGGCCTAGTTCTACCGAAGGGCTGGGATTATCCGCTACATTCCTCACAAACAAAACGGAATTTTAATCCAGTCACTCCGTCTAAAAACTCCGGAAACAGAGCTGACCGGAATGCTGCTTTTTCCGGCCTGGGCACTGACTCACAAGTAAAGCGTCCGCGATCGTTGGCTCCTGATCCACGTCTTTTCAAAATTGGCAACCAAATTGGGAAATGTTAAAATGAAAATGGAAGGAAGTTTAGTGGTGAGCTGCCTGGTCTGCAGGGGCAGTGTGGGTATTGTAGTTCTGGAATGAGTTGTGTTTTGTGTCTTTGATTTAATCATGCTCCAGACCTGAGTCACATAGCCAAATTATTCAAATTAATTTAGACGCCAGTAAAAATTCCAGCAGATTACAGACTATTGTTCCACTGGTATTCAGAACAAAAGGAATTATTTGTTTCACATGAAAAATTAGATTTTGTTTAGAAACGTATGGATCTGCACGCGTCTAAAGAGTCGAAGTATCTCAAATAGTATTATACCCAGGCTGGCTTGCTTTGTCCCATGGTGAAGGTGAGAAAGAGCATGAAATCACACTCTAAGCCCCACCCCACTTTCACCTATTCACCTCTTTTTTCTCTGCATGCTGTTCCATTTCTCCATCCTGCCTTCCTTCTCTCCCCCTCACTCATCTCTCCATCTTTCCTCTCTCCCTCTCTCCTCTTCTCATTATTGGAAGTGACCTCAGTCTCGCCATCTGCTGGCTGGAGGTGTGAGCGCAGCCATTCTTCCCCCTTCATCACTCTTCCCTCCTCTTCCTCCTTACTCCCAGGAGCTCACCCGGTGAGTGCGGCCTCGTGTCCGTCCGCTTTATCGCTGACCTCTTCAGCCTGTGTGACCTCTGACCTCTCCTCCCTGATCTGACCTCTGACCCACCCGACACACCACTTAACCTCGATCAGGGCTCATGGGATTTGTGGTGTTCAGGGCAGGCCCACTGTGTTACACGCCACGCGTTCGTTTGGCGGTTTGTCAGGCAGCTGCTGAAAGCGGTCAGTTGGGTTTAAGGGTTAAGTTTAATGTCAGTTTTAACGAGGGCTGTACAGATACATGCAGTGTCCAACGTAACATTTTTCCCCCACTGGCCCCCCGGGCCAGTAGATCAGAGTTTTACTGGCCCCTTGTATATTTTTACTGGCCCCGAAAAAAAGAGAGAGAAAAAACACTTTTCCATGAAACTGTTTATTTATTAATCGTATATACATTGTAATGATTCGCCTAAACAACAAAGAACTGATTAATTTTCTTCTTAGAACATTTTAAAGATTTGAATATACATTTTTGCATATGTTTTGTGTGTGTATGTGTATGGGTGACGGCTACTGTATGTTTCCAAGACAAATTTCCTTTGGGACAATAAATTCTATCTTATCTTATATTAATACTGTGGACTGAACTGTGGATCTTTCACTGCAAGCTCTTTCTGTCTGCCTCCTTGAGCCACCTCTTCACTACTGGCATGGGTCCACTACCTTCTCCTTCCATTGGAACAGGTCTGCCTTATCCAGTGCTGTAGACAGATAGACACATTTGTTTATTGTTGTACTCAACAAGTGAAAACACAGCAACACAAACGACAGATTCAATAGCCAATTACCAGTGCTCATCGCAGCATAATGCCCAGGCGCTGTGGCGTGCTGGAGCTCCTCTACACCAATAAACATGGTCTTGGGCTGTCCACGGCTCAAGATCCTCACAAAAACCCCTTCCAGGTCTCTGCCACTCACGTCAGTAGAAGAGTCTGACAGAACACTTAAAAAATGTGCTGCTTTGATTTCTGCTGCACAGCTCTCCCACAGCTCACAAAATATAACATCTACAAACCTGAAAACAAACAAAGGACAAGTTAGGACAACTACAATATTGGGTCTATTTAATGTGTTTAACTTATTCACTCATACCTCAGTGTTCATTACCATTTTAAACGCAACGGACACTAAAGTTTAAACAGTCTCGGAAATGAGTTGGCTAACGTTAGTGTACCTTCGTTTAAAAAATTATTATTTTTTTAAAAATCCGGCGTTGTTAACATTAGTAACAGATGCTCGTTTTTTTATAAAGCAATATTTAACCAGGAAAACATGACATTTCAGTGCAAATTATGTCAATATGTAATTTAAATGTGTACATTAATAAAATAATACGTTTAACCGACTAGTATTTCTGGTGCCGACTAGCGAGGGTAGCAACGTTTAATCGTCTAGTCCAGCGGTTCTCAAACTGAGGGTACTGCAGGTGGTCCGTAGAAAAAAAGAATGACTGAACGTGAATGTGTTTACTCACTATCTTGCAATAGCTAAATTGCACCATCTTCACACGCGCACACACACGCGCTCCCGCGGCCGACGCACAACACGCACACCCGCGGTACATACGTTACATAAACCGTTAAATAAAGTTTTTATTAAAAAATTTAAAAAAGGTGATTGCACCTCCCCGTCAACAATTACAATCGAGGTCCGCGAAAATCCTTGATAATAAAAAGTGGTCCGCATAAACAAAAAGTTTGAGAACCCCTGGTCTAGTCGACTAAACGCGCACATCCCTAGTTGTTAGCTGACTGACAAGTTATAGTAACATATTAGCTAGCTGAGTAACTTACCTTCGACATGCGACATCAGTGGTGTACTGAGAGCCAACGTCTTCTCCGTTCTTCTTTAGAAGGGCGACCGTTCTCTCATAAGAGGTGAAGGGGAGCTCACTTTTTACGATGTGGAAAGCTGTGTTTATTAACTTCTCCACCCGCTGGATTGTGTCGTCGTTTGCCCGTTGTGTCCAGACATGAAGTGGCCCATCTGACGGGTTGTCCGCCACCCGCTTTGCCAGCACAGAACCCCCTCTTATTTTAGTAGCCTCATACGCTTCCTTTGACATTATTTTCAAAGTAGCTATTTGCTGAGGTAAAACCTTCAGTAGCTAGGTGAAAATACTGACTGCAATCGCGGGCTAGCTTCAGCCAGTTAACTTAGCATCATTACGTGATCTGACTCGTGACTGTGATTGGCGGAAACGTCACTGTCCCGAACGGACCAGCGACTGGCCAATCAACTTGCCCGAAATACTTTTTTACTGGCCCCGGGCCATCGGGCCATTGCTTATGTCGATCCCTGTACATGGATGCATCGGTGCGTCGCCATGCAGTCGTCACGGTGCAGCAGCATGACGAATCACGATTACATCTAATTTAATTATAATTATTCACATGAAAATTGCGTTTTAAAAAATTAAGCAATATACAGTATTTTATGCTTTGAAAGTCATCTTGTTTGTAATTTGAATGTCCTCTGAGTGTCTGTGGGAAGGGGGGGATCGGTCAAATCTAAAGATCACATTCGTCACGCTGTCACATCACAGCTATCGTATTGTCTCGTATTGCGTTATATCATGCTTTATAAATTAAGAGAAATCGCATCGGTGTTCAGAGTAGTTATTGTATTGTATAATCATCAAGTCAAAGGTATACACCCTTAGTTTTAAGTGTAAGTTTAAGTGTCTAATGTCCCACAGCTCTGGCCGCAGGTGCTCGGTGGTGGAATACTGCATAGTTAGGACAGGATCTAATGTCCCGCAGCTCTGGCCGCAGGTGCTCGGTGGTGGAATACTGCATAGTCAGGACAGGAACTAATGTCCCGCAGCTCTGGCCGCAGGTGCTCGGCGGTGGAATACTGCATAGTTAGGACAGGATCTAATGTCCCACAGCTCTGGCCGCAGGTGCTCGGCGGTGGAATACTGCATAGTCAGGACAGGAACTAATGTCCCACAGCTCTGGCCGCAGGTGCTCGGTGGTGGAATACTGCATAGTTAGGACAGGATCTAATGTCCCGCAGCTCTGGCCGCAGGTGCTCGGTGGTGGAATACTGCATAGTTAGGACAGGATCTAATGTCCCACAGCTCTGGCCGCAGGTGCTCGGTGGTGGAATACTGCATAGTTAGGACAGGATCTAATGTCCCGCAGCTCTGGCCGCAGGTGCTCGGCGGTGGAATACTGCATAGTCAGGACAGGATCTAATGTCCCGCAGCTCTGGCCGCAGGTGCTCGGTGGTGGAATACTGCATAGTTAGGACCGGATCTAATGTCCCACAGCTCTGGCCGCAGGTGCTTGGTGGTGGAATACTGCATAGTTAGGACCGGATCTAATGTCCCGCAGCTCTGGCCGCAGGTGCTCGGCGGTGGAATACTGCATAGTTAGGACAGGATCTAATGTCCCACAGCTCTGGCCGCAGGTGCTCGGCGGTGGAATACTGCATAGTCAGGACAGGATCTAATGTCCCGCAGCTCTGGCCGCAGGTGCTCGGTGGTGGAATACTGCATAGTCAGGACAGGAACTGCTGCAGGGAGCCCAAACTCCAGGGTCCTAGTGTCTGGCGGTTTTTGGTGCGTTTCGCCATTCAAGCGCTTAATTTTTAAAAGTTCTTTATTGGCTAAAGAGTCCACACCAAGGCCTGCTAGTTGAATGGAGACCACAAAAACCTGCGGATACTACAGCCCCTCCGGGACTGGAGTTTGATATCCGTTCCCAGGTCCGCTGGTATCATCATCATCATCATCATCGAGTGAGTGAGCGAGTTAGTGAATGAGTGCACGCACGCACGCACGCACGTGTGGGTGTGTGTTTGTATTTTAACCGCCAGTCAACATTTCCTCACCTAGCGTTGAAAATGCAAATCCAGACCACAATGCCCTTCCTGCTCCCCGATGTTGAGAGACGCTGTCCTTGTGCTAATGAAGCAAAGCGGTCTGAGTCACTGAACATCTAAAGCCGTGTGTTTATTCACCCAAAAATACGTGTTTTTTCTTAGGGTTATTTTCAGCATTTTGAGTCGAACAACCACAGGCGCGAGCGCCCTGAGAGGAGGCCTATCTCGCAGAATCGACTCGAACTTCTGAGAAAATACTTTTCCTTTTCTTTTTAAAGCATTTTTATTTTAACTAGTTGACCTCAAAGTGTTTTTTGAGCCGTTATTTATCCGGAGTGGTTGTTGCAGGATGAGTCAGCTTGGGGGGGTTTGTAGCAGCGTCTGAAATGCACAGAAGGCCTGTTTAGGGGGAAAAGTTGTGGTGTTGAGAGAAGTGAGCAGGGACCTTCAGCTGCCACAGCGTGCACTTGCTAGCAGAGCCATTCACAGCGCAACAGGCCCTCTGCTGGTCTTCTGCCTTCCCCTTACAAACTGCAACCTATTCAGACCCAACAAACCAGGGGGGTGTACTACAAAGCAGCATTATTGAGTTAGCTGGATAACTGCACTGAGTAAAATCCGGAACATCTCTTTTTACTTCAGTCCGTGTTCCAGATTTGGGAGTGTTTTGGGTTTTACTCTGTGCAGTTATCCAGCTAACTCGGTAATCTTGATTCTCTTACTCAGTGCTGTTATCCAGCTAACTCGGTAATCCTGCTTTGTGAAATACCCCCCCTGGTCAGGTTAGTTAGCCGCTATTGGCTGCGTTAACTGATCAATATAGTGCTGAGTAACAACAAAAAACAGTTTTTTTCTAACTGGGACAAGAGAGAATACCTACCTTACTGTAGATTTGTTTTTTTTTAAAGTGTGTGTATTCCGGGCACCTACTCTCCTGTGCACATATAACTTGTGCTTTTGCCTAAGGCAGAGTGCGTTAGATACATTCTGTGCATGTTTTAATGTTTTAATGTTTTTCTGCAGTGACTGAGTGCTGATTTGTTAGCATTTGTACACCGCTGATGGAGGGCACTGTGTATGGGAACACCATGCAGGGGTTTGAGTGTTTGCCAGCGGAGGAGCATTAGGAAGGAGCTTTAAAGACACATTGCATCCAACTCTGCGTCAAGATATGATTCGATTATAGTGGCCCAATAGATCAGGCTCTTATGAGTCATAATGTTAATTCAATGTATGAGGCCTTGTTTAAAAAAATAAATTAAAAAAATAATAAAAAAACAACCAAAAAAGCTGGCAATCTGTGACCTAAAACAACATGTTTTATGTGAATTCTCATTAATGTGATGCGCGAGGCAGATCGCTGTTTGCGTGCATGCGTGCGTGCGTGCGTGCTCCGCTGCTGGAAACGTGAGGTATTTTGATTGGTCCGTGCAGGTTAATTGTCAGCTTATTGTAGCTCCACCGATTTTCAGGTTAATGAAACGTAAGTCTCTTATTGCTGATCACGAGTCAAGTTGGTATTCTTTCGCCAAGTTCAGAATGTAATTAATGTAACAAATTAAATTGCTTTCCGTAACCACGGGTTATGAGTTGTTTCAGATGGTCCATCGTCCATCTCGTCTTCAGCGCTCGACTCAAGATTTGACATGTTGAATCGAATGTGATGGCTTTATAACATGCATCCCCCTCGCTTTGTGTCTAATGCTCTCCTTCTCTTTCTCTCTATCTCTTTCATTCTGTTCCTCTCACCCCCCCCTCTATCCTCTATCCGCTTCTCCAAGGTCACTCTTCAGCGTCTGGAGCATTTCCTGTCCCTGTTCCACTGGGCGCGGCACCTCCAGGGCCCCGACAGCAAGGATGCGCTCAAGTTCTGGTGCGTCTCGCTACCATTAGCATTATGATAAGCATGAGCGGTCCTCACTCCACAAACACACATCCCCCCTGCACCGCTACAATTAGCATTAGCATTAGCGTCCTTGCTCCACAAACACACATCCCCCCCTGCACCACTACAATTAGCATTAGCATTAGTTTCCTTACTCCACAAACACACATCCCCCCTGCACCGCTACCATTAGCATTAGCATTAGCGTCCTTGCTCCACAAACACACATCCCCCCTGCACCGCTACCATTAGCATTAGCATTAGTTTCCTTGCTGCACAAACACACATCCCCCCTGCACCGCTAGCATTAGCATTAGCATTAGTTTCCTTGCTCCACAAACACACATCGTCCCCCCTGCACCGCTAGCATTAGCATAAGTATGAGCTCCATAAACAGCCCCCCCCCTCCACTATATAGGCAGTGAAGACACATTTTCAGTGTTGTATTTTTGGCTGTTCAGTTGTAATATTTGCGACAGGCGTTTTCGGGCTGGTCACACTTTAGTGTTTGAGCAATGTTGTGAATTAATTGCTGACAGGTAATCCGATGGCATCAGTGGCGAGATCATAAATATACCTGTCGTTTGGACATCCTGCTGTAAATGTTTACACGTTGCCTTTTATTTGTTATTTGTCTAGTACACGCACTCATACGCACACACGCAAGTGCGTGCACACACACATTTTCTCTCACACATACACACACATACAGAATGCATCTCTCTAGCACTGTATTGGTGATGATTAACGGGCTATAGGCTGTATGATAGCCTAGGCCGCCTCTTCTTATTGGACCCATAAAACATTTTATATTCTGCCTTTTCAGCCAAGCTCATGAGATGTGTTCAGTAAGAGATTTCCACCCCATAGATCACATGTGCTGTGATCTGAAAGTGAAAGTGGGTGTGATTGTGGGCTTGTGTGGTAGGCTGTGTGAGAGGAGTAATCCAGGTGTTTTTGAGTGTTTTATGCGTGGCTGAATTGTGTAATTAAATTACTCTGCCAGGTCAGCTGTATTCCAGGTAGAAGGTCATTCTTAAAAAATTAAAATAAAAAGGTGTGCAGAATTGTGTACAGATAATAAAGCTGTATTATAAACTTGATGGATTTAAGTGCAGCTAATTTTGTGGCTGTTGAGCCCTGAATCGCTCTGCATGATTTTGGTTAATATGATCTGCTAATGGGTCTCTAGTGCTTTCAAAAGCCCATTACTTTTAAATGTAGCCATTTACACGATAAAGGAATGACATCGGCTCCGCAAACAATGAGAAAATCCTAAATGAGTAAATCAGAAGAAAGCACAAAAAGTCATTAATGCAAAGTTATTTTGCCTCATGAATGGCAAGAAAATTATACTGTAGAGCAAAATGAGCGTGTTAGAAATCTGCTGTGACACATTTAGTCGTATTGTGTCCCCATTGTCTTTGTATGTTCAGGAGAAGCTGCTGTGATTTGCATGAACAAAAATTAAGCGCACAAGGTAAAAACTAGCAGAATAGATTTTACTGACCCAAAAAGGATCTTAAAATAGAAATGGTAATAATGTGTGCACAAGGGGGTTAATTGTGGGAGGAAATGAAAGGTTTAGGATTTCTGCTCTGGGGTAGCTGACCCCTTTTTGTAGCCCCTGCTGGTAATTTGACATGCAAACACACATTATCTTTGTTTCCCCATCAGATCTAATCGGCATCTCATGATTACAAATGATTAGTGAACGGAGGCCAGGCCGGCCTGGAAGCCAAGGCCCTCAGAATAACACTGGAGATAGAGTGGTGGAGGGAGAGAGATTATTAGATTAAACCATTATTACTGTATGTATGTATACAGTATGTATATGTATTCGTATATATACAATGACATTGTTATTTTATCACTCTTTGTGTGTTACCTGACATTCCCATGTATTTTGCCATGCTTTGGCAATACAAATGCTAATTTTGTCATGGCAATAAAGCACTTAGAATTTTAGAGAGGCAGAGAGAGGCAGAGAGAGGCAGAGAGAGGCAGAGAGAGGCAGAGAGAGGCAGAGAGAGGCAGAGAGAGGCAGAGAGAGGCAGGGAGAGGCAGGGAGAGGCAGGGAGAGGCAGGGAGAGGGACTGAGAGGCCATACAGTACGGTGCACGCAGTGGTCCAGCCGTTTCTTGGTTTCTGTGATATTTTTGCTGCTTGAGTTGTCAGATCACTGCTCTCTCTCTGGCTCGTGGTGGTAGGCGAGGGCCGAACGGTGTGATGCACATCAAAGCAGCCGTCTGTATCGATCATGCTCATATTCCTCTTCTGTGACATCCCGCCTTTATCACAATTCATTGTTTTCATCTGCCGTTAGTTAACTTTGCTTATCCGTAAATGTAGCTAAAGCCTCATCCCGTTCTCTGTGATTATGGCTCGCTAATATTCAGCTGGATTAGAGCCACACTAGAATACTCGTGTGTAGAGTTTTACCTTCTATGACATCATCGCTCATTGGCCAACAAGAGCATGCTAATGCTACACTTTCCTTGACCTTTATTTTACCTTTCCGTCACCCCCGGCAGCGGGGCCAAAGACCGTGAAATTCCACTCGATCCTCCCCGTAAATTCAGACCAAGCCCAGAGACCATCAGAACATGAGCCGTCGGACATGAAAAGCAGTAAACATAAGTCTTCCCTGTCAGTTAAATATGTGTGTTTAATGTTTTTAAAGGTCTTGTGGGATGAGAGGGCACAGTCTAAAAATGGAGGCTATTAACGAATCAGACAAAAGCCTTGAGGGGTCTTGGAGAATGTGTCGAGTCACCAGACCCCACCGAACTGAGATGGTGGGTAAACACGCAGTATTGGAACTGGGGGGTTTGTGACGGCATGTGACTCGACTCCCTCGGAAAATATCATGTGGGTATTTCTCATTCCCCTTCTCCCTCTATAAATCTGTGAGGCGCAGTGCATTTTTAAACGCACAGCGCATATTTACACCCGTACGCCAAAGCGTGACTTACTTATTTAGCCTGGAGAAACAGGTTTTTTCGGAGCGATGTTTGAGGTCACATCTGTGAGAGTTCACTCTCGGACAAGTCTTACATTGCAGGTTTATTACTCATTAACTCTCCACGTGATTGGAGCAGGACGAAAATGAAACCACGTTCAGCCCCCTTCCACTTTCTGCAGGTAGAGCACACTTTATTGGCTTATTGGCACGCTTTTATAAGCC
This sequence comes from Ilyophis sp. 1 JC-2022, assembly GCA_022702515.1. Lineage (NCBI taxonomy): Eukaryota > Metazoa > Chordata > Actinopteri > Anguilliformes > Synaphobranchidae > Ilyophis > Ilyophis sp. 1 JC-2022. The sequence goes on from CM040405.1 coordinate 81,642,964, forward strand.
TGCTGTGGTGGAAGCCATTGATAGAAAGAGCTGTTTGAAAGGGAGAGAGAGCAGAATGGCTGTGATTCCTCTGGGAAGGAGAGGGGACAGTAAAAGGCACAGAGTTTTTGCCAATCGTTAACCTCTGTTTACAGGTAATGCCGTGTGTGACACTAATCTTACTGCACCTCTTTCCAATGCGCAGACGGCACACCGGCCGTTGCTTTCTCAACTCAAATTAGACGTGTTGCATTTGTGATTAATTGGTGTAAGATGTGTCTGTACGGAGGTAAATTGGCAAATTGGTCTAATTACTGTCTTAGTTTCTGCTTGTTTTTTCTCTCATCTTTTGGCATTGCACCGTTTGTAGATTAGTTTAGTATTTCTTTAAATTTCCGCAGCTCTGGTAGGTTAAATCTGTGGTCATTAACATTTATGGTATTGGAGATTTTCATGGTCTTAGCATGGGCTTATGGGTAATGTAGTTTTCCACAGTGGACAGCGCAGTGATGTTGTTGGCACATGGATTTCCAGATACCCAGTGGCATAGATGGCCTCTATGGTGTACTGTTTTGAACACTGGGAATTGTGGTGATATCCGTCAAGCAAACCAGGTACGGTCACTTACCTGCTGCTCTCCTTGACATTTAGCATTTAAGCTGCATGGATGTTGCTCCAATTCTGCAGGATCTGATTCTGTGATCTTGTTGCTCTGCTGTGATTGGTGGAATGGATCATCTATCCCAGGGGTTCCCAAACTTTCAGTCCAGGATTCGATTCATGACCGAATACGTTTTTTTGTCCACCCCAGGGGGTGGGGGGTTTTCTATCACGGACCGGGGGTTTGGAGATTGCTATCGCAGTTTTATATAAAAATGAAAATATTTCTTTTTCAGGCCGGCCCACAGTGAAAGGTCCACCCTTATTAATCGTTACTGTTTAAATGCATGAACATAAGAGTAAAAATACTCTTACCTGTGTCCACCTGAGTTACATGGTAGCAGAGCCAGGGCTTTCTCACAACAAGTTCAAGACCAACACGCTTGTTCATGTGTTAGCCCATATTTATATGTTAGTTAATTTATTTTTGTTGTGCTGCAATCAAACCAAACCAGAAACCAAAATGTAGGCGATCAACTTTTGTTCATTAATATTGAATACCTAGACTCATATTTCACATGTATACAAATTCAGGCTTTTTCCAGGCTAGATTCCATGTTGTTAAACATATTTATAGGCATGTATGAACACTGTTTTTGCCACAGTAACTGCATACCTAAACATCTTGTGTTTTAGCCACCCTTAATACCGGATGTTGGAACTCCCTCCGTTTGCACCCGAGCCTGCAGTTTTGGCCATGCCAGCCTGTGATTATCTTAAGGCTCCATATACTGTTACTCTGACAGATTTACCCTGTTATTAGTGAAACAAAAGCTACATCTCAGTTCTTTAGTTCACATATTTAAATAGTAACAGTTTAGCTCTTTAGCTGAACCAGTAATCCTCTGTCTCCATAGTACCAAAAACTCCTTCAGTGCAGGTTACTGTCTTTGAAATACTGCGATCTGACCAGATCTACTGATGCCAGAATGTCAGTTAGTTCTGCTGGTGTCATTCTTAGTCAGGTCTAGAAGGCACATTACTACATCGTCTTACCTTCAGAATATTGTCATGCATCACTTCTCTGAGCAAGCTCTGTGGTAGTCTGGTTTTCTGCCCCTCTCTCTCCCTTTGCCTGAACTTCCTGTTTCCCCTCATTGTCTGGGTTAATGCACTGCCTCTAACTGTCAGAATGGCGTAATCGAACTGCGCAATCCTGGCGCTAAATCGTACCAAAAACCGTTCAGGAGAATCTCGACCGTTGCTGTATTCTACACATCACCCACACCCAGAAGCAGATCACTCCAATATTACGTGAGTTCTGAAACATGGCCATGCAGATATTTGAGATCGTTGATCTTTGTCACCATGGTGATGGTTTGTGTGATGCAATGTAAATTCATTGTGGTGGTGGGATAATGTGTGTGTGTTCACTCCTTATGAGAATATCCCCAAAAAGTAGTTAGAGTATCCAGGTCACTCCTGTCAGGGGGAGGGTATTTGGCAGGATTGCAGGTTTGACACAGGCTGGCGATTGGCGGTTAGGCAGTTGCCGTGACGCAGGTGGAACACGGCGCTCTGTGAATAATGCAGAAACGCTGTGGTGGAAACGGTCTCTAATTCTTCCTGGAACAGGGAGTATCAAATGATACGCCGTGGGGCTGCGCCAGATCGGCGGGTCGGAGCGGGCGAGCGAGCGGTGAGAGAGCGGAGAGAATAGAATACTTTCCCGCTTTTATGAGCTGCCGGAGAGAGGGGATTAGGGTTAGGGTCCTACAGGAGGCCTTCTCATTCCAAGGGGTATAAATATTCGCCATTCTGATTAATCCACGCACTGACAAACAGGACTGATGCCCAAGACTCGCTCGAGAGCTTAGCGTCTTAGCAAGATGGGTGATGAAATGTTTGTCCCAGAAACGTCTTTTTAAATTATAATTTTTTTTTTTTAAGTTCTAGAATCGTGTTTTCAAAAGACGCTTTTGATCTCCCTTGTTCTAAAAAAAAAACCTACTCCGTCTATCTGAATTACCCTATAAAATAAAGTAATCCATATCCATAAAATGTATTTTACTGTGGTTTCTGAGCGCAGATGTGTGCCCGTCGAAATGTGGCACACACAAAAAAAAAACAAAAAAAAAACACGTGGGTTAGTGTCCTGTGTTTCCTCAGTGTAGTTTCACCCAGCTTTTACCAGCAAATATTCAGTCGGCTTGTTTTCATGCTGGTGTTTAATGTTCACAAAACTCATATTTTAAAAGGAAGAAAGAAACTTACCAGGGGTTGTGTTAGTTTGTCAGTGTTCCTCTGGTTACTTCTGCATTGCTTCTTTCCAGTAAAACGGCAGCAGACACACACTTCCTGTTGCCATCAGTCAAAATACCTCTCTGCTATGGTCAGTGGTCAGTGCTGTAGTACTGTGTGTGGCCTGTAGGGTGTAAAATAGTCACTGGTTCTCCTGTAGTACTGTGTGTGGCCTGTAGGGTGTAAAATAATCACTGGTTCTCCTGTAGTACTGTGTGTGGCCTGTAGGGTGTAACATAGTCACTGGCTCTCCTGTAGGACTGTGTGTGGCCTGTAGGTATAAGACATTGGTTGTCCTGTAGTACTGTGTGTGGCCTGTAGGGTGTAAAATAGTCACTGGTTCTCCTGTAGTACTGTGTGTGGCCTGTAGGTATAAGACATTGGTTGTCCTGTAGTACTGTGTGTGGCCTGTAGGGCGTAAGATACTGGTTCTCCTGTAGTACTGTGTGTGGCCTGTAGGGCGTAAGATACTGGTTCTCCTGTAGTACTGTGTGTGGCCTGTAGGGTGTAAGATACTGGTTCTCCTGTAGTACTGTGTGTGGCCTGTAGGGCGTAAGATACTGGTTCTCCTGTAGTACTGTGACTTGAGACGCAATTTGAAATTAGGGAGAAAACAAATTGTTCCAAAAAATAAACACTCGCCTAATGTTTGTCGAAGCTGAGAGCAGGTGGATCAGATCCCTTCATCTGCCTGGTTTTGTGTTCCCTGTACACACGCGGTGTGGCTCAACTCAAGCATCCAAAAAAATTTGCTATTTTGTAATACAAGTAGGACCCTCCCTCTTTATTTTGAGACCTGACAATGAACAGCAAACGAATATTTATGCATAATTTTCATCCTGCATAATTAATAAATTAATGAAGCATAACTGAGTGAGTAATGAATGAATGAGTGGATGAATGGTAATCAAGTGAGGAATCGTTAACATGGTACGAAGAGGAGGTGGAGTAGAGAGCGGCAGTGTTATTAGTAGTGTGATCTCGAGAGCGGCTGTGTTGTTAGTAGTGTGATCTCAAGAGCGGCTGTGTTGTTAGTAGTGTGATCTCTAGAGCGGCTGTGTTGTTAGTAGTGTGATCTCGAGAGCGGCTGTGTTGTTAGTAGTGTGATCTCGAGAGCGGCTGTGTTAGTAGTGTGATTTCGAGAGCGGCAGTGTTGTTAATTGTGTGATCTCGAGAGCTGCTGTGTTGTTAGCAGTGTGATCTCGAGAGCGGCTGTGTTAGCAGTGTGATCTCGAGAGCGGCTGTGTTGTTAGCAGTGTGATCTCGAGAGCGGCTGTGTTGTTAGCAGTGTGATCTCGAGAGCGGCTGTGTTGTTAGCAGTGTGATCTCGAGAGCGGCTGTGTTGTTAGCAGTGTGATCTCGAGAGCGGCTGTGTTGTTAGTAGTGTGATCTCGAGAGCGGCTGTGTTGTTAGTAGTGTGATCTCGAGAGCGGCTGTGTTGTTAGTAGTGTGATCTCGAGAGCGGCTGTGTTGTTAGTAGCGTGATCTCGAGAGCGGCTGTGTTGTTAGTAGCGTGATCTCGAGAGCGGCTGTGTTGTTAGTAGTGTGATCTCGAGAGCGGCTGTGTTGTTAGTAGTGTGATCTCGAGAGCGGCTGTGTTGTTAGTAGCGTGATCTCGAGAGCGGCTGTGTTGTTAGTAGTGTGATCTCGAGAGCGGCTGTGTTGTTAGTAGCGTGATCTCGAGAGCGGCTGTGTTGTTAGTAGCGTGATCTCGAGAGCGGCTGTGTTGTTAGTAGTGTGATCTCGAGCGCAGGACCCTACAGGAGCATAAGGCAGCAGGGGCCTGGTCCAATGCCCAGCTCCCCGGACCTGCCCCACGTGACATCACATGCTTCCATGTGATGCGCCGATCGGCTCCAAATCTGGGAAGCTTCCATTTTAAATTCCCCTTTAATGGAATTTGTGCCGCGGAACAGAAAAGCCAGTCATTAGCGGGAGCGGGAGAGCTGGGAGTCCGTTCTCTAATCCCGGAAAACTCTGCTTGGAGAGGGGAAAAAAGCAGAATGGGGAGAAGGGCAAAGAGAATAGAAGCTTTGACATCTGAACTCTGCTCTACTGAGAAGCACGATTAGTTCTGATTTGCAGCTTCAAATTGAAGGTAGGAGTTTTTGGTACGGTTTGTTTAGAGAGAGTGTGTGTGTGTGTGTGTGTGTTGTGTGTGTGTGTGTGTGGTGTGTGTGTGTGCGCGCCTGCGTGTACTGTATGTATTTATGTTTGTCTGTTGTGTTTTGTTGTGTGCGTGTGCGTGTGTTTGTGTATACTGTATGTATGTGTCTGTGTGTGTGTGTGTGTGCGTGTGTTTACTGTATATATCTATGTTTGTCGGTTGTGTGTGTGTGTGTGTGTGTGTGTGTCTGTGTGTGTGTGCCTGCGTGTACTGTGTATTTGTGTGTGTTGTGTGCGTGTGTTTGTCTGTATACTGTATGTGTGTGTGTGTGTGTGTGTGCACTGAATATATCTATGTTTGTCGGTTGTATGTGTGTGTGTGTATATGTGCGTGTGTTTGTCTGTATACTGTATGTATTTACGTGTGTGTGTGTGTGTGTTTGTCTGTATACTGTATGTATTTACGTGTGTGTGTGTGTGTGTGTGTGTGTGTGTGTGTGTGTGTGCACTGTATATATCTATGTTTGTCGGTTGTATGTGTGTGTGTGTGTATATGTGCGTGTGTTTGTCTGTATACTGTATGTATTTACGTGTGTGTGTGCGTGTGTGCGTGTGCGCGTGTGCGTGTGTGCGCGGCGCGCGTGCGTTGCTGTTGAGCCGAACGGCACATTGACCTGCGAGAGAGCTTGCTCCTTTGGGTACCACACATCACCGCATGGTGCAGCTTTGTTTGTGAATCCCGGTATGAATCACCCAGCCGATCAAAAGCTCATTCCTTTAATTAAATATTGAGTCCTGTACATCAAGCTCCGCAGGTCTGGCTGAAACGAGCGTAGTGTTCCACAAGAACCTTGTGTGAAATTTAATTTAAGAGGTAGCGAGAACTTTAAAATGCTGGTTGAGCTGTTGGTAATATTGAGAATTTGATAGGACAATGCCCTGAAGTTGTTCGGTATTTACTAAAATTGCATTTTGCAGTGAATGCTGGCATTACAAGGTATATAAGAGATAACACAGTAAAGTTTTTGGTTTGTAAACAGGTACAGCAGCAAAACTTGCTGTAAAAAGTGCTACTGTGTATGGGCTCTAGTGTAGCATAGATGTCTATGAACTGGGCTTGGAGCTGTTTATGGGTTCTAGTGTAGTGTAGATGTCTATGAACTGGGCTTGGAGCTGTTTATGGGCTCTAGTGTAGCATAGATGCCTATGCACTGGGCTTGGAGCTGTTTAATGGCTCTAGTGTAGCGTAGATGTCTATGAACTGGGCTTGGAGCTGTTTATGGGCTCTAGTGTAGCATAGATGTCTATGAACTGGGCTTGGAGCTGTTTATGGGCTCTAGTGTAGCATAGATGCCTATGAACTGGGCTTGGAGCTGTTTATGGGCTCTAGTGTAGCATAGATGTCTATGAACTGGGCTTGGAGCTGTTTATGGGCTCTAGTGTAGCATAGATGTCTATGAACTGGGCTTGGAGCTGTTTATGGGCTCTAGTGTAGCATAGATGTCTATGAACTGGGCTTGGAGCTGTTTATGGGCTCTAGTGTAGCATAGATGTCTATGAACTGGGCTTGGAGCTGTTTATGGGCTCTAGTGTAGCATAGATGTCTATGAACTGAGCTTGGAGCTGTTTATGGGCTCTAGTGTAGCGTAGATGTCTATGAACTGGGCTTGGAGCTTGAGAGGCCGCAGGTTCCATTCCCAGATGGGGCACTGCCATTTCACTCTTGAACCGGGAACTTGAACTTCAAATATGGACTGTATGCAAAAATAAATAAATAAGAAATAAATATGTACAAGCTGTATACGTAACCCTTGATAAGGGTGTCGTAAGTATGAAGAATTGTGTAGCAGCGGCAAGCGGTCTTGATTGGTTATCTAGAGGTGTACTAACTCTAGTTGATTTTATCAGCGTTTCCATCAGTCATAATCCCGTACTGCTAGGACAGGCTAGGCTGTCAGTTTGTAAAGTACAGTGACTGTGTTTATCTTCCCTCCTTTTTAAATCTTATTATGGAACAGAAAATCTCTCCAGCAAGGGTTATTCACTTAAGCTCTCTGAATACTTTATACAACTCTGCCTGTTTTCTTTCTCTCTTTTTCTGCTTTCCACGTTGACTACATAATTAGTTTACTGTAGCCTTTAACGAAGACGTGACTGGGCGGATTGAAGTTGGGTTAAATCGAGGACGGTCCGGCATGCCCCCTGTATTATTTTCATCTGGAGTCCTGGGTCTGCATGAAGAGCAGGACCATTTTCGGCCATAATATTTGAAAATAGATTTTCCCTGGTTTACAGAACTCCCTTCACGGTTACGACAGCTAAATGTCTTTTGGAGGGTTAGAAACAAAGCATCCGATTGGCTGGCGGGACTGTTGGTTTAGTGCAGGGTGTCTAATCTTATCCGAAAAGGGCCGATGTGGATGCAGGTTTTTGTTTTTGGCCCAACATTAAGACATCTGATTTTTAACCCCATGATATTGATTGAAGGCAATGATTATTTGTTGAATGATTATTGTTATTGGTTGAATCAGATGTCTTTGTTCTGGGCTAAATCAAAAACATGCACCCATGCAACAGCCGTTTTCGGATTAGATTGTACACCCCTGCTTTAGAGCCTGGAGATATGCGTAATCCCGGGATGTCTGAATTTTTGTTGGGTTTCCACACTTAATTGATTAATTAAACTCACTGACTGGCTAAATAATCCACACCCCTTATTTCCAAGACCTTAATTGGCTGCTAATTGAGAAGAAAAACCACTACAATGTGGGGCCTGTCAGAACTTGAGTTTGGTACCCCTGGCCTCGAGTGAGCGGGCCCAGTTTGGCTACTGCTGTTAAGCTGAAGAAAGCAGATGTTCTCTCTAATTATAGAGCTGGCTGTTGAGTGACTTCAACAACCAGGTCTATAATTGTCCAATCAGATTTGATGGAAAGGAAGACAGCAGAAACCCATCGTCCAGTACAGCCTCCTTACACACCTCTTCAGACTACTTTGACTGACTCACCAATCTAGCACCACATTCATATAGCACTTCTTTCTTGTTTATTTTATTTTGATTCTCTAACACTTTAATGTTGCGCCTGTGTCTTGATCGTGATGTTGTGGTTTATTGTGTCCGACTGACTTGAACTAGACATAATGTTCATGTCGATGCGCAGCTGATGCTTTATCATGGAACTGTTCTTTATCTAACCTGTTTGTAGAGTTAAACTCTAAATGACCTTCGGTTCGGGATGCACTTATTGTACATCGTTGCAGATAAAAGCTTTGCCAAATTAATGCAATGTAATGTTCAGTACAGAGTGTGCCTACAGTTACATGCTACGTGGAATCAGATTTAATCGAGATGGCAGTGGACTGGTAATGTATTGTAGCCTATATTGAGAGGGATGGCTAAGGCTGTTGGTGAGCTCATTCAGACATGGCTTCAGGAGAAGAACAGTGTGTCAGAGGAAGCATTTACTCTGTTTTCCAGAACTTTTAAGGAGCAACTATAAACTGTCAACAAGATTCTCCCTCAGTCGCCCTGAACATTGCCTGTTAGGAAAGCTTGTTTGCTTCGGTCGCCTTGAACATTGCCTGTTTGGAAAGCTTGTTTGCTTTAAGTTTCTAAGCTAAGAAATGATGGCACAAGTTCACTGCTCATGTGCTGTGTACCTACAGGAGATTGGGCTGCTGTTTTTCATCTAAGACGGGACTAAATGTTTATTTTCTCTCACTGTATCCCAAACTTCAAAATGCTATATGGCAAATATTCAATATTGAAAATGAATTATAATAAATTGAAGCTACAGAGATTGATTAAATTTTTTGTACCACCGATTTACATAGTATTTTACATTTTTATCCTATCCAGAAAAAGCCTCTCTCTCTGTCTGTCTGTCTCAGTGAGTCTGTCTCTCCAGTGACTCTCCTCTCTCTATTGATCTGTCCATCTGTCTGTCTCAGTGAATCCCTCACTCACATTCTCTCTCTCTCTCTCTCTCTCCCCTCAGCTCGGACATGAGTGGGGCGAGTAACACGCTTGCGCGGGAGTTCCTGACAGATGTGCACCAGCTGTGCAGTGCGGTGGCGCAGCGCGCTGAGGAAGAGGAGGAGGAGGAAGAGGAGAGTCACATGCTGGTGCTGGGGGAGTACCTGGTGAAGGGCCAGGGCTACCTGCTCCTCAGCACCCTGGAGTCTGTCATAGACCAGGTAAGATGCACGCACGCACGCACATTCACGCACACACATGCGCACGCACACACGCGCACGCACGCACACACACGCGCACGCAGACACACACAGACACACACACGCGCACATGCAGAGAGACAGAGAGAGAGAGGGTGTGTGTGTGTGTGTGTGTGTGTCATGAGCACTCTTCTATTCCCCTCTTTAAAGTGGAGATGATTAAATTCACTGATCAAGGAGGAGGAGCAGGTATAACACCAAGTCAATTAAACTTCTGGGATATCGATCTGTCCAGTTAGGAAGCGTAAACGATTGTGAATCAATTTCACTTGCTTTGGTGCAAATGAAAGTGACAACAGATGGACAGGAGAGGCAACAGCAAGGCAACCCCCAAAAAGTAAGCTCAAAAGGCAGCTCGATTGGCATTTGCCAGAGAACACCAGAATTGACAGGTTCGCCATTGGCGCCCCGTTCTCTTCACAGAGAGCAGGTTCACACTGAGCACATGTGACAGACGTGAAAAAGTCTGGAGACGCCGTGGCGAATGTTATGCTGCCTGCAACATCATCCAGCATGACCGGTTTGGTTTAATTGACTTGGTGTTATACTGTGATGATTAAGTGTTCCCTTAATTTTTTTGAGCAGTGTATTTTGAAAGAAGCTGAGCCCTCAGAGACATAAATACTAAAGCGTCACATCAGTGAGGTTGTTGAATATCTGTTGCATGGCCCGTCCAGAGGTGCATGGTTTCACGTCCGTTTTGCTAATGCAGGCCGAGAGTGACTGTGATTTGACTGTGGTTGGGAGTTCAAAGCGTCGTTTTAGGTGTGTGTGTGTGTGTGTGTGTGTGTGTGTGTGACCGACCTATTCCTGTACCCAGAGAACCCTGACCGTTAGCTGCACCCCCCCACTACACACACACACACTCGCACGCACACACACACACTTGTCTCTTACAGACATGCTCAGATACACACACACTCGCACGCACACACACACGCACACACTTGTCTCTTACAGACATGCTCAGATACACTCACTCACACACCTCTGTTTGCTGTCCACATCGTGGTGTCCCCCCTTATTTGCTTTTAATTCACATGTGGGAGGGAGGGAGAGAGGGAGGGGTTCTCCCCCTGGTGTAGAATGCTGGGAGCAGGAGTATTTATGGGGGAGTCCGCACACACACACACACACTTCGTAGCGACTACAAGAGAGCCAGTGCTGTTTGGAATAGCTCTGTTTTATTTAATTTTATTTTTCACCTGAGCAGAGATCAGGTAAGTGGGGTGGTTGTGATGGGCGGGGGCGGGGGCGGGGGCGGGGGGACTGCTGGCTGGATGAGTCTAGGGTGGGAGTGAGCTCACAACCTGTTGGATTCTTAAGTCTTTCTCTTGCATCCTGACTTACAATCTCTCTCTCTGTCCTTCTCTTTCTATCTTTCTCTCTCCCTCTCCCTCTGTCTCGCCCTCTTTCTCCCTCCCTCCCCCTCTCTTTCTCTCTCTCTCTCCTACAGGAGCTTACCTGCAGGGAAGAACTGCTCACACTGCTGCTGTCCCTGCTGCCGCTGGTCTGGAGGATACCTGTGCAAGAGGAGAGAGCCCCAGGTGAATACAGACACACTATATACACACACACACACACACACACACACACTACACGCGCACACTACATACTCGCATGCGTGTACATACACACACATACACACACACACACGCGCAAACCTTCTCTCATCGTTATTGGTACAGCCCACCTGCTCGGTTGCTGACTGACGCGTTGTCTGTTGTCCAGTGTAAATGCCTTTATGGGCTGCAGTACTGACTGACGCGTTGTCTGTTGTTCAGTGTAAATGCCTTTATGGGCTGCAGTACTGACTGACGCGTTGTCTGTTGTCCAGTGTAAATGCCTTTATGGGCTGCAGTACTGACTGACGCGTTGTCTGTTGTCCAGTGTAAATGCCTTTATGGGCTGCAGTACTGACTGACGTGTTCTCTGTTGTCCAGTGTAAAGGCCTTTATGGGCTGAGTTATGGGCAGCCCCACATTCCCGTTTATATCACCGTTCCCTGTTCCCGCTCATCTGGGATCTGGGGTAGTCGGTTTTCCCCTTACCATCCAAGGTGTGAAATGAACACCAGCCAAATGCAGGTAAAATTTTGATTGTGGCTGGTAAAATTTTTATCCTAGCAGCCACTTTGGTTGTGTTCTATTGTAAAAGTTAATGTGGCTGGTAAAATGTTGAAAATAGCCTGTGATTTTTTTAATCCACAAGTCACTCTGGCCAGTGGGTGAAAAAGTAAATGCCATGGCTCCAGTGCTGTTACACTGACTTGTTATTTTAGTTTCCGAGAACATCAGTTTTTGAATCACTGACACATCGACATTTAGCGTTTTCGGCGGTTTCCTGTCAGCCATCCCTCCGAGCATCGTCTCATAGCGTGGATTCACGCCTTCACGGGTGACGCTGAGGATGACTGACAGCTGTCAGGATCCATCAGCCTCCAAATTTTTGACGGCTAAATGTTACGGTCCTCCACTGCATACGCAAAGCAGATCTGATTACCGTCCGCGAACCCCGCGGCTTCAGAAACCTTTCCCAGGAAGGTCATTTAGGAACAGCGCGGAGTTATCACAACTTCATCTTACCCGCCATAACCATTAAAACCTCATCACCAAAAATCTGAGCTGCCACAGAACACTATGGCAGGAGCGGTGTGTGGATTTGAACTGGTTGTTAGTGCTTTGTTAACATTATGAAAATGTTTTCATTATTATATTAATTCCGATTTTTTTTGTTGTCATTTGAATTCAAGTTTATGGCTTGCCTTAACTTACTCCTGCTTTACAATATAAAATACCTGCTATACATCATTTTCTTACGTGCCTTCTATTTCATCGTTTTGATCGTGGATAATATGTGTGATTATCTCTGTAAAAAATAAGCTAAACCATGGCAAGCTGACCTTTGCCAATGTTTTGTTTGGGGGAGGATGAGACAACTTTGTCAAGAATTTAAATTAATAGTGCCGCATGAAAACTTGCCAAAGTTTTGTTGTGTACAAGTGTGCTGTTGGGAAGTTGTCAGTCCTGGCCTGGGTTTTCCTTCTTATGTGGTCTTTAGATTTTCACAGAAACAAAGCATTCTTTCTCCTGTGACAAAAACTGCCTAAAATTCTCTCCCTTGCAATTTTTTGGAGAATTGGTTAAGCTAATTGGTGCGTGTAATTCGAGGACAACATCGATTAGTTTTCATTTCCTGTACAATTCGTCACTGGTTGTAGTTTAACTCAGCTTAACAATAATACGCAGCGCCATTCGTTGATTAAGGCTTTTTGTTTTGGGAAATTTGATTTACTCGCTCTCTCCTTGCCTTTGTAGTTTGTGCGTTGTTCCTTCGAAGTATCACCCCCCGCAAATCACACCTGCAAGGATGTGGCGCACCGTAGGCTACAATAAAACCTCCGCAGTTCTCCGTCTATTTTTTCTTTTTAAAACATCGCGTGCGGGGTCGAGGGATGTCGCCGTAGACGGTTCTTTTTTTCGCGGTTGTTGACTGCGGTAATTGACCCTCGCGCCCTCACTGGCTGTTTAGCAGGCGCTCGCTAATCCTCTCTGTCAAGCACGTAATACATTTTTACGTTATTAGTTTCTAAATTTAACCGCTGATTCAACTCTGGGTTCCCGGACCTGGCGCAGTGTCCTTAGGGAGGTAGCAGGAGGGAAACATGTTTATCATGTTTGGAAATAATAGTAATAATAAAATAATGAATTAATAATATCCATCATGGCTACATTTGTCTTTAACTTTAAGGCATAGTGAATGGTGATTATACATCCTGGCTGTTAGTTTTGTTTATTTGATAATGAATAGGCAAAACACATTATATCTGAACACATGAAAAATCACAGAAAAAAGTCTTGACAAAAGTAACATACAAAAAAAATGGCCTCGGGCGAGCTGGAATCACGGTCAGGAGTTTGATGAGTCACAGCCTGAAGAGGGCGTGGCGACCTCTTTCCTACGAACGGCTGACGGGGTTGTAGGCGAATTCTCAAGTGGTTGCTACACGGGAAATGTAATTAGATAGGGTACAATTGAAGAAAAAAGAAGAAGAGGAGGAAGAAGAAGAAGAAAAAAAACAGAAACGAAGGTGTTCTGTAATTACAGTAGGCTAAGGTTTTATCTCAATCCTGCCATCTGAAACCTGTCTGCGGTTTGTGTCCTGAATGTGGTTTGTTTTGGTTTTTTTCCACCCGACAGATTTCACATTGCCTCTGATAGCTGACGTCCTCTTCATCCGTGAGGGGAGGGGGACGGCTCCCCTAAGGCCGGGTCAGGAGAGGGAGGTGCCTGATGCACAGGATGCTGGGAAACGTTGTTCGGGCAGCTGGAAGGCTCGGAGACAGCGGCGGGCGGCCCAGCGCTACTCGGTGAGAGATGCCCGTAAGTCCCAGCTCTCCACCTCCGACTCGGACGTCAACTCCGACGACAAGTCCGGCGGCCCGGGCGGGAAACACCGCCGTTCCCACGGCCCAGCAAACGTGCCAGTCAACTGTCACCAACCCCAACCGGCCGCCGCCTCTGCAGACGCCATGAGTGCCCTGGAACGGGCCGAACCACAGCCTCGCCCCCGTCTCTTCGGCGGCCCCCAGGGGCCCGGCTCCTCCTCCTCCTGCTTAGAGGCCCCCGTAGAGCCCGCCGTCCTATCGGCCGTGGTGCGTGCCGACAACTCGCCCTTCGACCTCTGCCGCGTCCTGCTCTCCCTGCTGGAGAAGGTGTGCAAGTTCGACACGGCGCTCAACCACAACCCCGGCCTGGCGGTGAGCGTGGTGCCCGCGCTCACTGAGATGCTGACCGAGTTCGGGGACTGCTGTGGGCCGGGGGGCGGGGCAGGCGGGGACCTGGCCCGTGGGTGGACCGAGGAACCCGTCGCCCTGGTCCAGAGGATGCTGCTGCGCTCCGTCCTGCACCTGATGTCTCTCGGCGTCAGCCAGGGGGAGGCGCTACCCGACCACCTGCGGCAGAACCTGACGGACCTCCTGCGGGCCACGCTGAAGATCCGCAGCGGACTGGAGCGCCAGGCCGACCCCTTCGCCCCACGACCCAAACGGACCGTGCAGGAGGTGCGGGACGAGTTCTCCTTCTCCCGGCGACTCCACCGCGCCCTCCTCTTGCCGGAGCTCCTGGAGGGGGTCCTCCGGGTTCTTTTGGGGTGCCTCCAGGTCTCCGCCTCGAACCCGTTCTTCCTGGGCCAGGCGGTGGAGCTGGTGCAGGAGTTTGTGCGCCATCGGGGACTGGAGCTGCTGGAGGTGGCCGTGTTGGGCTTGGAGGCCCCCGGGGCCGAGCGCGACCCTGCCGTGGAGGCCCAGATCGTGGACCGCGCCCGGGCGCTTGTGGGCGGGGTGGTGCGCATCATCAGCGCCGTCAAGAAGGCCAAAGCGGAGCAGCTGCATCAGTCGGTATGCGCGAGGCGGCGCCATCGCAGGTGCCAGTACTCCCACTTCCTGCACCATCACCGCGACCTCTCGGGCCTGCCCGCGTCCGCATTCCGTCTGGCCTCCCGCCAAAACCCCTTTGAGGATGAGGAGGGGGAGGAAGGAGAGGGAGAGGGGGCACCCTACCCCGAGCGCTGCTGTTGCCTAGCGGCCTGCGCCCACCGCTGCCTGCGCCTCCTCCGTCGCCTCCCCGCCGGCGGCCCCGCCTCCCTGGAGATCCTTGCGGGCCTCCAGGCGGTGGGGGTGTGCTGCTGCATGGACCCCCGTTCGGTGGTGGGGCCCCTGCTCGCCGCCTTCCAGGCCCCCGGCCTACGCCCCTACCAGACCCACGTGCTGGCGATACTCAGCCGCCTGATCCTGGAGCAGCTCGGTGGGGGGCAGCTCTCTGAACGGGCCCGTCAGGCCTCCTGCAACATCTGCACCATGGAGGAGCCCCTCGGGGGCATCCCGAATCCCGCCCCCTCATCCTCTCTCAGCCCTTCCTCCCGGGGCCAGGCCCAGGGCGTGCTGCCCCATCGCGAGGCGGACGACGCCCTCTGGAAGTGGGAGGCCCTCCAGGCGTACCAGGAGCTGGCGTTTGGGGGGGACCCTCAGCTCGCCCTGCAGACGGCAGGGCACGTGTGCCAGCTCGCCTTGAGGGGTAACGCCGCCGTACAGTGGCAGCTCTACGCCCACATCTTTAACCCCGCCCTGCAGAGGGGCGTGGACCTGGCCCACCGCGCCCATGAGCTGGAAGGCTCCGCCCCGCCGCCCTCCCCTCAAGCCAATGCCCAGGCCCCGCCCATCGAGGTGCTGCAGGTGTATCTACAGACCCTACCTGCACTCCTGAAGACCAGGTGAGCTCACCTTCCTCTTATGTTTTCCCCTCTCCTCCTCTCTCCTCTCCTGGCTGACTGCTACCAACATAACTGCCATGGTCACTACAGAGTTACTGTCATCTCAGGAAGTGGAGTGAAATTGCAGAGGAAAAGCATTTAAAATACTTGTTTTTAGACGGGACAGCCATGGCCGAAACCTATCAAAAGAGCGTGTAAAAATCCACAGAACTTTATATCCACGTGAGCATGTATAGCGTAACCGCTTTACTTGCAGTCCACTCTGATTATATCGATGAGGCTTTTAGTAAAAGCATTGCCTCGGATTGCTTTGCAGAGGGAAATAGTGGTATTAATGGCGGCAGTTATGATGGGTACTGTCGACATGATACCGCTACATAATTAAACAGCCGGCTCACTCTCAGCCTTGATCGATAGGGAACGCAGAGGCCATTAATTATGAGGAGGAGGAGGAGATCGGTCTGTGTGCTCACAGAAGCGCAGGTTCCAGGGCTGTTTCCATTTTCACTACAGTCAGGTATAATGGGGTCAGCTCCATTTCAATTCACGGGTGGGGGGGGGGGGAAAGCCCTTAATGTTCTCTGAGGATCCATTAATTAACTAATTGAATTTAGCTTTTTTTTCCTGGATTGACTGATTTTCTGTATATGGGTGGGGAAAGAAATTACTTATGTGCAGTTTATAGCTGGACTGGATTTCTTGCTGATGCTTAAAAAAACATGTCCCTTCTGCTCTTAGAACAGTGGCTGTATTGAAGAAAGGGATTGTTTCTGCCAGGGATGAATCCAGTGTCCCTCCCCTCTTCTAAGGGAGAGAGAGCCAACAGGCAGATGAGTGTAGCTATGGTGTGTAGCTAAGCAGGGAGGGAAATGAAAGGTTTCACCCACTGGCCGTTCTAAAAATTACCGGCCGTTTTCAACATTTTACCAGCCACATGTGTAGTTGTGGCGTGTAGCTCAGGTGTGTAGCTGAGGTGCGTAGCGGAGGTGCGTAGCGGAGGTGCGTAGCTGCATGGTGGAATGGGGGGGGCTCTGGAATGAGATCACGTTTACGTTCATCTTCGCGAAACCTCGTTAGCTCGTTAGCAGACTCCTCCTTATCTCACGGTGTTTATTCTAGGCATCACCAGTTCTGATGTCACAATGCTTTTGTCAAACTGGGTTTCTGTTTTTACCTTTTTATTGGCTGTGATCTTGCATTGTTTGTCATTTACTGTATTTTTCCTGTAGTTTTATTTTTTTACTTTGTGTTCTTTCATTTTCAGTATTATTTTATTTTAATTCTGTGTTCTATTTGATTCTGTATTCTATTATTTGGATTCTTTGATCTATTATTTGTACTATTCTATTATTTTTCAAATTCTGTTTGTTTGTGACTGGTGAGGCTCTCATGGGTGGTTTGATTTCATTCACATGGTAAACAGCAGCAGTTCTCATACCCGGCTCTCCACTTTAAGTGCTGCTCGTTTCACAAGCCCCTCCGCTGTGAACGCATCACATCCCTGAGCCTGCTCGCGACCATGCCCTCACGAGTTCTGTGATTAAATGTTTTGTGTTTGAATGCGTAAGGCCTTTCGCCCCTGGAGCCTCTCCGCGCTCGCTTGCCTTCTAACCGTACGGAGTTGTGATTATCGCACTCCTACGTTCCCCTCCCACAAACGCAGCGGGTTACATAAGTCTCTGCGGCCTTAATCGAAAAGCCGTGACAGCCGGGCGATACGCAATATGGGAGCGAAGCCTGCTGATTCACAGGGAATTGTGCTCCAGAGCTCTTATCCCGTGCCAGAAAGGTCCGGCTCGATGCTGTCAGCTTATTACTGACCTTAGAGTAACTAGTCACATGATTTATAGAATATGCTGCAGGTGACATTCCTTTGATTTGTCGTCCAGTACAGAGTTTAATGAATGCAGATTAGTCAATACATTGCCTTGGTCTGTGTGTAGACTGCAGTGTTCTATGCAGTGGTCTGTGTGTAGACTGCAGTGTTCTATGCAGGGGTCTGTGTGTAGACTGCAGTGTTCTATGCAGTGGTTTGTGCTTTGACTTTATTCCCAGGGAGGAAGTGTAGTATAGCGTTTAGGGAACTGGGCTTGTTTACTGAGAGCTTGCAGGTTTAATTCTCAAATAGAGCACTGCTGTTTTACTCCTGAGAAAATCAGTAAATATCCAGCTGTATAAATGTGTTGTATAAATTAATAAAATAAAATTAAACTATGTAAGTTTCTCTGGATAAGTCCATTCACTGAATTCCTAAATGTGAATGTAAAGGATTACCTTGGGTGTGTATTCAAATAAAATCTAATCAATATTTATTTATATAGTGCATTTCACAACTAGTTGTCACAATGCGCTTCACAGAAAAACCCAGCCTAAACCCCCACAAGAGCAAGCCAGAGGCAGCAGTGGCAAGGAAAAACTCCCTGGTGTAACTAGGAAGAAACCTTGGGAGGAACCAGACTCAAGGGGGGGAACCCATCCTTCTCTGGTCGGCTCAGGGTCTAGATCTTAATGACCAGCATGGTCAAAACGGCCAATGTCCATGTTAGTAGAATTAGCAGCAGCTAGATGACAGTCCAGATGTGGCGGCAATGATGGTGGGGAACCGGAGTAGCGGGCAGCGGTGGTGAGGAGGGGAGGGGCAAGCGGCGACGGAGAGGAAGCCGGACAGCAGCGGTGAGGGAGTCCAGTTAACGGCAATTCTCAAGATGCAGGGCATAAGCCCCGCTGACAGAATGTAGAAAAGACAGAGAGAGAAACGGTTAGGGTTAAGGTTAAAGTGATTGATTGCATTGTGCGTGTGTATTCATTGCTGTGGTGATGGGGATTATGTCAGTGGTGTCGTTGTTTTGTTTCTGCAGGCTGATCCGGGACCTGTTCCTGAGCTGTAACGGGCTGAACCAGGTGACTGAGCTGATGTACCTGGACCAGGTGCGCTCATCGGCGCTGAAGGTGTTTGAGACGCTGATCCTGAGCCTGGGGGCGGAGCAGGAGCAGGAGCAGGAGCAGGAGGTGGAGGAGCCAGAGGCGGACCTGGATTTGGGGGCTCGGGGGGCCGGGGACGGCCCGCAGAGCCTCAGCAAGTTCTATGAGGGCCTGAAGGAGGCGGGCCCCCAGCAGAAGGGCAAGTCCGGGGCAGGGCACGGTAAGGGCGGGGCCGGCGCCCACCTCAACGCCATCAACCTCTTCCTGTGCGTGGCCTTCCTGTGCGTCAGCAAGGAGCCCGACTCTGACCGTGACTCTGCCAACGACTCGGAGGACACCTCGGGCTACGACAGCACGGCCAGCGAGCCCCTGGGGGCCAGGCTGCCCCGCCTCTCCCCCGACAGCGTGGCCCTGCCCTCCAGGGAGCAGGTGCGGAGGGCGGCGGACGTCTGGGGGGTCTGCCGGAGCATCTACCTCTCCAGCTCCGTCTTCCAGAGGCAGTTCCACAAGCTGGGCGGCCTGGAGGCCTGCTCCCGACTCCTGGCCATGGTCATCCAGACGCTGGCCACCAGGACCAAGGAGGGGAAGGGCAAGAAGAAGAGGGAGGCGAAGGGGAGGGTCGGACCGACAACGCACGACGAGCCCCCCGATCCAGTGCCGGACCAGGGCGAGACGGACGCCCCTGAGTCCAAGGGTAAAGACCCGGCCAAGAGGCTGGAGGACGAGTGGCCTCTACAGAGCATCCGGCTGCTGGAGGCCCTGCTGTCCATCTGTCTCCACAGCTCTAGCTCCGCTCTGCAGAGAGCCGACCCCCAGCTTTCCTTCCAGGTACCGCCCCTGAACTGCCAGCAAAATGTAACCTTTTTGAAGCGTAGGGTTTTTTTTTTGTTTGTTTTTTTTTCTCCAAAATTCCAAATCAGTGTTCTAGAACTCCATTGCTTTTCCAGTGGTTGTTACTTCAGCATTAGAATGTTCTGTTGAGAACATTCTAATCACATATTTGTGATCTTACAACTTAAAGGGGTTTTAACCATAGATATAGAAAAGGAATGTATAGGAAGATAGATGTAGATAAAGGAAGGAAGATATATATATATATATATAGGTTTAACTACCTCCTGTAACCTGCCAAACCCATTTTGTTGTTTGCTCTGCTAGATCCCTCATTACATTCCATCTTAATTTTCAAACCGGGACAGTCAGTGGTGGATGGGCTCCCTCTCTATTGCCGGCTTCCTCCCAAGCTTTTGTCCCACTGGGGATTCTTTCTTTTTTTGCATCTATTGCTCGCTATTTGGGGGTTCAGGCCTGTATTTTCACTCTAAGGCGTCTTTGTGACGGCCTCTCTGTAGAAAGCACTAGACAAATAAAATTGCGTTATAAAATGGAATTGAATGAACTTTCACTCTGAAACTTTGGGGATATTTTTTCTCTTCTTCTGCAATTAAGCAGGAAATAAGCATTTTCACAACCTGAATTTCTCTAGTATTTGGCTGTTATGTCTGAACTTTCTTTCCTGCTTTTAGCTCGGAAAGAGAACAAAACCTCTTGGTGTGTGTGTGTGTGTGTGTGCGCGCTCATGACACACCCAAGTTTTTCTGTCTCTGGTTGAGAAATTCAGGGTCTGATAAATGTGTGTTTTCAGCTTTAATCAGGAAAAATCTCATCCCTGATCTCACACGGGCGGCAGTGTGCTTGGTTTCCTTTAAACTTCCATTCTTCCAGAGTCAAAACAGAACAAATTGGGCTTTTCAGATTTACAAAATACTCTGCTTGTATTGTGTTTTTTGCATTTTTATCTTGGCTGGAAGCTTGTGATAATGTTGTTCCTGCAAAACGCTACATCGTTTAGTCTAGTTCAACAGGTCATTATCCTTTTGGGGAAAAAAAGCTTAGAGCCACTCTCAAAGCTGAATACCTCTCCTCGATACACATCTTTAGTTTATAAAAGATGGCTCTAGATCCCCGGGTAGTTGTTGTATCCTGTGGATCATCTCTTGCGACAGGCCGGTGCCTGACTGGTTTGTGTGAAAGCGTGTCGTGAGCCTCTTTACATGTTATTAAAGGGCCGTGACTGGTTCGAGCTGCTTTTGTGAATGAGTGTTGAGTCTAAATGTTGGGTGATGTAGTTATGGTGTGAGACAGAGTGCGGTATGTGTAATATGTTGTGTGTAAGTGTCAGGTTTGTAATATGTGGTGTGTATAAGAGTGGCGGGTCCCTGTAATGTGTGCAGTGTGTGTAGAGTGTGACATTTCCGTGAGCGCCGTGTGCGAGCGTGTCAGGTTTGTGTCACACACTGACCCCCTTACGGGGACCTGTCCTGTCCCCCATGCAGCTGCAGTCTGTGGACGAGACCCTGGGGGACGTCAGGGACCAGTTGTCTCGTTCTGGAGTCGTCACCTCTGACCTGGCAGTCCCGCTCTTTGACTCCCTGCTCCGAGTGGCTTTGGCCGAATCCAGCACAGGGCCGGACATCCTGGAGGAGAGGACCGAGCGGGTACGAACACCAGGAGTCTGTGTGTGTCTGTGTGTGTCTGTGTGTGTCTGTGTGTGTCTGTGTGTGTCTGTGTGTGTCTGTGTGTGTCGCTCTGTGTCGCTGTGCGTGCGCGTGCGCGTGTGAGTGTGTGTGTGTGTCTGCATGTACGCATGTACGCAGAGATATAACTGCTCATTTGCCTGTGCTCAGTGTTTGGTATAGCTCTCTGCTTCTCCGCCTAAAGCAGAGATAGATTTCACTCATTTTCTGGCTCCTGTCCCGTTCTCTAAAGCACCACAGAGAAGGCAGTGTTTATGCTGGCCTTTTAATCAATATTTAGCCTGATTTCTGAAACGCTGAACGAGACGTCTCTCCTCCTGCAACCTCCCTTACAAGCGCAGCGTGCTCACAGGTGTTTATCCCTGGTCTTAGCATACCTGCGTGATTAAGTGCTGTTTGGCTCAGGGTTTAAGGTTTGTGTAACAGGTTTACTCAGGGCTGAATCCTCTTGTGAGCGGGACGGGACGGGTCTTGTTTAAGTCTTACTCAAAACCCTGCAGGCTTTTCGAGTCCGAGGGGCAAGTTCCACAGATGCAGGCGAGCGCCACGAAGCGTGTTTAACTGAGATGAGGGCGTCTGACAGACTACTCTTACAGAACGGGGTCCGTAACTTTTTACCACCGCTGAGGGGTGTCATCATGATCGTGGGACATTCTGCAAGCTCAATTTTAAGGGCCACGATCGAGCCTCTCGTCCCATTTCGGCGGTGGCGAATAACTGCGACTACGCCTCCTGTGTGGAATAGAGCGGTGGGGGGGGGTTGGGGGTGGGTGTGGCGCGGTCGAGGGGGGGTTAGCTGTACCCCCCCCCCCGTATGGAGACACTGAACAACGCGATAAGGCAGCGGCGTGAAAAACCATCCTCCGTCCGTGAAGAGATCGGCCAGCCACTGCTCACTCCCCGTGTCTGTGTGCCCCTTGTGACCTTTGACCCTTTCTCCACAACAGAAGCTCCATTCAGATGAGGGGGCGGGGCCTCCGTCTGAGAGCCTATCGCAGGACGCAGATGAGCCGGAAGACCGTGTCATCTGGGTGCCGGGGGAGGAGGGGTACGAGGCCGACAGCGAGAGCAACCTGGAGAGAACGGCCAACCGGGAGGAAGGTAAGGCACAGCGCGGCGCGGAGCTGAGTACTGCACAGCAGTGTAGCTCAGTACAGTACAGTACGGCATGGCACGGCACGGAACAGCACGGCACGGCACGGCACGGCACAAACGGAATCGGCCTTATCTGTTTTTATACCCGCCCCCCTCCCCACCCTCTCGATGCTCACGATTTAGCCTGAGTCACGATTTCCCCCCTCTTTCCACAGAGCGTCAGAATCGATTACGCCTCTGGATTGTACTGGCCGGCCGTTACCCTGGCAACAGGGCTGGCGGTGTCACAAAAAGAAACGGCTGGGCGCGCTCACTGGCCATTATGTTTTTATTGCACCCCTTCATGGAGGGAGATTGACTTGGTGATGGGGTTTCTGAGTGGTGCAATGCATGCTGGGATAATGGGGGTAGAGAACAAGGGGGGAAAGCGCAAGTTGATAATGGAATAAAGCCCTCCGGAAAGGAAAAGTGTCCATTACGGCTCTAGACTGTAGCATTACTCAGACAGAGTCCCATCTTGTCGAGCTCAGTCATTCCGTCCGCGTGCTCAACTGATGTTGATGATACAAATTTGTCAGTTGTTGTTATACAAGTGCTTTATACATTTTTGTATACCTTCTTTTAGTTGTCCGCTTATACGTCAGAGAAACTATTGATGGAAAGCGCTCCTGTTTCAACGAGGGCCTACATTTGCCGAAGCCAAAATTGGGTAGAACCACGACCGGTGCTTTGAAAATCGATGCTTAGTCTTCACTCGACGCTGCAGTATGTCGTTAAATGTCTGACGAAGTGCATTATGGGAAATGGTAACCCCCCTTATCTACTCACCCATCTCTACAGGTTAGCACTTATCAGTGAGAGATTTGCCTCTTCTCTGACCAGTGCTCTCTTGTGGTTGGCTGTGTTTCTTGTAGTCCGCCATTCTCTCCCTCTCCCTCTCCCTCCTGGTGATGGCGGAATCTCGATGAGGCTCAGCCCAGCAGACTCTTCTTAGCCTGGCTGTGATTCGGGGTTCAGCCCAGCAGATGGAGTCCGTAGGGGACCCTTCCTCTTAATGAAGAATTGCACCCTGGGAGGGAGAGGGAGGCATGAAGACAGGGAGGGAGGGAGGTTAGCCGAGTGAACGGCCGTGCGCTTTTAGTCTGATTGCGTTATCGGCTTTCCTCTTTCGCACGTCGCTCAATCCTTTCAGAGTGACGACCTCGCAGGTAATAAAACGTGTGCTTTAGATGACATGCTTATTGAAAGTGGGGTGACCAGATGTCCCGTATTGTCGCCCTTTCTTCCCCCAGTACCGCAGTGACGGATGGTGCCCCCGCTTTTTTTGGATGAGATCATGACATCACACATATTATTAACACCCCCCCAACCGGTCGGTGTCCCAAAGCGTCCCGTTTCTTAATGTTCCAAAATCAAAACCATTCTGCTTGACTGGCGTTGGAATCTGGTCTCCTTGATCGAAAAAGGTCAAGGAACCGGTTTCAACCCGTTTCTGCAGTGACGTCACCATGTGACATTCCACTGGACCGCGTGAACGGTGATTGGGTGCTTGGTTATACCTTAATTTCTAACCCAGCAAAAAAAACTGCCCACCCTTCTTTTTCGTTCGAGCCTTTAAAGCGTGTACACTACACATAAACATCCTGCAACCTTCAATATTCATTTATCTTATTTCTTTATTGAAAACTTCCTCGTTTCAATTTATGTGATCAAGGGCACTTTTTTTTAAGAGAATGATTAATGATGCAGTTTGCCAATGTAATTCGCGCTCAAACTGCCACTGAAGGATCTTGCAGCATGTGCAAAAAAATGAAATTCAGCATTCATTGAAAAAGTATTATAAATGAGAGGTGTGGTGGAGCGTTGTAAGCTGCACTGTGTCATGGGTGGCACTTTATTTCTGTATGAGGGGAAACGGCGGAGAGGTTTTCGACGGGCTCAGCAGAATGGGTCCAGAAGCACTAAAGCGCAAGTAAATTTTTCACAGTAATTTCACTTTCCGCATTCGAGTCTGAGGGGGAGAGAGAGAGGGAGGGAGAGAGAGCGAGAGAGAGAGAGAGGGATAGAGAGGGAGAGAGAGCGAGAGAGAGCGAGAGAGAGAGAGAGAGAGCGAGAGAGAGCGAGAGAGAGCGAGAGAGAGCGAGAGAGAGCGAGAGAGAGCGAGAGAGAGCGAGAGAGAGGGAGGGCGAGATGCGACAAAGGTTGCGCGGCCAGATTCGAACCGACGAGAGCATGTGCATAATACTCTTACAGGATTGGTCACGAGATACATACATGCTTTTCCCATTTAACTTTACAGTCAGATTAAGATTAAAGGATTTATTCTGCCGAAATTAATACTATAATTTTTCATCCATGATTTAAATCTCATAGGGTCTGTGCTTTGTGTGAGTAACCTTGATATCATATAGGTGTGTTTGCTATTATTATAGGGCCTTTATGACATCACACGTGTATACTTCTGTCTTGTTGGTGCAGTGGAATTCTCTCCTGTAGGAAAGGCTTAGTGGCGGGGCCAGGCATTGCGCTGTGAGGTTGGCGGGTTTGTATACGGGAATAACAGCGGGTGGGCGGGACCAACTGAAAGCGTGCCGCCCATCAGCAACGTGACACGTTGGGGCGAATTAATGACTTCCTGTTTCCTGCGATGCCATCACACGGGATATATACGCGCCGCCTTGCCACTTACCAGGCGGTGTCCAGAACTATCGGCGCGAGGGAAAGCTTGCGTGAAACCCTCTCGTCGATAAAGGAAATTAATTGTCCCTTTAATTGAGTTTTTTGGTGGACCGATCTGCCCGCTTGCGTCTGTGAAGCGCGGCGTTGTCTGTCGTGTTCACAGAAGGCCGCTTCAGTAGATTTGCTGAATACGTTGGCGGTAAAAACTCTGTGTCGGCTCCCTCCCGCCTTCTGTCCGTGACTAAAAGCATTCGCGCGCTGTTCAGGGTTTGAACCCGATTGCCTTGTGAAGAGGCTCGCTAAGTGAACTCAGCCGCTCAGTAATTGGCCTCTCGATGGGAGAACGGCGTGACCAGCCTAGTATATTCCCCAAAGGGAGGGGGGAAATCGGTCCCACCTGACCACCAAACCTTCAGGTCCTAAACGCCGATTCGGCAGTCAGAACAGCGATTGCCTGGTAATAGACTGAACAGGAGAAGGATCTTTTTGGCGGTTCATAGCATGTGATGAAGTCTAAGTAGTGGTTAGGAAAGACCTACATAGAAATGACCGTGCCTCAATGAGGGATTGTGGTTGCCATAGCCATTTTTATAATTATTATTATTGTTTGTTGTTATTGTTGTAATAGCATTATTATTATTATTATTACAAACCCTCTGTAATAATAATGCTATTTTTTTGCAAAGTAATATGTCAATAGAATCTATTTGTACTGCATTGTATTGCATGTGTGGAGTGTCATGTTACCGTTGTTTTCACCCGAGTACACCCAAATCTGTCTGTGGAGACGAGGCTTCTCTTACGGCCCGAGTGAATAATGCAGCAGCCGCGATCGCGGAAACCGTTTGCCGTAAAACCACACCGCTGTGCCCTCTCTGTAGCGGGAATCCGGGGAGCGCGTGAGATACGCGGAGCGTGACGGAGCTCGCTGACGCGTTCTGACACCGAGATTTGGCGAAAAATCGTTTTTGAGGACTGCGACTGGTGGTTTGCCTTTATGGTTACGGCATTATACCTGGGAGGTTGCCGGTTTGATTCCACAAGTGGCCGGAGGCTGTTAGACTGGCCTGCTCTGCGCGGCGCGGTACAGCTGCTCCATTGGGTCAGCTCCATCCGGTCAGTACAACCATCTCCATGGTAGCCGCTGGACTCTCCCGTTACGAGGTGGAGCGGCTCGATTTACCGCGGTGTTCCGGATGTTCTTCGTGTGGCCGTCGTGCACGCTACGCTAGCCGTGCCTGCGCGAGGAGCAGGAACGAGGACCCGCCATACTGATATGCTCATCTGGAGTCCCGCGGTCACCAGGCGCTGGCCAATCACGATCTCCACAGTGACAGGCTAAAGGAGGGGGTCCTGTTACAACAAGCACTGCTTTAGAGAGAGAGCGAGAGAAAGGGAGAGTGAGGGGGGAGAGAAGGAGGGAGAGAGAAATAGGGAGAGTAGAGAGAGAGAGAAAGCGATAGGGAGAGGGAGGGGCAGATAGAAGGTGGGAGAGAGAGAAAGTGAAAGCGAGAGGGAGGGGTGGGAGGTAGAGAGAGACAGAGTGTGGGAGAGAGGGGGAAATATAGGGAGGGAGGGAGGGATAGGAGAGAGAGGGAGAGACTAAGAGAGAGGCCGCGTGGGACAGAAACGGTCAGCACTCAGCCATAAGCGGCGGGGATCGCTCTCCTCCCCACTGTACGAGTGACGCTGCGGTCGCTGTGGAAACGAGGGGTGCCCCTGCAGAAGCATGATCTGAAAGTCGGGGTGCGAGGCTGAGACGCTCCTGATCCAGGGCTGCTGATTGCTCCTCGTGGATCGATCCTGTTTCCGTGCTCTCCTTTCATTTTTAAACCGGGACCATGTACTTCTTGTAGAAATGCTCCAGGAGGGGATCATTCCCAGCATGCTCTGGGGCCAGGTGGATTGACTGGCGATGGGTCTCCTAAAGGATTAAACTATTTTTCTGGGTTCTTTGTTGTGTTCAGTCTCTTGTTGTGATCTTGAGCTCTGAAACTTGGAAATTTCCCGGAAACGACTTCACCTCAGGTCTCTGCGAGTCTGCCGTGTGACGCGTTGTTAACCCTCGGCCTCTCTCTGCCCTGCGGAAGGTGCCAGAACGGAGGCGTGCCCAGCGGGGGAGCGAGCGTTCGGGGCGGGGCCGGACGGTTCCGGTGGGCGCGGGGAGCTCCTGTATCCCGAAATCTGCACCATGGAGCTGCAGCTGCTCTCCGCTGGAGGCACAGAGCCTGAGGTGCTGCCTCACGTCTTCAAGAGCCTCCTGGAGACGGTCCGGAACAACCCTCGCAACGCCACTCTGCTCTACCACCAGGTGAGTTACCTGCCTGTGGTTGTGTGCAGGTGAGTTACCTGCCTGTGGTTGTATGCAGGTGAGTTTACCTGCCTGTGGTTGTATGCAGGTGAGTTTACCTGCCTGTGGTTGTGTGCAGGTGAGCCTCCTTTCCCTCTCTACCTTCCCCCTTCTTCTGTGAATATGACTCCTAACAGGTGTGTTTGTCCACCTGTGCTTCTGCAGGGTGCTGTGAAGACCATTTTGGGAGGCTTTCAGTCCATCCTTAGCCGGTCCGACTCCCACTCTGAAGGTCAGTTTACGTTCGCAAGTTTTCACTTTAAAATCATAAATCAGTTCAGACCCAGGAATGCAGCTGTGGCCGGAGTTACCTGTGAGTTACCTGTCCGATCCGCTGCTTTAACTCATTCATTGAGCTCTGGGGAACAATGAAAACCAGCGTGGTTTGCAGCATCAATACGGTGGGTCCTGAATGTCAGTCTGTCCGTCTCTGAGAGCGTTTGTGTGTCCTCTTTGCAGAATGCCAGGCTGTGCTGGTGGAGCTCCTGGTTGCCATGGTGAGCCTCCACATCACCGCAGAGGAGTTGGCCCTGCTCGTCCGGCTGTTCCTGGAGAAGACTCCGCCCACGGTGAATAGCTCCGCCCACATCAGGGGTTACCGCAGGGCATAAAAAGCCTGGGAGAGGCTTGTCCAGTTCTTATTTTAATTGGTATTAGATAAATATGCTTAATGTAATGTCTTAAATTAGGTGATTCAATGGGTCTCCATCCAGTTGCCCCTCTATTGGTATCTATTGTGTTTTGGGAGTTGAAGAAACTCCTCCTTGCTGTGTATCCCTCTCTTTCTCTGTCATAAACCAGTGAATTATTGGGAACAGTCACACCTTCAGACCTGTGGAAATCCTACATTATTCCTGAAATTCCATCAAAACGATGGGAAATATGATTCTGATTTGAGTGGGAACGCTGCTTGTTGGATGTTTTCGGATCGTGGGCCAATGTAGCGGCTCTCCCTGCTTGTTTGTTTTCCCCCCGCGGATGTTTCCAGAACCACCGCTCGACCCGCCAGCTCCAAGGGCCGCGGCGTATTTTCCGGGAACGTTCTCTGCGTCGCGGTGTTAATTGGGCCCTTGAGAGGACACTTAGCGGCCCCCGTTAGCGGGCACGTACTGCGGCTAGCGCCCAACGGCTGACTGAGCAGCTTTGTTCTTTTCGAAGATGCCAACGCAGGGAACAGAGTGTCCAGAGGGCCCTTTCTTTCTACGTTAAAAAATATCAGGCAGAATTGTGATGCGCTCAGCAGCCAAGTTTGACTCGTTCTTACGGGCCGGGGAGGGGGGTGGGAGGGAAGGAAGACTCTTGCATTCCTGATGAAGCCCTGACATGATGTTGCCATTCAGTTTGCAAAGCATCCCCATAGTATAGCGGTTAGGGAAACGGCCTAGTGACCGAGAGGTTGCAGGTTCAGTTCTCAGGGGGAGGGGCACTGCTGTTGTACTGTAGAAACGAGTAAGAATCCATCTCTATAAACTGATTGTTGGTGAAAAATAAAGTCAGCTGTCTTCTGAGTGATTTAGCAGAAGCTGAAAAAACACTTTGTTTTGTTGAACACTTAATGTAGAGACGTTGCACACGAGACATAAACATTGAAGCATTCATGGGAATGTTTGTGTTTGTTGGGTTGTCTGTACTTTTTACATTTAGACATTTAGCTATCACACGGCAACATGCCTGTTACATCACCACTGCAAAACAAAAACAATTCCCCTGAGGTGTTGTGGGAGATGTAGTCTTGAAGCTTGTTAAATGTAGTCCACAGCTTCAAACCTCTTTTTTTTTCCATTCTCACTGTCGATGGGTGTTGGCATTTTCTCAGGAGTGGCAGTCAGTTTCTTCGTGCCAACGGACTGGATCTGTGAGTGTCAATGCGTCACTTGTTTTCCCTCAAGAAGGGGCTCGATCTCTCTTCTGACTTCCGTGCGAGTTCACAAAAATACATTTAAGTGTGTGAGAACGCGATTTCCCTCGTGCTAAAGCTAGCTGCCCCAAACAGCTCTGTGTCTGACACAACAGAGTGGTTCTGTGCACCAAGTCAAACCTGCAGTGTGAGGCTCCAATGCGATGAAATGCGTCTCACTAAATGTCAAATCTATCGCATTGCGCTCTGTGTTTACTCTGGAAGGATACTCTGTGGTGTGTCTATGCATTCACTGCTTTTTCTGAGCACTGGCGGGAGGAATGTACTTTAATGGTTAAGTACCTAATCTTGTTGTAACTCTGGTTGCTGGTTCAATTACCAAGCTGGGCACTGCCATCGTACCCTTGGGCAAGATAACGGCTTCAGTAAACATCCAGCTGTATAAAT
Organism: Ilyophis sp. 1 JC-2022; assembly: GCA_022702515.1. Classification (NCBI taxonomy): domain Eukaryota; kingdom Metazoa; phylum Chordata; class Actinopteri; order Anguilliformes; family Synaphobranchidae; genus Ilyophis; species Ilyophis sp. 1 JC-2022. Next base: position 81,672,345 of record CM040405.1, read on the forward strand.
GGACACTGTCTAAAAGCAATTATTCTTTGTTAAGTCTCCCTGTGTAAGCAAATAAATAATGCAATGCAATGTATTGTAATGACTCACTGATAAATGAGCTGAAATGGCCCTTTGAGGTCTTGACACCTGGCCCATTGTCGTGCCCAGAGCAGGAACGCTGATCTCAGATCAGTTTTTCCCCGTCCATATCCTAGCTTTATCCATTATGAGTGAAACGGAAAAACTCATCCTAGATCAGCCATACTTTTTGATGCATTGTGAACACATATTGCCTTTAAAGCATTTAGAAGACATCTACAGATGGCATTTTCAGATACAATGTATACAGCTGGATATTTACTGAAGCAAATTTAGATTAAGTGTCTTGCTCAATGGTACAACGACAGTGTCCTACCTGGGAATCGGACCCACAACCTTTGGATTATAAGCCCAGATCCCTAGACACAATACTACACTGACACCCAGTACCGGCTCAGATTTACAGCTAGAGTGGTCACAGTGTGAATCAAATAGCCCCGCCCAGCTGTTCTAACCCCGCCCTGTCTCTCTCATCCCCCGCCTACAGGAGATCCTTCTGAATGGCCTACTCCGCATCGTAGAGGCCAACATGGACATGGAGCCCCTGCAATTCCTGTCCTTCCCCCTGTCTCCACCGGGGGGCGCCAGCAGCCCCGGCGGCTCCTCGTCGCTCTCCCCGGGTCTCAGGCCCAACGGGGCGGCGGTGGGGCCGGGGGGCGGCAGGAGCACGGCGGGGCTGGCGCGGAGAGGGGGCAAGCTGTCTCCGTGCGGGAGAGAGAACGACGTGGGAGACACCCCCGCGCACCTGCTGACCTCGCCCTGGCATGTTGCCCCCCTCCACCTGCCCTTAGTGGGGCAGAACTGCTGGCCCCACATGGCGGGCGGGTTCAGCACCTCGCTGTGGATCAGGGCCCGGGGCGGGGCAGAGGAGGAGGGGCCAGCAGAGAAGGGGAGGAGGCTCAGGAGGAGGGCAGGGGCACTCCGGGACAGCAGTGTGGACAGTTTAGGTACTGCACCCTTATTCCTTCTATTACTCTTTTCCACTTTGAAGTAGGAATGTGTGTTCTGAGCTTTATGACAACCAGTCTCTCTCTCTTTCTCTCTCTATTCTTTTGTCTCCATCTCCCATCTTTCTCTCCCTGTCCCTTTCGCTCTCTCGCTCTCTACCTTTTATTTCATGCCATGTCTCTCTTTCTCTATCTCTGTGTGTGTGTGTGTGTGTGTGTGTGTGTCTCTCTCTTTATCTATACACAAACACACACTCAGTTTTTCTCATGCACACACACACACACACACAGTATGTTAAGTGATAGGGTTAAAGGATATGTTCTATCTAAGATCGGACATATTGGGGTTTAAGGATTTGGGGGCTCAGCTTGTCCCGTATGGTGTTGCAGAGGGGGTGAAGCCTCCGGGATCGGACGTCCCGAGCGCGGCTGTGTCGGGGGACCCCCTGGTTGAAGAGGGGTATCTGCATGTGGTCTCTATGGGATCCAAGGCTCTGATGCTCCAGGTGTGGGCCGACCTGAGCACTGGAGCCTTCACCTTCAGGTACCGACCCAAAGCCCGGAACCTTAGAGCGCATCATATCTGCCCAAAACCATACCAACCCAAAACCCCACATCTTACCCGCCCAAAACCCAATACCTTAGAGCGCATCTTACCCGCCCAAAACCCAATACCTTAGAGCGCATCTTACCTGCCCAAAACCCAATACCTTAGAGCGCATCTTACCTGCCCAAAACCCAATACCTTAGAGCGCATCTCACCTGCCCAAAACCCAATACCTTAGAGCGCATCTTACCCGCCCAAAACCCAATACCTTAGAGCGCATCTTACCCGCCCAAAACCCAATACCTTAGAGCGCATCTTACCCGCCCAAAACCCAATACCTTAGAGCGCATCTTACCCGCCCAAAACCAAAATTTTGAACACACTGTACCAACCAAAAACCCCATGCCATACCAGCCAAAAACCCCACACCATACAAACCAAAAATCATACCAACCCAAAACCCCACACCATACCAACCAAAACCCCACACCATACCAACCAAAAACCCCACACCATACAAACCAAAAACCATACCAACCAAAAACCGCACATCATACCAGCCTTGCTAGGCCAGTTTTATCAATGCCGTGTTCTGATTGGTTGTTGTGGCCCCTCCCCCCTGCAGGATCTGTGTCGACCCAAACGACGAGATGAGGGCGGGGCTTCTGGCGCAGGCGGAGTCTCCGAAGGGGCTGCTGGAGCCGGGCAGGTGGCAGCACCTGGCTTTCACCTACTCCCAGCATGCCGAGGGAAAGAAACATGTCCAGGGCACGCTGACGCTCTGGGTGTGCGGCGTGAGGTAGGCCGCAACCCAACCAATCAGAGATGGAGGGGGGGAGAGAGAGCAAGAGGGAGAGAGAGATGGAGAGTTAGGAAGGAAGAGAGTTAGAGAGAGAGCAAGTGGGAGAGAGAGATGGAGAGATGAAGGAAGAGAGTTAGAGAGGGAGAGAGAAATGGAAAGAGAAAGAGAGAAAGAGAGAGGTTGAGATGGAGAGAGAGACCCTTTCAGCTCAGTTTAGCATAATGCTTCACAGTAGTACTGGCATCTGTAACCCAGCTTTAGTTGGGCGACAGCGCAGTAATTGCTTAAGGAAGTTCACTTGGTACGATTCCAATGGCACCTTCCCCCCCCCCCTTTAGGAGGTGCGAGGTCTCCCTGGACTACACCGTCCCTAGGAGGTCCAGCCTCTCCTCTGACAGCAACAAGACCCTGTGCATGCTGGGACACCACGCACACACGCTGGAGGACCTGGGGAGGCTGGGGGGTCGCTGGGACATCGGCAGCCTGCTGCTCTTCAATGGTACACACTGGTCTACAGTAGCTTTGTTTCAGTCCGTGATTGGCTGAGGAGTCCACACATCTTGTTTCTAATGCCTATTTTGGCTGTTGATTGAAAGTTTGAAAGGGGACAATAAAGTGTGTTACTAAGTGAATGTAAATGTGTGTGTGTTTGTATGTTTGATTCTGTGTGTGTGTGGGGGCGGTGTCTATCTGCGTGTGTGTGCGTGTGTTTCTGTGTGTACGTGTCTGTTTGTTTGATTCTATGTGTGTGTCTGTTTGTGCGTGTGTCTTTGTGTGTGCGTGCGTGCGCGTCTCCCCCAGGCTCCAGAGTGGGCTCAGAGGAGGCGTTTTACCTGTACGCCAGCGGGCCCGACTTCACCTCTGTCATGCCCTGTAAGTACGGCAAGCCCAAGGACAAGTTCTCCAAATACGTCACTCGGGACGGGCTGCAGTGTGAGCAGGTACGGGACCTCCTGATGAAGAACAAGGACGTGGACACCGGCCCGCTAATCGTGAGTACGCCTCCCTCCCCCAAAAATCACACCCCAGTACCCAGGGGCCTTCACTGCAGCCACACCCCAGGCCTCTATCTTCGAGTGTGAGAAAAGATAAAAAATAATTGGTGTTAAAACTGGTTTAAAATAGCCGTATAATTACAGTGTGGTATATTGAGTTTCTACCAATCAGTTGCTATAACAGGGATTGCAAGCTGCACTGCTGGAGGACTGGAGTGCGATTTAGCATTTGAAGTGCTAAATTGAAGTCTTTTTTTGGCGAAGGAGTCCACACACCTTGTATAACAGAGATATCTTAACAGCTGAAAGCAGGAGGGAATCTACTGTCTCTCTTAAAGCCGAATACGAACGGCCCCACCCCTGGGGGGGAAAGACAAATCAGTGTTCTGATTAATCAGGTCAAAAATCTTTTTCCTGAGTGAACTGATCATCCGTCTCCCCCAGAATCACACATCTGGTCACAGGGCTTCTCTAAGGCTTCTCTAGGTTAGTTTATCAGCTTTGGAATGCCCTCCACAAACACCCCTCATGTAATCAGTGTTTTAAATAAACCTGTCTCAACGCTTAAAACCCCGTCCTTTCAGTGTGGCGTATCAATGTTATTTTGTGTTTAATGTATCCTGAGTGCTTGTATTTCTTCTTTATGACTGTGAAGTGCCTTTGAGTTTTGAGGGGAAAAGTCTACATCCGGGATGGGCAACTCCAGGCCTCGCGGGCCGGCGTGTATGCAGGTTTCTGCTGCCACCAGTTACCCTGCCTCAATCGGCTGATTAGTCATACACACCAACACCGATTCACTCACAGATTAGACCACAATAAAACGCTACAATACAGGCACAAGAGCATTCATCAGCTGCTGTTCGTATTGCGGACTCTAGCTAAAATATCAGATCATGTAAATGATTGGGCTAAATAAGTCATTGGTCACTGGTGGGAGCAGAAACCTGCGAGGCCTGGAGTTGCCCATCCCTGCTGAACAAAATTAATACAATCTTATTTTTGTTATTTAATATAACATTTCCTGTCCCATCTCAGGAGAGTCTGGCGGTAGTGTATGCCCCCAGCTGTCCAGGACAGTACACCATCTACGAGCCAATCATACGGCTGAAGGGCCAGACCAAGATGGTGGCCACGCAGCGGCCTTTCAGCTCTAAAGAGGTGCTGAGCTCCTCGCTCGAACCCCAGTTCCTGAGAGCCCTGCGCCCCACGGAACCCCAAGGCCTGCAGAGCGTCCTTCACAAGATCGGCGGCACGGGAACCTTCGTCTTCCTCTTTGCTCGGGTCCGTCTTCCTCTTCGCTCGCCCCTTACTGGGTGTTTTTTTGGGGAGTAGGCGTATGGGATTTCAGGTTTGATACTTGTATGGGTGTTGATACTTTTGCGGGTTTTATATATTGGCAGGGGTTCATACTTTTGGTGTTTGATACTTTTGGGGGAGGGGGTTGATTCTCGCAGGGCGTGGAGAGAAAAGCTTATTTAAGGCAGTGTTTCACATGAGAGCTACTGATCACAGTGCCCTCCCCCTCTACTCTCAATCTCCTTCTCTCCTGCCGTCCTCTCTCTCTCTCTCTCCCTCTCCCTCTCCCTCTCCCTCCCTCCCTCTCTCACTGTATCTCTCCATCAGTGATACAGTTTGTTTCCTGAGGGGAAATGTGTTGATGTTCTTTGCAGTAAATGGTTATTTGTGCTGCTGGTGTGTTTATTGGAAATGGGGAGATTTCTCTGTTGTCTTATTGTCGTGTTCAAATACCAAGGAAAGGGCTGTTAGATCTGTATATCGTCACTCTCTCACTCTCTCTCTGTCTCTTGCTCCCTCTGTTTTTCTCTCCCTCTTTGCTTCTCTTTCTTTCTCTTCTCTGCCTCCCTGACTCAATCTCTCCCTCTTTCTTCCCCACCCCCTCTTTCTCTCTCTTGCTCCCTCCCTCTCCTTTTTATCTTTCCCTTCTTCTTTTTTTTTCTCTACTTCTTTCCCTCTTTCTTCCTTCCACCTTCTCTCTCTCTCTCTGCCCCCCCTCCACCCCTCTTTCCCTCCCCCCCACTCTAGGCAGTGGAGCTCAGTGACTGTGAGCAGACCCAGGCTCTGGCGCTGCAGGTGCTGCTGTCTCTGGTGAAGTACAACCAGCACCGGGTGCATGAGATGGAGAGCTGCCACGGATTCTCCATGATCCACCAGGTCCTCATCAAGTCCAAGTGCATCGTGGGATACCACATGCTGAAGGTCAGCTGGTGTTACTGAGAAGTCCACTCGGTGTTGTCACAATGACCGTGATGTTGCTCTGCCCTCATAGGCCAGTTTGAAGTCAGAGCAGTCATGTCACAATAGGGGACGCTCTGTATTGTAATGTTTCTCTCAACCAGCTGAATGTTACCCCGGATTCTTGACCTTCCAGATTCTTGCCGTCTTGCTATCTCTCACGGAAGGATTTTGTGGAGCCTACCCCATTATATTTGCATAGCGTGAATACTAGCAACGTCAGCTGTCCCTGCTGACCGTTAACGCCATCGCCAGTAGTCCCGGTTGTCAGGGTCCCCATTCACTCCCATTCATTTTTGGGACCTCACCAAAATTAATCGTTTTAAAGCACACACTAACCGGGACTACCGGGGATGCCGTTTACGGTCAGCAGGGACAGCTGATGTTGCTAGTATTCACGCGATGCAAATATAATTGGGTAGGTTCCACAAAATTACTTCTGTCACATGAAGGTGAAATATCCCTTTAAGCTTGGTTTTCTGAAATCTGATCGGTTCTAGCAGGTGTTAGCTAGTGTTATGCTAACCGGTCAATGGCTGGGTTGGCTTTAATCGCAGCCTCCGATTGGAGTCTCGCCTTCATGAGAGGTGACTGACCATTGGTTGTCAGCCTGGTCAGTCTCATTGCACTGTAAGTTTATGAGACTGACAACTGATGCTTACAAGCCTCTTTCTTTGTACTCAACCTTTAATGTGTTGATAATGTTAGTCACAATTACAATTAGGTATTTAGCAGACACCCTTATCCAGAATGATTAACAAAGTAGCATGTTATTCAAAATAAAAGATCTGCCCTCTGACTATTTGCGCTTTGACCCTGTGTAATTTCAGCGATGGAAATATTTTTTTTAAATGACTGGGGCCTTGCTTTATTGAGCCACGCAGGAGGCCGCATTGATTCTGGCTGAAGTTTTCTTAATTAGATTGGAGCTGGGGGTTTAAAGGGGACAGTGCCACCTTTTGGCTGTTTGATGCCATGACAGCCTGCTTGCATTTTCGCTGTTGTATGGAAAAGTGTAGCCGTTTTGAGATTTGTGCTTCTCTTGACATCAAGGTGGGCTGAATTGTATTGGGCTGTTCGCCTGTTTTAATCTGCCATAAAGAAGGGATGATTTGTGTGTACAGAGAGGTATTTTGTGGGAGACGGTACACAGGTTGCTCCTCCTTATAAGACCCCTAAGCTCTTTGCAGTCAGCTTCCAGGAAGTGGTGTTCTCCTCAAAGCAGATGAGTGTTGCACAGAAACGAGACAACCCAGAAACCGGGGTAGTCAGAAACAGCCGCTGAAGTTGGCCTGTGATATTACCCGCCCTGTGACCTTTGACCCTTGACCTTTTTTCTTCATTTATAAAGACTATTGTAATGCCAGTGAGTGTTTTTTGTGTAATAGAAGGGTTCAGGGAGCATTCAAGGGAAAACTAAACGAGCGCAGAAATAGTGGATTCGCTCAGCTGGCAGATTTCGTCCTCCCGCACGTCTCCCGTACCCGTTCTCGTGCTGCGTATTATCGTTCTTCTCCCCCTCGGCTAAACATCACACCAGCCTGAGCCGTGAATCTTTCCTGGGAGTGTTGCAGCTCAGCGTCGTCTTTTTCAGAACACGTGAACTGAGTTATGAGAACGAGTGGTTTATCTGTGACTTCGGGGACAGTAGCTTTTTCTTTGAGTATTTATCAGGCTTTGGCGTAAGACGTTTATCAGCCAGAGGGTCTTTGGCACGCAACCGCGAGACAGGTCAATTCTTTCCAGCTGTGGCAGTTTTAACGGATGAGACAGTTGATGGATAGTCAGCACTGTATTTCATGAGCGTGACGAGTGAGAGAGAGAGAGAGAGACTCATTGATTAATGCTGAATTGCAGGCAGGTGGGAATCTTTCACTGTCCTTTTGCCTCTCTGTGTGACAGGGCAGTTACCGGGGTTTTGAACTTTGAACTTGACCGCCCCTTGCCAACCATCTAGGCCCCTGGTATTCAAATCGCGATCCTCGAGATCCGAGACCTGCTGGTTGTCCACCTTCCCTTTACCTGGGAGTCAGGTGTGAAGACAGTCTGGCCAATCACTAGCACCAGATTTGAATATCTATGATTAATATATTAAGGTTTGCAATTATTAGCATTTGTATTATTGTTAGCATAGATATTATAATTAGCATTAGCGTTATTATTATTAGCATTATTATTTTATTATTAGCCTTATTATTATTTTTGGTCACGTCACTACTATTATTAGCATTAGCATTAGCGTTGATGTTAGCATAGTTAGCCTTATTAGCATTGTTATTGTTCCTGCCCCCATCCCCAGACCCTGCTGGACGGTTGCTGCAGTGGGCAGATCCTGGCCCTGGGGGAGGACGGGGAGTTTCACCTGGACACGGACTCCAGCGCCGTGGTACAGGACCTCAGGCTGATGTCAGAGATCCTGCTGGACTGGAAGATCTGGGCCAAAGCTCAGGTACGTGGCTCCTCCCTTTTTACTGCGAGTGACGAATCAGCGCCGCGCATCGGAGACGGCTATTTCCGCAGGGCCGCGAAAGGACCGACAGCGTCCAGTGCCGTTGTAAACCCGTCCGGCCCTTCCGATAAGGCCGATCCCTCTACGAAGGAGCGTCTGGCTGACTCCTTCTTCTCAGCCTAGAGGTGATCTGTGCTTTGATCTCTTCGCCATCAGAAAAGAGGCGGTTGCTTTGTGATCCCACAGGTGTCGTGTGACTGATTGTTTACCGCAACAAGATCTGTGATTGGCTGTACTGTAATTTCACGACGGCCGTGGCTTGGTGTTTTTGTTCCAGGATGAACACTGTTCCGTGTGATTGACTGTGCCTTAGCAGTCGTGCTGAGGTGCGAGACCCTGTCTCCGTGTGTTATAACGGGACAGAGCTTATGCTATAAATGCGTTTGTCCTGTCCCTCAGAGCGGCGTGTGGGAAACGCTGTTGGCGGCGCTGGAGGTTCTGATCCGGGTCCATCACCCCCAGCAGATGTACAACATCCGCCAACTCCTCAACGCCCAGGTGGTTCATCGGTTTTTGCTCACCTGTCAAGTGCTGCAGGTACGTCGGCCCGGTCGGCCAGTCATAATGCTCCTGTGTGAAATGTTCTCATATCTCAAAAGTGTTAATTGGGCAGTGTGCAGGTAAAACAACTTTTTCTGCTCTGGTTGTTCTGGGGTTCAGTGGGCAAGAAACAGGCCTCAAACCTGAAAGAACTGTACTGTCACTGGCAAAATCCTAGTTTTTCCATTTATAGAATTACAATTTAAATTATCAGTCAGTCAGTCAGTCCTGGAAAATAGTAGGATGCAGGTAAACTTTGTTCAATAAACATACAAAGACATGGGAGAAAATAGGCCAACTGGAGTGTTCAGAAGAAACAACATGGAAGTGTGTTTATGGAGGTGTTCTGTAAAGCTCCGCTTCCGCCCTCGTTCTCAGGAGCACCGGGACGAGCACCTGTTCTGCATCCCCCAGGAGGTCTGCCTCTCCTTCATCAAGATCATACAGGAAGTTCTGGGGTCCCCCCCTGACCTGGACCTTCTGCGGCTGGTCTACAACTTCCTGTTGGCTGTGCACCCCCCAACCAACACCTACGTCTGTCACACCCCAAGCAGCTTCTACTTCTCGTTACACATTGGTGAGTCACAGCGGAGATTCTATAGACACACCAGATACTCAACTCTGTATTCTCAACAGTTCTGTTACAGATTGTACAGTTCTGTTACACTGCCTGGCCAAAAAAAGAAAAGTTGCACACTAATATTTTGTTGGACCGCCTTTGAGCTTTGATTACGGTGCGCATTCGTCGTGGCATTGTTTCAACAACCTTATGCTACGTCACAACATTTATTTCCATCCAGAGTTGCATAAATTTTTGGGCAGATTATATAGACACACCAGATACTCAACTTCAAACACTTGATGGCGATTCCATGTCATGCATGTTCGGGTAGATCCGTTCAGGGCCAACGTCAACGTGTCCGTGGTAGCGCTGCGTGAGCGTTTGTGCCTGTCGCCATGTGTGGAAAGCGCAACGTGAACACCATCGGTACGGTCTCTCTCTCTGCCGCAGACGGTAAGCTGTACCAGGAGAAGGTGCAGTCCCTCATGTTCCTGAGGAACTCGAGCAGTGGAGGGCGATCGGCCTGCAGCTCCGTGGTCTCACTTTCCCCAACGGGCTTCGCCGAGCCCCACCCTGAAGGTACTGTGGAAGATGAAACTGCGTTTAAAGACGCGTTTCTTATGTAATTAATTACAAATTTCATAATAAGGACTAAATTCCTGCTATAGTATAATCTTGATATATCAAGATTATGCAAAAACAGTAACATACTAACAGACACGAGTTTCCATCCACTCGGAGTGTGTTTTTGTAAAAAGAGGAGCCGACTGTGTGTTTGATAAGACAATTTATCTTTTTGCATAGCTACTAATGTGATGAAGAAAAACTTATTTTTTCTCCTCTTCTGAAGGTCACTATGTTGTAATTTTCCACTGCTAAGAATTTTTCCGCATAGACGGGGTATATATATAACTGCTGTAATCGTCTGTGTTTGAGGAACTTGCTTTGTCGAAGGAATAATTCCTTGACGGCCGTTTGAATAAAGTGCTGTATTTATCGAAGAATCATCTCTCCAACCTCGAGATTGCTTTTCCAGGACAGTATGACCCCAATATAGAAAAATCCCAATAATATAGACAGCTCTCAGCCAGCTTAGGGCCGTAATAAATATGTTTTATCGTTGCTTCCTGTCGTTGGGCAGATTTGTCCCTGAACCACACCCCAGACCCTGAGGGAGGGGGTCAATCTCTGAAGCCCCCCAATTTTACCCCCTCGCCCTGCTGCTCCCCAGCGCCGCCGCCCAACACTGAGGGGGCGGAGCCGGGGCAGGCGTTGCCGCGGCAACAGGCCCAGCTGGGCAGCACGGAGACGCTGAGGCGGAGCTGCGAAGAGCCGCTACTGAGCAGCTGCGAGTCGGCCAAGACGCTCTGCGATTGCCCTCTGACCACGCCCTCCATCAGCGTGGAGGAGGAGCCTGAGGAGGAGGGGGAGGAGCCAGAGGGCCGGCGGGTGGGGGCGGCGGGGCCGGAGAGCCCGGGTGACGGGAGCGGCGAAGACCGCTTGGACTCGGCCAGCGACGAGGCCCTCCGCCGGCCCGATAGCCTGAAGGGGATCCAGTCCTTCCAGAGGAGCCAGAGTAACCTGGCCAGCCTGGGTCTAGCCTTCCCCGCGCAGAACGGCAGCCTGGCCATCGGCCGCTGGCCCAGCCTGGCTGACCGCGCTAACGCCCTGCCTGAGGACTGGGAGAGCTACACCTTCTCCCCTGGCTACGAGAGAGCCCGCAGCAAGGCCGACTCCACCGACAGGTATGCTATTGCTCTACCAATGTTAGCGTATGCAACATGTATGCTAATGCTATACCGATGTTAACTTATGCTATATGTAGGCTAATGCTATACTTATGCTACACTTATGCCAAAGCTTACACTAATGCTACACTATGCTAAAGCTACGCTAACGCTAAAAGATTGCAAAGAAACCTGTTACTAACCAAAACATGCAATCATGTGAAAGATTGTTCTGAATGTTGGTGAAAATTAAGACGTTTCTGTTCAAATCTACAGCTTCTGATACATTTGGCTCAGGTCTGGTGACTGCCATGCAGAATGTGGTTACGAGTTACCTTTCATTCAGCATGAAGCAGCATCCAAACAGATGTATTCATAACCCCTGCATGCTCAAGAGCTAGCAGCCATTTTAAACAGTATCCCTGCTGATCATTATTCATTTTATTTATTTATTTATTTATTTAATTATTTTTTTTGTTGTTTTTACGGTTTTGCATAAAAGCTTTTTTTTTCCAATGCAAATGAGGTTTGACAGAAGCAAGTTTTCTTTTTTTGCTCTACACCTGCAATGCTCAATCTATTATCAAAGCTTGCAGGGATTTTGAAACACCTGCACCAGAATACTTACCGTACTGTATTTGTAAGTTTAAAACGTGCTTCCATGATAAAACCCAACACGTTCACAGCTGCTGTGGCTCCTGCTGGTATTAGTATGCAGTCGAGTCCCTGTTGGGCAGGCTCTTGTTTGCTTGTAAATCCCCTGTATTGACTGAATGTGGCGGAGTTTGCCTTGAACACACAATTATAGCATGCAGAACGGACAGCGTACTCTTAGAGAGTACACAATGCTAACACCTCTCGTGTTTCCGCTACCCCACGCCGAGCGGACGCAGTGTCACGCATCAGCTCAGGGTGTCGAGTGTTTAAGTGGGTGTCGTGTAAACAATGGTGTGTGTGTGTGTGTGAGACGGAAAGACCGACATGGAAAAGCTGGACACGTGTTTTTATAGCTCATTTTCGCATACAGATGGAGCTGCTGTTACACCTCTGTTAAACCTCTGTTAGATCCTGTGTGCGTGTGTGTAAAGTAATGTGTGTGTGTAAAGTAGTGTGTGTGTGTGTGTGTGTACAGTAATGTGTGCGCGTGTGTGTACAGTCATGTGTGTGTGTACAGTAATGTGTGTATATCTCTGTAGATCGAGCTCAGAGGACTGCTTGGTGCTGGTGTGCTGTGGGCTGTATGACCTGTTGAGAGGAGTCTTGCTGCTCCTCCCTGACCTCATGCTGGAGGAGGTGATGGACAGGCTGGTCCAGCCCGAGGCCCTCATCGTCCTGGTCAACCATTCCTCCCCCCTCATCCAGCAGGGTGTGATGAAGGTCAGTCACACTGTCAATCAATCAGTCAATCAACCAATCAACTGCTCCTCTCTATTCATATAGCAGGGAGTGATGATCTTCAATCTTCACTCAATTAATCAATGAATCAGCCCGCAAAAGAAAAATTTAAGGTATTCCCTTGTAGAGCCTTTGCCCGGGAACAAGGGAAACCCCAGAATGAGGCCACTGTCCTCAAATAGGCACCAGCTTGGCTTTACTGTGAGAGTTATCGCGTGCCTTCTCTAAACTCTGGCTCCACCCCCCCCAGCTCCTGGACGCCTACTTCAGCCGAGCCGTGAAGGAGCAGAAGGAGAAGTTCCTGAAGAACCACGGCTTCTCCCTGCTGGCCAACCAGCTTTACATCCACCAGGGTAGCCAGGGTCTGCTCGAGAGCTTCCTGGACATGCTGTTCGGCCGGCCGGTGGGCCTGGAGGAGGAGTGAGTACAGGGGGAGGGGCCTCTGAGCAATCAGTCAATCAATTAAGGGGGGCGGGTAGGGGCCTTGGCTCAGTCAATTAAGGAGGAAGAGCGAGTGCAGGAGCAGGGGCCTCAGATCAATCAGTCCCGCATGGGGGAGGAGTTAGTGAATTCAGGGAAAATCGGACAGATGAATAATCATTAAAAAACCATGAGCAAGATGCACACATCTTCCGAGCTAACTCACTAGCTCCCCAGATTTAAAGATGGCGGCAATGTTTGGATAGTCAAAGCCAATGAGGCAGGGAGACTGAGGGACTTAAGCTCTCTTCCCCTGTGCGTGTGTGTGTGTGTGTGTGTAACAGCTTGGACATGGAGGATATGGAGAACATTAACCCGTTCAGGAAGCGCTGTATAATCCCGGTGCTGGGGCTGATAGAGAACTCTCTGTACGAGAGCACGCTGGTGCACAACGCCCTGTGTGTCCTGCAGCAGCTGCTCAACACCTGCCCCAAGCTGGGGGACATCCTGCTGGACCACGGCCTGCTCTACGTGCTCTTCAACACGCTGGCCACGCTCAACGGCCTGGAGAACGGGTGAGGCGCACTGAGCTCGCTCCATACAGCGTTAACCAATCAGAGCACACTCCATACAGCGTTAACCAATCACAGAGCACTGAGCATTTTCACACACCGCGCTGGAGCGTTAACCAATCACAGAGCACTGAGCATTCTCACACAGCGCTGAAGCGTTAACCAATCACAGAGCACTGAGCATTCTCACACAGCGCTGAAGCGTTAACCAATCACAGAGCACTGAGCATTCTCACACAGCGCTGAAGTGTTAACCAATCACAGAGCACTGAGTGCGCCACACAGTGCTGAAGCGTTAACCAATCACAGAGCACTGAGGGCTCCACACCGTGCTGAAACGCTAACCAATCACAGGACAGCATGCCTCATTTGCGTGCGGGACAGGAGGCCTGATCTATTCCCCTCTCCCTTTCCCAGGATACCCCTGGACGACTACAAGCTCCTGGTGTGTGACATCCAGCAGCTGCTGGTGGCCGTGACCATCCACTCCTGCAGCTCCTCTGGCTCTCAGTACTTCCGCATCATCGAGGATCTCATCACCCTGCTGGGCTACCTGCAGACCAGTAAGATCCGCCGCACGCAAGGTGAGCCACGCCCTCAACACCACACATTCCAAAGCCCTGCCCACAACGACACACACACACACACACACACACACACTTTCTCTTAGTAACACAAACAAGGAATCACCACACATTCCACATAGTTCCTGCATTCCTGCTCTCCTGTCAGCTTCTTTACTGCAGACTCAGTTGGTAACGCTCCTTTCCTGTGAGATATTACAGCACATAGTCTTCTAGTGCCTTATGAAAAGTCATGAAAGGGGCATGACCAATTTTGGGGTTCAGTTCTCAGCAGTGGTGTTGCCGTTGAACTCCTTGAACATGGTGCATAACCTGGTTTGTTTCAGTAAAATATCCAGCCGTATGAATGGATTGTATATAAAAATTTAATCTGTGCAAGTCGCTCTGGATAAGAGCCTCTGCCAAGTCCAGAATGTGAGTGTATCGCACATCTTGTTGTTTAACCAACCAGAACTTCCTGTAGTTGAGAGTCGAGAGCGGCGGGACGGAACACAGGAACTGTGGAATGTGTGCTGGTTCCTTGTTTGTGTTGTTAATAGAATGTGTGCGTGTGTGTGTGTGTGTGTGTGTGTGTGCATAGCTGTGTGTGTGTGTGCCAGTTTTTCTGCTGTTAACCCTCCTACCTCTCCATGCAGAAATGGCAGTGGCTCTGCAGTTTCGAGTCCTCCAATCAGCCATCGAGTTCATCCGGAGCACAGCCAATCAGGACCCTCAAAAACTGGGTGGCTCCATGCATCTGTCCACCCCGCCACACCACGCCCTCCATCAGAAACGCAAGAGCATTGCCGGTGAGCGCACCCCCCAGAGGGGTTAAAATCACCCCCCAATACCCCCCACCCCACCCTCTCCAGGGCACGAGGGCATTATAGCCAGACTTGGGCCGGACTCTGAAATTAGTTTTACAGGTATCTGAAGGGGTTTAAAGTATTAGAAATGCAGCAGTTGATGCAAAATAATCCCCACTCCAAAAGGGTTACATAGCGAATATTAATTAGCATTATTATTATTTTACATGTACATTTTACAGTAAACTTCCATCCAGTATTTGATTAGCTTCTAC
>CM040405.1:81692335-81797335 GCA_022702515.1 Ilyophis sp. 1 JC-2022
CGCGTTGCCATGACAGCTGGCTTTGATCTGTAACGAGGACGAGGCTTCCGGGGCCAGACCTGGGGCTAATGTAGCGCTCGCTAGCGCGCTCAGGGCTAAAACACAGGAAAGTGGGGCGGTCCTCCCTGTCGCCACGGCGTTAAGAAGCACCTGCACCAGTGCTCCAACAGCTCAAAAACAAGAGGGAGGCTGTGTTAGAACCTGAACTCTTTTTTTAAAACTACTTATCCTTGTGATTTTATGATAATATGATGTTTTTGATTAAGTTGAAATGTTTTTTTTTCTTTAGGCCAGGGGTGCGCGACTCCGGTCCTGGAGGGCTGTGATCTATGTGCTGGTTTTTGGACCAACCAATTACTTCAGTTTTAGTTTTCTGAAACTACGCTCTATAAACTACGCTGGTTCCCTCCTGTACTTGTGCGCAGTAAAATCTTTAGGATACACTTGCAGACGACAGCTGCAGCTGGTTCTTATACAGATGTCAGATCAAGATATGACTGGGTTAATTAAATAATTAAGAGCAGAAGTTGGCACAAAAATCTGAAGCGGATCAGCTCTTGCTGCACACCCCTGCTATAGGGGTGCTAGAGGGGGCACTTGGTCATTAAGGGGGATTGGGCGCCCTCTGGTGCCCCTGGTTTAAGCGTTTGCCCCTCTCTGTTTCTCCCCCAGCACGGTCCCAAGCTGGCCCTGTACCTGTATGAGCTGCTCCAAGACCACAAGGCCCACCTCACCAAGGAGGAGCAGATGGCGGGAAGCGTGTTCATGACCTCCCTCAAGCTCTGCAGCCACCGCTGCCCCCCCCTCAACGTCCCGCCCAAACCTGAGCTCGTCAAAGCCATCAGAGAGGTAACCCCAGAGAGGTGGCTTGGCTAGAGAGGGGGTGGGGCTTGTCTGATAGTCAATCAAGTCAAGTCGAGTTTTATTTGTTTAAAGCCCGATATCACAAAGCATGCCTCAAAGGGCTTCACAAGGATTTAAAAACCAGTCATTTTTAAAACGGTAAAATACAGTAAATTTAGGTAAAACTAAGTACAAAATAAAATATAATAAAAGCAGTAAAGTCAGTAAAAGAGATAAAAAGCACAGACAATGATCAAATAAAAGGAATATAAATGTAAATATGGATACAGACAGATAAGATAAGTCACCATCATATCGCAGGGTTATATGATAGTGAGAATAAATATGTCTTAGTCTGTTTTTAAACGATTCAACTGAATCAGCATCTCTGATCAGAGAGGGGGGGCTATTCCAGAGGGTGGGAGCTGCTGCCTCCATTTTCTTTTTTAAATCCTCGGGATCGTCAGGAGAGCTGCATTCTGGGATGGGAGAAGCCTTGATGGTGTGTAGGGGATACTGAGATCTGACAGATAAGATGGTGCAAGCCCATTTAGTGTTTTATATGTTAAAAGTAGTGTCTTAAAGTCAGCTCTAGCTTGGACTGGGAGCCAATGCAGAGAGGTCAGGACAGGGGTAATATGGTCGTACTTTTTGGTCCTGGTTAAAATTCTAGCAGCAGCGTTTAATACAAGTTGGAGTTTGCCAATGCTACATTTGGGTAAGCCAGAGAAAAGGGTAGGAGCGGGGGGTCACAGCCCAGTAGTGGGCGTGGCAGGGCTTGTTGAATAGCCAACCATTGCTGTGGGGCTGACACAAAGAAAAGCCAGTGCAGGTTGACGGGTGAAAAGCCGACATGGCGTGTTATGCGATGGAGGCGTGATGGAAGTCGCCATGGTTACATGCCGTGTGACTTATTTGACCCACTCGGGTGTGTTTCTGTTCAGGAGCAACTGAAATACGAGGCGGAGGAAGGAGCAAGCAAGGCGTCATGGGAGAAGAAGATGCTAAACACCCAGAAGAGGTACGAAACGCCCCGTTCATAGACTGCCCTGGGCCAGCTGGTCAGGGGGCATCAACTGTGTAGGAAATTATCCTAATTTTATCGTTTTCTCTCATTCAATCTCTCTGTCTCTCTTGCTATAAATGATGCAATTGATGTCTCTCTCTCCCTCGCTCTCTCCCTCTCTTTCCCTCTCTTTCTCTCTTTCTCTCTCTCTCCCTCTCTCTCGCACGCTCTCTCCCTCACTTGTCCTCTCTCTTGGGCTCTTGTTCTGTCTCTCTTTCTTTCTCTTTCTCTCTCTTTCCCTCTCTCTCCCTCTCTCCCTCTCTCACTATCTCCCTCTCACTCTCTCCCTCTCTCTCTCTCTCCCTCTCTTGCTCACTTGTCCTTTCTCTTGGGCTCTTGTTCTGTCTCTCTTTCTCTCTCTTTCCCTCTCCCCCTCTCCTCCTCTCCCCCTCTCTCGCTCTCTTTCTCCCTCTCTTGCTCACTTGTCCTTTCTCTTGGGCTCTCTCTCTCTCTCTCTCTCTCTTTCTCTCCCTCCCTCCCTCTCTCCCTCTCTCCCTCGCTTCTCCAGTCTGTTGCAGAGGCTGGAGGGGAAGTCGAAGGACATCTCTAAGATTGCAGCGGACATCACGCAGAACGTGTCTCTCAGGCAGGGCATGGAGAGGAAGAAGGTGATCCAGCACATCCGCGGCCTCTACAAGGTGGACCTGAGCGCCAGCCGACATTGGCAGGAGCTGGTCCAGCAACTCACGCACGACCGGTGGGTCAGAGGGCATGGGGCATGGGCAGTGGGTCAGAGGGCATGGGCCAGAGGGCATGGGGCGTGGGCAGTGGGTCAGAGGGCATGGGGCGTGGGCAGTGGGTCAGTGAGAGTGGCGGTGGGTGGTGGGCGGGGCAATGGGTGAACCGCTGGGCACCGGCCATCGCTGATTAGTGGGGCACTTGATTGTGGGCGGGGTTTAGGGTGAGGGTGGATAAGAGGGTCTGCTAAGTGCAGTGTGCGGTAATGCGTTTCAGGGCGGTGTGGTACGACCAGGCCTCCTACCCCACATCCTGGCAGCTGGACCCCACAGAGGGGCCGAATCGGGAACGGAGACGCTTACAGAGGTGCTACCTCACCATCCCAAACAAGTACCTGCTTAAGGACCGGAGGAAACCAGAGGGTAGGCAGGGGGGGTAACGCTCGAAAACCTAGTACGTCCCGCTAGACTTCACCCTCTTAAGGCCTTTCAAGCTTTGGGCGTTCCCAAGCTTTCCAAACCCAGAACCCACCTAATGAGTGATAGTGATTTTCTGGGACTCCCTCCACCCCTTAAAATGTAGCTTAAGATAACGTCAAACGCATAATTAAAATTTTAATGTTTTTTAAATCATGTCTATCCAACCATGTATATACTATAACTGATTGAGTGTTTTTATTGCTGATTTTTGTTTGATTTGATTGGTAGAGAGATCGTGTTTTATTTCCCCTCCACATCTCTCAAACTAACTCCACCCCCCTTTCAGGACTCACAGTTCAGATGCCTCAGTTTTGGTTCATAGTTGAACCCCGAACCCC
This sequence comes from Ilyophis sp. 1 JC-2022, assembly GCA_022702515.1. Classification (NCBI taxonomy): domain Eukaryota; kingdom Metazoa; phylum Chordata; class Actinopteri; order Anguilliformes; family Synaphobranchidae; genus Ilyophis; species Ilyophis sp. 1 JC-2022. Next base: position 81,695,740 of record CM040405.1, read on the forward strand.
CCCCCCCCCCCCCCCGGTCCCAGAGGGCCACAGTCTGCTGGCTTTCTCAGCATTTTAACTGTTAAAGTAGTTTTTACACAGTTCTCACCTCAGCTGGTTTATTTGCAGGGCTCTACGGTGCTCCCATTTTGGTCCCATTCTAAAAATTGATGTTCGCTAACTTTAAATATTTATTTAGGAGCACATCTACTAATTGGGATATATTAGCGTGCTCCTAAAATGTTCAATCCTCGGAAGAAATGTTAGCATAGAGCCCTGCTTTGACATAAATGAGTTGATTTTAAGGTGACAGTAAAACCAGGAGACCTATGAGTTGGCCCCTGCTTTATAGTGTTAAAGGTATTGGAAGACGTGGGGATTTTGGTATTGACCCACGGTCTGTTTCTCCCTGCCCTGTAGACTCAGTAAAGGCCCCTCTGTCCTTTCTGTTTGAGGACAAAACGCACTCATCCTTCTCCTCGACCGTGAAAGACAAGGCCACCAGCGAGCCAATCAGGTAGGCCCGTCCGCAAGCCTGCTGTCGGGACACAACTACAACGCAGCCACTGCAATCCTACTTTTCAGACTATTTCAACTAACTCCTCTAACATGAGGAGTAGTGCTTAATATTATGGGGTCAAGTAGATTTCAATAGTGTGATATGAACTGACATTCATTTAATGACTTGAAAAATACCCGTAATACCCGTAGCTAAATTAATTAATTTAAAATTAAATTTAAATTAATTTAATTTTCTGAATTGACTGAATTGAAATTGGAATGACCCCAACCCTGGCCACAGCTCTATCCAGTTCTACATAAGCACTGTTTTCAAGATATATTACAATGGAACCGCAACATGGAAATGTACAATAGAATTGTTATACATTATTGCTACATAATAACAGCTGAGACAATGTATCAATGTTCTGTTGTGATGGCATGTGTGTCACAATGGTCCTGGATTACTCTAGTTCCATGACTGTTACATACATGAGAAGGAGAACACCATGTTCTGTGGGGTGCTGTGTAGGACGCTGGCTTATTAACGCAGTTCATGTCCTTGGGAAAACACCCTTCAGTAAAGGTTAGGCAGTCTAAATGGCTGTGGATGAGTGCGTGTGGGATGTGCAGGTGAATTGTGTAAAGTTAGGGTGCGTCTGAGTGGGCTGTTTGTGTGCAGGTTCACCAGGAGGTGCATAAGCGTGGCCCCGTCCAGAGAGACCTCAGGAGAGCTGCTGCTGGGTAAGATCTGGAGGGCTGGTTCTCCTGCAGTCATGGAGCATCTCAGTCCCTATGGACAACTGGAGGAGATGTGTGGAAACTTTAATACATTATCTCTCTCTCTCTCTCTCTCTCTCTCTCTCTCTCTCTCTCTCTCTCTCTCTCTCTCCTCTCTGCAGGAAAGTCGGGGATGTATTTTGTTGAAGACAACGCTGCCGACTCCCATGACAGTGAGGTCAGACACCCCAGGCTTCCTCTGTATCCCCGCCTCTCTCCCGCTTTCTGAAACCCTGTTTAAACTGGACCGCCCTGTGTGTTAAACTGTTACCGCCCTGTGTGTTAAACTGTTACCGCCCTGTGTGACAGAGTCTTCACGGGGAGACGGAAGCCGCCTCCTTCTCCTGGACCTATGAGGAGGTGAAGGAGGTGCATAAGCGCTGGTGGCAGCTGAGGGACAATGCCCTGGAGATCTTCCTCACCAACGGGAGAACCCTGCTCCTTGCCTTCGACAACAGCAAGGCAAGTAACACTACTGACCACACTACTGGCAACACCAAGGCAAGTAAGAATACTGACCATGCTACTGACAACCCCAAGGCAAGTAACACTGCTAACAACACCAAAGCAAGTAACACTACTGACAGTAGCAAGGCAAGCAATACTACTGACCACACTACTGACAACACCAAGGCAAGTAACAGTACTGAAAACAACAGGACACGTTATACCCTACTCACAACAATAAGGCAAGTTATACGACTGAAAAAACTACTGACATCACCGAGACAAGTTATACACTACAGACAATACCAAGGCAAGTAACACATTACTGACAACACCAAGGCGCGTTATGCACCATTGACAACATTATTGACAACAGCTAGGCAAGTCAGATGGTTCATTCTGTATTAGTAAATATAGTTAATCTATTTGCAAGCCCAGCTCTACTCAATAACACCTGCGTCTGTCTGTCTGTCTGTCCGCTCCACAGTTCCGCGACGACATCTACCACAACATCCTGACGTCAGACCTGCCCAACCTGCTTGAGTACGGCAACATCACGGCGCTGACGCACTTGTGGGGCTCCAGCCAGATCTCCAACTTCGAGTACCTGACGCACCTCAACAAGCACGCCGGCCGCTCCTTCAACGACCTCATGCAGTACCCCGTGTTCCCCTTCATTCTGAGTGACTACACCAGCGAGACCCTGGATCTGCAGGACACCGCCATCTACAGGTACCGTGTGGTACTGCACCTCTCAACACTGTAGCGCTGTGTTAACTTTGATTTTTACATAGAATTTATGCATGAGTGTGCACATTATTACTACTCTATACCAGGTTGGGAAATGGTTCCATTTCAGTTCACTCAAATCAGGAAACTAGCCAAAATTCCAATTCAATAATTGGGAAAAATAATTTGGAATATCATTAGGTTTCTGGATCAGTTTCCTGAACTGACTGCATTAAATTACATTACATTTATTTAGCAGACGCTTTTATCCAAAGCGATATACAGGAAGCGCAAACCGAAGGTCGTTGAAGCGGCTACAAACAGGTCAGATAAAGTACAGGTCTATCATAAAGCAGCAGCCGTCCATAGATATGAACATCAAGTCTTGATGTTGAATTGAAATGGAATCCAACATCAGCTCTGATTTTATTACATTACATTGCAGCAGGTGCTCTTATCTAGAGCGACTTACACAGCTTTTTGCTCTTTTAAAAATATATAATATCCATTTATACAGCTGGATATTTTCTGAAGAGTTGCTTGAGAGTATGTTGCTCAAGGGTACAGTGTCCTCCCTGGGAATTGAACATCGAACCTTCGGTTACACGCCCAGTTCTCTAACCATTATACTACACTTTCCAGTCAAACAGAACCACAGTTTATTTCTTCAAAGTGGCTTGTCTACCGCACACTGGCTTGTCCTAATGGAAGATAAATATCCATAAATCATACTGGAATACACACATATGAATGCACACGCCTGCCAGTGTGGCTTGCACTGTATGATCCGTCTGATTGTTCAAAGTCAATCCAATCAGACAGATGCAAGTCTAGACTCTGCTTCTATCTGTGGCTTAATTACACACTAAACCCCTTTGTGTACATAGAAACTGTCATAAAAGTATAGGGCATGGCATTTGCCATCAGAGGGCTTTTATGGTTTTATAATTAGGCATATATGGTCGGTTAGAAATATCGGGCTGTGGAAGTTATAAGCGGGTTCAAACTACTCTGAAAATGGATAGAACCTTAATAATTGTAAGGTCTCCAAATTCATCCCCCCAGCTTATGAGGCCTGGTGACTGGAGTCACTACCCCTGTCTGTCTGGATTCGGGACTGTAAAGCTGTCCCGTTACGTGAGGACGCGACAGTTATGGTTTTAATTCTTTCTGACAGGAGCTTGAGCAAACCCATCGCAGTGCAGTCCAAGGAGAAGGAGGACCGATATGTGGACAACTACAAGGTACCCGATGTGCACTCAACTATAATGTACTCTGTGCACTGACTCACAACGATAAGGAACTGTATGTGCACTGACTCACAAATACAAGGTATCCTATGTGCACTGACTCACAACTATACGGTACTGTATGTGCACTGACTCACAAATACAAGGTATCCAATGTGCACTGACTCAACTATAAGGTACTCCGTGCACTGACTCACAGCTATAAGATGGTCTATGTGCACTGACTCACAACTATAAGCTACTGTATGCAAACTGACTCATAACTATACGCTTACTGTGTGTTTACCGATTCACAACTACAGTATAAGCAAATGTATGTGCACTGACTCACACCTGTACGTATGACCTGTTGGGCTTTGCAGTACCTGGAGGAGGAGTTTCGGAAGGGGGTTCGGGAGGATGACCCCATGCCCCCTGTGCAGCCCTACCACTACGGCTCCCACTACTCCAACAGCGGCACCGTCCTGCACTTCCTGGTCCGGATGCCCCCTTTCACCAAGATGTTCCTGGCCTATCAGGGTGAGGAGGGGGAGGGGCCAAGCTTCCGATGTGGTCTCTGACAGACGTACATGTATTTGAAAGGCAGTATTTTTGTCCAGTGCTGGGATGGGTATGTGAGTTATATCGGGGGCTTTTGCTTTTTGTATGAGATGCTATACCAATGTCCTTACTCAGTTTTTGATAAAGATCCCATGGCACTACTCACAAATCTTAGGTTAGGGGGCGGTTTCCTGGTGTCCTAACCAAATTCCCGCCCTGGTTATCTCAACTTGGCCCCTTCCCTCTCCCCCTCAAAAGATGTGTGTCAAATCATTCCGATTCAAAATGGCTGCCATGCACGCAGCATCACCATGGTGATGGCTGAGGTTTCCCCTTTTACCTTTAAAAGAGCTTTGAGGCCATGAGATGAAAGCGTTCTGTAAATTAAATCCATTATCTTTACCATTAGTCTCAAAACAGAACAGGAAACAAAGACAGTTCGGTAGCACCCCGCCCACCTGACACGGAGAGCCTTGCCTCTCTCAGGTATCTGAATCCAGAATATTCTCTCTTCAAAGGGAGCATTGCGAACTCCAGTCTGCTACTTCATACAAACCCGCCGAATCCTTTTCTGTGTCGGATAATCGCACACGGGCTTCAAAAGGGGTGCAATTCAGGAAGAGGTTTGATATTTAAAGTGATTGATTGATCCATTGTTTCTTGGGCTGCTCGGGCCGTGCGCATTGATGTTGGAAGCGCTTGTCGTGTACTTTTTTTGTGCCACTTTTATAAGAAGGCTTTCAGTGCTGCTTCCCCTGAGTGTCTAGCAGCCGTTTTCTCATTTCCTGTGCCCCTCTTTCTGATTGGACCAGGCTGGAGCTGTGATGTCGTAGTTCCATTCTGATTGGACCACACCAGAGCTTTGATATCCGTGTTCCACTCTAATTGGACCAGCCCAGAGCTTTGATACCCGATTTGCATTTTTGATTGGACAGATCAGAGTTTTGATATCCCGGACCGGACGTTCCACTCCATGAACACCACCTGGCGTCTCTCGTCCTTCGAGTCTATGACGGACGTTAAGGAGCTCATCCCGGAATTCTTCTACCTGCCCGAGTTCCTGGTTAACAGGGAAGGTCAGTTTGTTTATAGAGCGAATTTTAGAGCTCCTCAATGTTGTAAAAATATCACATAGAATAATTCTGTAAAAATCTGGGTTTGCAAAAAAACAACAACACATGTTCATTCTCTTTATCTTTAGATTGAAAAGTTCAAGAGTAAATAGATCAAGACCATTTGTTGATCCCAGACCTAAATACAATACTTATATGAGCTATTTTAACAAGTTAAATTGTTAACTAGTCATTTGTCCTATTTTTACCAGTACTCATAACAAAATTAGTCTTTATTGTGATTGGATGTTTTTGTTTAGGTCAAATGTTTCTTTGAAAATCCTGTAGAGTGGTTTCAAATTTCGCAGCCATTTAGAGTATTAAAGAGCGTTTATGGTCCATATTTGACCCAGTGGAGTCTGATAGAGTCTTCGTTGTCTGCTTCCCGCCAACCGCCGTGTCCAACCGCTTCCCCAGGGTTTGATTTCGGCGTGCGGCAGAACAGCGAGAGGGTGAACCACGTCAACCTGCCGCCCTGGGCCCGGAACGATCCGCGGCTCTTCATCCTGATCCATCGGCAGGCGCTGGAGTCTGAGCAGGTGTCTCAGATGCTCTGCCAGTGGATCGATCTGGTCTTCGGGCTGAAGCAGAAGGGCAAGGCCGCCGTTCAGGCCATCAACGTCTTCCACCCCGCGGTGAGAGAGCGACCGCTGGCTCAGGGGGTTCTCAAACTCGGCCCCTGGACGGGGGAAACATCTGTATGCTGCTTTTCCTTCAAACCACAGTCGCAATCCGCAAACAACTTTCATTGTGCAACAGATTGGTTGGAGCCAGCATACTCAGGGGTCCACAGGAGTGATCTTGAGATCCACTGCACTGACCATGACGTGACTGAAAGATGACTGTGTGCTAACTGTGGCCTGACCACTTACTCACCATGACCTGACCATCTGACTACTTGTTAATGGGATATGAGCCTGACCAGGTTGCCACTGATGTGTCCTCCAAACATCAGGAGATGTGCTTTGGTAATAAATCAGGAGTTAATATTGAACTTTGGTTTTGGTTACTACTTCTGACCGATCTTGTGTAGAATTCAAATTAAAGGACGCAATTTAAGACCGATTAACTGCCCAACTTAAATGTAATGCAGGTCAAGAAACTGTAAACGTAGGAACATACAGCTCTGGCCTGGTATTCAAATCATGGTCCGAGAACTGCTGCTTTTTTCACCCTCCCTTTACCTGGGAGTCAGGTGTGAAGACAGACTGGCCAATCACTAGCACTAATTCAGTTAATTACCTGGGAGAAAGAAAACCAGGGCCGGATTTGGATTTGAGGTGCAGATTAGAATCGCCATGGTTTATAGGATTGAGCATACTGCCTGGTTATATAAATGCAGTTAATTGAGACTACTGCCTGGTTATGTGGATAAAGTTAAATCCCGCTCCTCCCCCTTGTGCGCAGACCTACTTTGGTGTAGACGTGTCGTCGGTGGAGGACCCCGTGCAGCGGCGGGCTCTGGAGACCATGATAAAGACGTACGGACAGACGCCCAGACAGCTGTTCAGCGCGTCGCACGCGAGCCGCCAGGGGCCACGCCTCCTCATGGAGGCGGAGTTGCCGGCCGCCATGGGCCTCCTGGTGCAGCTGGCCTTTCGGGAGACCAGAGAGCACGTCAAGGAGGTGGTCTACGCGGTGAGTATCCCCTAACGCCCGCGGGACACGAGCCCTGCTGTCAGAACACTGCGTCTTTCATTCTGTAACAGTGTGTGTGTGATTCTGTAACAGTGTGTGTGATTCTGTAACAGTGTGTGTGATTCTGTAACAGTGTGTGTGATTCTGTAACAGTGTGTGTGATTCTGTAACAGTGTGTGTGTGTGATTCTGTAACAGTGTGTGTGATTCTGTAACAGTGTGTGTGATTCTGTAACAGTGTGTGTGACTCTGTAGTACACTGCAAAAACCAAATCTTAACAAGCATTTGTCTGTCTGTGATTCTGTAGTAGCATTGGTGATTATGTAGCCATGTCTGTGATTATGTACGAGTGCCTGTGATTATGTAGCGGTGTCTGTGATTCTGTAGCCATGTCTGTGATTCTGTCGCAGCGTCTGTGATTATGTAGCCGTGTCTGATTCTGTAGCCGTGTCTGTGATTGCGTACGAGTGTCTGTGATTGCGTACGAGTGTCTGTGATTGCGTACGAGTGTCTGTGATTGCGTACGAGTGTCTGTGATTGCGTACGAGTGTCTGTGATTGCGTACGAGTGTCTGTGATTGCGTACGAGTGTCTGTGATTATGTAATATGTAGCAGCCTCTGTGAATCTGTAGGGTTCCAAGTATTTAAAGTAAAGGGTATTATGTGTTTGCCTATAAAGGGTTTAAGTATTGGGGTGTGTGTTTGTCTCGGCTCTGGGAGAGATGTGGTTTCCATGTCCTGACCTTCCCCCCCCTGTTTCTGACAGAGCCCCCTGCCTTGGATAAAAGGTCTGAAGTGGGGGGAGTATGTGGGGTCCCCCAGCTCCCCGGATCCCATGGTGTGCTTCAGTCAGCCCCACGGAGAGCGATTCGGCTCCCTGCTGGCCCTGCCCACACGGGCCGTCTGTGGCCTATCCCGCAAGTTCTGCCTTATGATGATCTACAGCAAGGAGCAAGGTAACGTGCTCTGACCAATCACAGCAGTATCTGCTGATGACTGACCAATCACACGCCTCCACACAAGCTGGTTTCTGTATTCCTGCTGTAGCCACTTAGCTCCCAGTTATCAGCCTAGCTCTGGTCTGTGTCTATTGAAAGTCTGTTCAGATAGTGTGTCTACCCTGTTGTGTACATACTGATTATAGGCGAGTCTGTATTTCAGTTCACTAAAAGAGCACAGCATACCATCAGTAAAAATATTAGAAATGTTAATGTTGACCTACAGCCAAAATGTCACGGTGCGGATGTGCTTTCAGAAAGATAGTGCCGCATGTTCACTTGAAATGTTAGTGTTGGCCTCCAGTCAAAATGCTACAGTCTTGACCTACAGGCAGAATTTTAGCGTTGACCTACAGTTCAACTGTTAAAGGTTCGACCTTTATTTAAATCTTGACCTATAGTTAAAAATCTTTACCTGCAGTTAAATTTTACAGTAAAATGACCTATAGTTAAAATGTTACAGTGCTGAGCTATGGTTAAAATGTTACAGTGCTGAGCTATGGTTAAAATGTTACAGTGTTGAGCTATGGTTAAAACGTTACAGTGCTGAGCTCTAGTTAAAATGTTACAGTGCTGAGCTCTAGTTAAAATGTTACAGTGCTGAGCTCTAGTTAAAATGTTACAGTGCTGAGCTATGGTTAAAATGTTACAGTGCTGAGCTATGGTTAAAATGTTACAGTGCTGAGCTATGGTTAAAATGTTACAGTGCTGAGCTATGGTTAAAATGTTACAGTGCTGAGCTATGGTTAAAATGTTACAGTGCTGAGCTATGGTTAAAATGTTACAGTGCTGAGCTATGGTTAAAATGTTACAGTGTTGAGCTATGGTTAAAATGTTAGTGTTGAGCTATGGTTAAAATGTTACAGTGCTGAGCTATGGTTAAAATGTTACAATGTTGAGCTCTAGTTAAAATGCTACAGTGTTGAGCTATGGTTAAAATGCTACAGTGTTGAGCTATGGTTAAAATGCTACAGTGTTGAGCTATAGTTAAAATGCTACAGTGTTGCGTTATGTGGTCATGGTGGTCTGTACCCTGTGTCTGTAGGTGTACGGAGCATGCACAGCACAGACATCCAGTGGTCGGCCATCTTGAGCTGGGGCTACGCTGACAACATGCTGAGACTGAAGAGCAAACAGAGCGAGCCGCCAATCAACTTCATCCAGTGCTCCCAGCTGCACCAGGTCAGCCCCTGGAGGATCATGGGAAACGGATGCACATCCTTTTGTCAGCCGTGTATTATACTTAATTCTATTATATATTGACAGTAGAAATGGGAGTGGGGTGGGTTGATGTAGGGGGGGGGAGCTGTCATAATTTCAACTCAGCGGAACGTCTGGTGCAGTCTGTAGCAATGTCATTATAGTTAACTGAAATAAAAATTAAAAATTAAATTACTTTTAAAAACTATAACGAAGCTAAATCTGTAATGTAGTGTTGCAAGTAACTGAAATCAAATAAAAATTAGTTTTTAGTTTTAGTTTCTGATCCTCTTCCTTACTGTTTATAGCACAGAACTTTTTTTGGATAATTCGGATAGCATTTTGTGTAATTTGAAACATTCAAAACCAATATCTATTTTTCTCTCCCCCAACCCTATTACTCTTATTAGCTAAAATCGGTTGAAAAACTATAAACGAATTAAAACTAAACTAAATTAGAAAGTGAAATTAAAAAAACGAATAAAAATAAAAACGAAATTAAAAAAACTTTAAACTATAATAACCTTGGTCTGTAGGGTGGCCCGTCTCAAGCCGCGTATGAGCCCCCACGCCCCGCATGGTTAGGGGTTTGATTCCCCATCAGGTCATCTTCTGCATGGTGGTTCCTTCTCTTCTCTATCTGTGACCCTCTCTGCTTTCTCTCTGTCTGAATAAAGCAAACTAAATATGAAAGGAGGGCGGATTTGTCTGCTCTCCTTTATAATAAATAAATGAAAAAATTTAAAATTATCATTTCACCAAAATCTATTAATAATGGAACAGCCACGCTCACAAAAAACGCAGAGGAAGTTATTTCAGGTCCTTTGTTAAAAAAAGAAGGAAAACAAGGGGGAATGCCTTGAGCTCAATAAATCATGTCGGCAGGTTTATTCTTACTCGGGGGGGACTCCCGGTGCCTTCTCTGAGTAAAGCAAGGACTCATTTCTCACATGTTGGACACTGAGTCATTGGGAGGACTCATTTTCACCATGTCGGGCTATCCCGCGTCACGTGGCGGGCGAGGGAGGGGCTCGCTGCTGGAATCGAGTATAAACGGGCGCTCTAATCAGCAGCGTGCATCATAAGCAAATCAAAAGATCCATAAACCAGCGTGGCTCATTTGGAACCACTAGGTGGCGTTTCACATCATTCACACGTGCTTCGCCGACTTTCGCCTTTATGTTTTTAGCGGGCAAAGTGGTGACGCCCGGCGGCCGTTTTTTGTGTGAAACGAGTGCAGAACACGGACATTCGCTCATGGTCGGGAGGCCTCCCGCTTGCAAAAACGTGTCCACCCGTTGATTTTCTGTTTTGTGTGATTGTGCCTTTGTATCAGTACTTCCTGTGTGAGAGGGCGTGGTCTGTTAACCTGGCCCCGCCCCCTTGTCCTCGCTTGTGCGTTCCAGGTGTCCAGCTGTGCCTGGGTGCCAGACAGCTGCCAGCTGTTCACAGGGAGCAGGTGTGGAGTCATCACAGCCTACAGCAGCCGCTTCACCAACAATACGGTACGTACGGTACCCCGAGCCCTCGTTTCCCCGGCAACTGCCTCCTCCCCCTCGCCACTGGCGAAGCACGGGACCAGCTTTGAGCCTGTTGTCGTGGTTTCATTTGTCACATTTGCAGGAGGCTGTGGCTTATGGGTTGGGAGGTGGGGAGGTGGGGGGGGGGTGATGGAGGTGGGGCAGGGTTTTGCATTGGGGGGGGTCTCCGCCTCTCTCGCTGGCATACTCCACCAGGGAGCTCTGCGTTCTTCCTGGACCTGCTTTTCAAAATTAACACGGGAGCTTTGATGGTGATTGATTGAATATATCCCTTTAAATTAACCCAAAAGGAAGGCCTGATACATTCCAACTTCTGCCCTGAACGATTTGATCATCCCAGTTATTAATTTGATTTGGCATTTTTGATAAAGTCAAGTTAGTTAGAGGTGCAGAGGTGTCACAGGTATCCTTTCTGAAAATATTTAAATTTTGTGGGGAAAAATAGTTCATGAAACGGTGGTTTTATATCATAGTGAACCATCATATGCAGCTGTATAGAGCACAAAGCCACGGTTAATTGATTGGAGTGAAAACCAGGCAACACGCCAGCGCGCACCTCCAGCAGTGTGTTTTTCACATGTTGAATGTGAGTCGTTGTGCATTAGGTGGGTATTCCAGTAAAGCAGGGGCGGATGGTGTTGTTGCTGGAGGGCTAGATTTCAGGATTTGATACCAACTTCTTAAATGCTTAATTAGCCCAATAATATAATTAATGTAATCAATGTAATAATTGATCTGACGTTTTTGTTGCTTTTATTGAGCAAAAAGGTCCTTGTGCCCCCATATGAACTTTTTACTGTGGTCTTGCCTGCGAGTGAACGAGTGTTGGTGTAAACAGCGCATTAGCTAATTGAGCCTGGGGTAATTGCTGGCAATGAAAGCCGGCACACAAACCAGCCCATTAGTGGGGCTCTGCAGCCGCACAGTCAGTCTCTGCTTGTTCCAGTCCAGGGATCTGCAGAGTCTGCACGCTTTAGCATTTTCCTTTCCATCGGCAGCCAGTTCAGGCCCCGAGAAGAGCAGGTGTGTGGCCTTTCCAGTCCATCAGTGACTTAAATTAAATGCTTAAGTTCTGAAACTCATCAAAAGCCAGCAGGCCCTGTGTGCGGCCCTTGCAGGACTCGGAATCCCTCTTGTATTCAGAGCCTTGACCTCTGAACCTTGAGTGATTGACAGCGTGTGTGTCCCCCAGCCCTCAGAGATGGACGTGGAGTCACAGGTGCACCTGTATGGCCACACGGCGGAGGTGACCGGCCTGTTCGTATGCAAACCCTACAGCATCCTGATCAGCGTTAGCAGGGACGGCACCTGCATCCTCTGGGATCTCAACCGGTGCGTGTACCTTTCACCTGTACCCAGCATGCGCTGCACACCAACACAATACCCATCATGCAATGCACACCGACACAATACCCAGCATGCAATGCACACCGACACAATACCCAGCATGCAATGCACACCGACACAATACCCAGCGTGCATTGCACACCGACACAATACCTATCATGCACTGCACACCAACACAATACCCATCATGCAATGCACACCGACACAATACCCAGCATGCAATGCACACCTGTGGAATACCCAGAATGCACTGCGCATGCTTCAGGGTCTGTTTCCCTCCCTCTCTGCAGGTTGTGTTATGTGCAGAGCCTCACTGGACACAAGAGTCCGGTCACCGCCGTGTCCGCCAGCGAGACCACAGGGGACATCGCCACTGTGTGCGATTCAGGTGAGAAATCACAGAGGTGTACTCACACAGGTGAAAAACCATGCAGGTATACTCACACAAGTGGGAAACCACAGAGGTGTACTCACACAGGTGAAAAACCATGCAGGTATACTCACACAAGTGGGAAACCACAGAGGTGTACTCACACAGGTGAAAAACCACACAGGTGTACTCACACAGGTGAGAAACCACACAGGTGTACTCACACAGGTGAGAAACCACACAGGTGCACTCACACAGGTGAGAAACCACACAGGTGTACTCACACAGGTGAGAAACCACACAGGTGTACTCACACGGGTGAGAAACCACACAGATGGGAAATCATGCAGGTAAACTCACATAGGTGTACTCACACAGGTGAGAAACCACACAGGTATACTCACACAGGTGAGAAACCACACATGTAATTTTATATTATTTTTTATCGCCAAAATTAAAAAAACATATACCACAAGCAAAATACAATCTGTTTTCTGTAATCATTAGTTAAATTTTTGAAAAAGTCATCTTCAGTATTTCAGTTATCCTTTTTATATGATTTTATGTTTGTACATCTGTTGTCAAGGCACCTTATTTGAAACATTTATGAATTATGAATGAACTGTATTCAGAGGAAGGATGACACTTGTATATTACAGCTGTGATGTTATGGGGAGGAAGAACATTAATTCAGCTAAAGTGGCAGAAATGAGCTGTAAAGATGAGCAGCTCTTGCTCTTAAAATGGAGCCATTTCATTTCAGGAGCCCCTCATTCCTTCTGCTGTAGGATTTCAACCTTTCTGATGTCGACTTCTAATAATAATATATGTTTTTAACTTGACTTGGTAAAAGTCTTTTAGAAGGCTTCTCTGTGTAAATTGAGCATTCCTCAGGGAATGATTACTGCCCTTCAGCTTGTGAGAGCTGGAGATGACTCCTGATACGCAGAATATGGTGAGCATCGAATGACGCCTTCTCGTTTGGAGTTCCCAGACTCCAGATGGTCAGATCTGGAGAAACGTCAATCAATCTCGGCTTGTACTGATTGGCTGAAGTGCCCTCTGGTCTTGCCGTCTGAGCACAGTGAAAGGCAGGCACACCAGGTCCATTCCAGTTTAGACGGCTTAGTCTGGGTTTCCCATGTGTATTCTGATTTTATAGTACATTCAGCTTACACCTGCCGTCACTGAATTGATGTGATTGGTTAAAAAAACATTGGTTACAAAAAGTGGGCGGGGCTTATCGCTGTGAAGAGCACTCTCTTTCTCCAGTTATAGTGGAGAGATATGTCACCTGAGGCTGTTCAAATGATCATGTGTTCTTTTATTTATTTATTTATTATTTTATTTTAACGTGGCAGTGGGCGGAGGCAGTGACCTTCGGCTGTGGACGGTAAACGGAGACCTGATTGGCCACGTGCACTGCAGGGAGATCATCTGTTCGGTAGCCTTCTCCAATCAGCCGGAGGGGGTGTCGGTCAACGTCATCGCTGGGGGGCTGGAGAACGGCGTGGTCAGGTAAGGAAGATCAGCTTTTTGGACACTCCTGGGTCAAATGCATACTTTAGATTCTGGTAAATTTTGAAAAAATTTCCATGCAGATACTCGAGCATTCTTCAAACTAATATGTTACTGACCAAACACTGGTACAAAATTGCCTGAAATCATTTCTGGTGTCTAATTTTATCAAAGTGATTCACAGTTCAACCAAATGGTAAAAAAAAAAAAAAAAAGTTTAAAAATTAAACATTCAAATGCATAAAAAAAATTTGTTTCCTATGGTGACCCTGTTTCTGCTCTTAGTGCAGAACATCCCTATGCATACTGTTTACCAGGGGCGGCTGTGGCTCAGGAGGTAGAGCGGGTCGTCTGCTGATCGCAGGGTTGGCGGTTCGATTCCCGGCTCCTCCTGTCCACATGTCGAAGTGTCCTTGGGCAAGACACTGAACCCCAAATTGCTCCCAATGAGCAGGCTAGCACCTTGCATGGCCGCTGCCACCATTGGTGTGTGAATGAATGTGTGTGTGAACGGGTGAGTGAGAGGCCATTGTAAAGCGCTATATAAGTGCAGTCCATTTACCAAACACCTCCAGGGTTAGTATGTGGCTTTAACCAAGCAGGAAAATACCATATCCGGCATATATAACCAAGAACTCAGACATTACAGTACATTTAAGCGTTTAGCCATGCAGATAACAAGGCTAGAAGAACTTTACTAGACTTAGTACTTAGTAAAATTAAACACCAGCCTCCAGCCAAATGCTGGCCAGTGGGTGAAAAGGTTGGTTTCATACCCTGCCCTATACAAGGAAGGAGGGTTCAGAAAAGATCACACGTACACTGCGCACCCAGTACAGCCTGCTCCCGTGCCAGCGTAGGTACCGCTCACTACCGCTGAGGATTAAAACAGCCGTGTCTGGCTTTGTGCCATCCTCCATCGGACTTGTGAACTCAGACTACTCCGCCTCGAGGAGTTTACTGCATGGGACCGTTTTTAAGATCTGTTTTCATATCGCACTTGCATCTGTTTTTATATCCGTTTCATCCTGTGTGTCACTGTGTTGAATGGTATTTGTTTGTGTACGTTTCATGCCTCCCACACATCAAGTTCCTACCGGAAAAATAGTTTTCTAAATCGGAATAAGTATCTGAAACCTTAACCCGTGTAGTTCTAATTTTTCTCCTAAATGTTTATTCTCTAACACTCGTGTAGCACTGGTGTCTTGATGTTGTAGTTTATCATGTTTTATTGAATTAGCCTGAAGACTACTGTGTGAACCAGACTTAATGTTGCCATAGCTGCTACTTCGTGATAGAACTGTACTCTATCTGACCTACCTGTAGTTGTTTCAGTGACCTCGGTCCGCACTTATTGTACGTCTCTTTGGATAAAGCTACCTGCCTAATGATTGTAATGTAAAGGACCATCTTTAAGATGTATTTTTACGCTGCACTTACATCTGTTTCTATTACATCTGTTTTTATATCCGTTTTATATCCGTTTCTATTTTTATTTCCATGGTGTTTGTCCCTGTATTGAATGATATTTGTTTGTGTACGTTTCATGCCTCCCACACATGAAGTTCCTGCCGGAAAAATAATTTTCTAAATCTGAATAAGAATCTGAAAACTTAACCCGTGTACTTCTCATATTTCTCATGAATGTTGGAAAAGGTGTGCTTGGTAGAACAGCCGTGAATTTTGCCCGTAAAACTGCTATATCGCCTTGGGTCTCTCTCAGCGTATATTACCTTGGAGGGAATATGAAAATCTATAGATGCCCACTGTAGATAACTTAACCTGCTTCCACAACAGAAGCTGCGCTAATATATTTTGTCGTGGAGTTGAACGACGCTTCCTCGTTTTAGTTTTTCATTTGCATAAAATTTTTAGAAAATGGCTTTTAAGTAATGACACGATGAGCTGGAGCTGGAGCTGCAGCCGGAGTTGTTGGGATGAGACGGGTCCTTTGTCTCCCACAGATTTAATTAGAGCCTGGTAATTAGCTTTTCAAACGCTCCCTGAGTCACGCTGCATACGGGCGCGCTCGTCACCGCGGACCGGGTTGGCGGGGGGCAAGTCCTAATCACGCGGGGTGCCGCGGCGACCGGCACAGGAGTCAGAGTGACTCATTAATACCGTCTGTGTTTAAAAAGAGGGAAATAAAGGAAAAGCTGTCCGGTGAAAAAGAGAGCACCCCCCCTCTCTCTCTTTTTCTCACTTCTTTTTCTTTTTTCTCTCCATCTCTCCCTCTCTCTTTCGTCTTCTTTCTCTTGCTCTTTCCCTCTCTCCCTCTCTCCGTCAGCCCAGAAATAGACTAGGGCAGACGGGGAGAGATAATGAGGACTTCATTGTTGTATATAGCGTGCTTCAGACGGCTTGTGTAATGAGAGGAGAGGAGAGCGGAGGGTTTAATTTGCGGTGTTTTTTTCAGTTTGAATGTGCAGGGGCTCATTGTTCGACAGGTGTTGGCATGTGGAAAATGTGTCTGCGTCCGTTCCCTTTTTAATAATTATGAAATACATAGTCTCTCTCTTCCTCTTGTAGGTTGTGGAGTACGTGGGATCTGAAGCCTGTGAGAGAGATCACCTTCCCAAAATCCAACAAGCCCATCGTCAGGTAGGCCTGGAAACACATTCCACTCCTAACCTCTCGCTTTCAATCTGAGGAACCCTTACTCTTCTGCATACGTTTCCTATGCAAATGACCCGCTCGCACCGTGCAATACTGCAGTCTGGTTAATTGCGGCACGACCGGTAATTTGCAACCGTAGATATCGGCGTGGAGTGTCAGGCTTGCCGAATCGTGTAAAAAAAATAAATAAATAAAAAATAATAATAATGTACAGTTCGGGGTGTCTCAGTGGCGGAGCCTGTAAGAGTGCCGTCCACATCCTCATCGTGAGCCGCGATCTCCCCACGAACCACGTGACCCCTCTCTCATTCCCTTTCTTTAATAATAATAATAACGATAAAATACATATTTTCTAATACTTCTCTGTTTTTTTGCAGCCTGACTTATTCGTGTGACGGGCACCACCTGTACACGGCGAACAGCGACGGCACAGTGATGGCGTGGTGCCGTCGGGACCAGCAGAGGATGAAGCTTCCCATGTTCTACTCCTTCCTCAGCAGCTATGCCGCGGGGTGACCCCGCCCTGCCACGCCCAACGCCCAAACGGGCCTTTCCGGACGCTTCGGCCAGCCTCGGGGAAATATCCCCAGCAACAGCATGAACCAAACGCCCCGCTCCGCCCTTCCTGGGCCCCGCAAACACAAGCACTCCAAGAGCCGGCCATGTGCATATTGAGAGAAGAGATGCGTGTGCGTGTGCGTGTGCGTGTGTGATTGAGGAAGGGGAGGTAGTTTGTTGTTTAACGGGGGTCTCAGAACTGGTTTAATTTTAACTTTTCGGAACCTGATCCCCAAGTCTTTATTATAATTTTTTTTTGTGTGTGCATTTTTGTTTGTTTATTTGTTTTTTCCATCAAAATTGTAGTTTATTTTTGTTGCTGGTACTTTTTTTTATTTTATTAGACCTTAAGCTGCTATGAACTGTCACATAAGCCACGACCCAAAGTTTGAAATGGGGGAGTGGCACCGGAAAAGGGGCGGGGTTTTGAGACTGTAGACAGACTGTTCTGAGCGCTGCCCCTGATATGGGTCCTTTGATCTTGCGAGGCTGAGGATCGCGTCATTTTCGCCAGAACAGAAGCGTCGATTGGGCCCTTAACGTGTCGCATGATGTGGCCGGAACACTGGATCCTGTCGCCTGGAGACCAGACGTGCGGAAAGGGGGGGGGGTATGAATGTAAAGTAAATTTCGCTCTTGTTTCGCCATTTTGCGCAAAGCACGCTGTCAAGCATGGCGCTATTCATTATTGATGATGGATGCAAGTTGCCTGGTCCCCCCCTTCCCCTCCCCCTAGTTGTGTGTTATCTAAACCTGTCCTCATGAGGTGCATGACGTGGGGTCCCAGCATGGCAGCACAGTTCTGGTGGGATGAGGAGAACGTGTAGAGATCAGGAGCTCCAGGTGTGGAGCAGTGCAGGAAATAAGCCTCCAGTCCGCTGCAGGAGCCAGTCCCCCCTGCGTCTCCACACCTCCAAACACTGTTCATCTCCTTCGTTCCCTTTCATAACTTCAGCTGGACGTATTTTCCCAGCCTCAGCCAATTAAACTGCGTTATTTTATGTGTGAGGCCGCTCCCCCCGATCTGCAGCAGGGGATTTACACCACCTCCTGTTCTACACAGCGCCCCCAGCTGGTGGGAGGTCTTCCTCCTGGATTACATGGACGCACCACGGTGATCGGCCCGGGATTACGCCTGTAATCCTGGCTGCATGGCCAAGAACTTTCTTTCTTTATCCCTCTTTCTTTTTCCCTCTCCCCCTCCCTGCTGATTGACAGCACTCCAGTGATTTATCTTATTTTTCATTATTTTTATTTTATTATTATTGCCCTCTGTGTGAGCTGCTACCTTCGTGTCCATGTCTATATTTAGTAACGTATCGCACTGCTGTATTCAGTAAGAATGCTTGCGCACTTTCTCTGCAAAATGGCAAAAATTTGAAGCGTGTAGAAATATAAATTGAACTAGCGGATAAACACAGATACTGAATTCCTTTCCCGTGTTGCCTTTTTGCAGGGCAATTTGATCACTCAGAGAAGACGAAAGTGGAACATGTAGAATGTGGAATGGAACACGATAGTGGAACATGTAGAATGTGGAATGGAACACGATAGTGGAACATGTAGAATGTGGAATGGAACACGATAGTGGAACATGTAGAATGTGGAATGGAACACGATAGTGGAACATATAGAATGTGGAATGGAACACGATAGTGGAACATTGCAGGCTGGCAGTCCATCTTGCTTTTCTCCCACTTACTATTCTAGCCCTCGGGACCAAACGAGCAGCTGTGTTTTTTTGTTGGACAGTTGATGAATTAACCCGTTCAGTCAGATTGTTCCCCATGTGATGTGATGGCAATTTTTCAGCTGTGAGAACTAAGTATCCCGTCAAAAATCTAGTAGAGGGGTCCTGAGAGACCTATTGCCTTGAAAGCTGTTGTTAGGACTGAATGTTCCTCATCATTACAGGCAACCTTGTAGTCACCTAAAGCCAACTGGGAGGACCCGGTCTACAAATGTGTCATTGGGGCACAAACTGCCATTTAAATGTAAAAATAATGTAAAATAAGAAAAAGAAAATAGTTTCCAAATCAAGGTTTAAGCTCCTTTCATTTTGAATGATGTGACTGCTTGGCTTATCAGGGTGGAGTGCAATTTGTGAAGAAGTCTTGCTGCCTATGGTCGAAAAGTGGAGTGGTGAAGAAACTGGCTTTGCCCATAAGCTGTCCGTACAGATAACTGCCGAGTGGAATATGGCAGCGATCATTACCGCTTCAATTTACTTTCCCCTGTCACATGGGTGGGGGCAGCTGGCCATCCTTCACAAGTCAAATTAAGCGTGTCTTATGTTGTAACAGGACTTATTTCTGTGAAAGGGAAACATTGATTTCTGTTTTGTTGTTTTTTTACGTTGTGCCTGTTACAGTTTTGTTTGAGTTTATTTTTTTCACTGACTAAACGCGCACGCACATTATACGTTACTTCAAATCGGCACCTTTTCAGAGTGTGTGCATACTGTAGTGTGTTTTACCGAGAGAATCTGTGTGATGTTTACATGATGTTTGCGTCTTCTCTGCGAATTTTTGTCACATGGTCTAAGGGACCATTTCCATCTTTTTGAGTACATGTATATAGTTTCTTTTTTCATTTTCTTCCTGAGATAAATCACTTTTTTTTTTAAATTACCACCTGTTTCTGTGGTTTCCTACGGTGGTCTTGCACGGGCAGTAAGAAGTGTTATAGCGTTGTGGATAGGTCACACAGCAGGGAGGTGTGTTGGAGAAAGAAAAAGAAAAAAAAAATGTGTGGGTGTGAATTGTATTGGAAATTGTACAATGTTTTTATTTTATGTTGAATTCAGTTCGGTGTTATTTAAAAATCAATATGTTTTAAGTTCATTTTGGAGTCAGTCCTTAATTTCATTATAAATAGCGATATATTCCATTTGTTTTGTGTTGTTTTTTTTTTTTTCCCCTCCCAAGAGGAAAGGGGGGTTTGCATCGGGATGGGAGGGCATATTTTTTTGTACCTACGTATGTACAAACCCAAGTGATGAGTATATAAATATATAAATACAAATATTTATGAAACTATGAGATGACGTCTGTCTCCTTGCCACATTGGGGGGGTGGAAGGTATAGAACGACAGGTTTGACACGCCTGCCGTAGACGCTAATAGAGATGCCCCTCTGGTGATTCTTGTGCTTTTAATTGTCTTTATAACTTGTATACGTTATACAAAGCTGTGGTTTGGAATGAGTACGCAAGCATATTTGTCAATAATCAAAAACAATATTTTTTGGAGTTCCAGGAAAACGTTGAGAGCTCTTCCGGCCAGATGGAAACATGTTGTTCTCTTTTGACATTCTTAGACAATTTTGCTAAATTGTGTTAACTGTAAAAATGTGTTTTATTTTGTTTTAATGGGAAGACGGGAGTTTTCTTTTGTTGTTAAGGTAATCCCTTGGATCGTGGGTGGAGCCCTGGCACGCTGCTGACGCTGAAACTCGACGTCTCCGAGGTAGAACACGTAGGAATTCCAATATTAAAGTGCTGTTTCACATCACTCCAGTATTACGGAGGCTAGTTTACCGGCTTGGCGGTCCAATACTACAGTAGGCTATAGGGAAATGCTTGCCCAGGGACCTGGGTTATAAGCCGGAAAATGTAAGGTACATTAATAGGCCAACTATAGTCCGTTACTAATTTAATTAGTGCAACCCTCTATAGGCCTCTATATGCGTTCTATATAGCCTAGCCTACGTTGTGACATTTTGCGCGTGTGTGTAGCCTAATCGCATCGCCCGACAATATGGCCGCGACGAAAACGGAGCAGTCACAAACAAATTGAGACGAAAATATCCTTCACGTGGACAGTAATGTCAATTAAAAATCCCATTTGTTCATTTCTAAATCAATGACATTTTATGAAGTTGATTTCATCCCGCGTGTGAATAATTATATCGTTTCACATTTAAAGTAGCGCCCACACATCCCAGGAGTTATTATATATTCTGTTCCGTCGCTTGTTTTCATATTTATTAGCCTACCTTTTTAGATTTTTCTTCCGCCACTTGAAATCTTTTTACACTGACACCATGTCTGGTTGCCATGGAAATCACAAACGAGATGATTAGCCTGCCCCCGTTCTATTTGTTTAACATATTAATTTCAAGATTATAAAATATGTTTAGCTTTGTTAATAAGCAGCATAACGATGCTGCAAGAGATGTTTATAAGATTTTGATCTATAGACAGTTTCCCTTCGTCCAAATCGCATAGCTACTGAAACGAGCATAGCCTTTGCAATTCGGTTTGAACCAGATGGGCCCACATTTTTTGTCGGCTATACCCTAATGGCCAAATGATAAAAATGATTGGATGGCTCACATTGAGATTCATGGAAAGGAAAAGACAGCGCCCCGAAAAGCTGGTTTCATGCGTGTTTGCAGTAGACCAACGCACCTTCGCCCGTTTCCTCCCTGACGGAAATTCATTCTTCAAGACGGAAAAACTGGGAGACCCAGTGATGTAAACGGTGATGCAAAATTAAGCAGGGAAGCCTCGCTCCCATGAGCTCTTTGTGGCAATGAGTCGAGCAGCTAGTCGACTGAAGCTAAATAAAAATGCGGGTGGATGCCATTTTCACGTTTGTGTAGAAGGTAGAGGGGTGGAATTAGCCATGCGGTTCACACTTCAGATGACGGGGTAAAATAAAATTGTTTGGGGGGAAAAGCGCTGCGCGAACGCGTTCCAGGTTGCGGGCTGAGCGCGCGTGCATCGTCAGCGCACGTTGGCGAGCGCATCTCCCAGTCCTGAGTGTGGAGCTGATTGTGACACCCCTCTGTGTCCCATATTCTAATCGCCCTATAGAGGTCTTCCCCAACTGCATTTATCATAATATCTCCGACTCGTAGCAGTGCAGGTCGAGGCTGGGCTGGGCGGTTTTCGAAAGGTCCCTAAAATTGAACAGAGAGCTGCGTGAACGCATCGGGCATTTGGGAAAGGACTGGCATGAGTTTGAAGCGTCTACATCTGTTGTCATTCAACCTGCTTACGCAGCGACGGCGGTGAATCGGTCCGGGGTTTTCCTCTTCTTCTTTTTTTTAGTTGTAAGTGACTTTCCACCTCGAATTATTTATTACAGCGGGATTGGCCCCCTTTTGCCTATTATTGGCTTTTCAGAGACACTGTTCAGGTAGGTAAAGTGATGTTTGAACGTTGATGTTTTCCCCGCTATTATAAAAACGTTCATGCATACCATTATTGCTAACTGCATGAAAACGATTGCCGTGTAGCCGCGCCGAAGAATAAGCTATAACAAATAGGCTATATTCATGATTTAGCGGTGTAAAACTCTGTGACGGTAGTTTCTGACAAATGCAGAGGGCTCCAGTTATTTGAGACAATGGAGGAATGGCAAATTACGGAGCTGCTGCTTGCATTAAATTATAAATACTAATTTAGAATATCTTGGATTGTCTGGATAACACTCGACTGGGTGTTGATTTGACAAGCGTTGTTTGACCCACATAATTACAGTTCATCCTGCTAGACGACTGTCAGCATATTCTTAATATGTGATCTTTTCGTGAGGATTGATGACAGGGTAACAAAAGCCACTGGGTGGTACACAAAATAATATTTTTTCCCGAATGCTACCGGGTAGAAAACGTATCGGGAGTAATCGGGATAGGCTATAAACGACTTTTTATAATAATAATTCCGATATTGTATTATGGGCGCACCCTGTTTTGGCATTGAATCCCCCTCTGTAGCTACATTTTACTGTATACAGTCCACCCCTTCGTTAGCAATTCTCGTTGTAGATTCGCATCCGCCTCACTGGCCGGGTGATGGACTGCTTGACTTAAATGGAGCGTAAGCTATGCACGGATAATGAATGGCGCTCCTTTTTCTAGTATTGGTGGAATGGTCATTGAAAACATCGCAGATGCGATAAAAGTGCGCGTTGTGATATTATCGTAGACTAGGCTATAGCGACGTTAAGCAATGATATGGTTAATTAATGGCTATCATCCGATTGCCGTTTCTCATCTAGCACTGGAACGCCGAATTAACTTTCCCCCTTCCCCCCAGTCCTGTATCCTAGCATACACGCGTGGGGGAAACGTTGATCGGATTTGATAACCGTTTCGGGTTATTGACCCAATCTCAACATGGCCGGCGACCGGTTCGAATCCATTAGACTTGGAAATAAGAAAAAAATGAAGGTTTTGTGATGTTGCTTTAAGGTACCAACATGTCTACAAGGAAGGCGTCGTCAAATTAATCTGAGCAATTTGTAAAACATTTATTTATTTTAAATAGTGAAGCAGAAGTCACAAAGGTATAGGCTGCTGTTAACGCGTGACACTTTAAACGGTTTCAGCTGTGTGTAGCGTTGTTCTGTGTCATTGGCGTTGTCTCGATTTGCATAAAAATAGCAAATAAAAACTGGGAAATCCGCTCTAGGGTGACGAGTGCCTCTTACAGGCTGACACCTATTACTGCAAGTGGGACATTAATTTCGTTTGGACGCAGCCCATCTAGAATGGACTGAGTAGGCTACAGCCTGGCCTATTGGTTAGTTGCTTCTCTGCCTTGAAAGATACAGTAGCTAATTAACTGATGCCAACTGGAGACTCTCGAGCACATGTACGTGTCTAAGGTGTTGCGTCGTGTGTGGCTCGTAAGCTTACAGTGTGACAAGCTTGGCCAGGTTGGCAGGTTGATGTGAGGTAAGCTTCCGGCCCGGGGGATGTGCTTTGCTGACAGACAGTGATCAGTTACTTCCGGGTTATTGCTGTGTAGATGGAGCGCCAATCGGAGCTAACTCAACCGTTCGCCTGTAAGTCGACACAGACAAAAACGTGCTGGTGTTGGACCAATAATTTGGCAACATTTTTCAGTTGCTCAAACTTCCCTTTCCAGAAGCTTCCAAGACTGAGGCTGCAATGGCTCACTACTCCCCATTGGAAACCCCTTCTAGTGAATGTCCAGATAGGGTGCTAAATGATGTACAAAATAAACATTGAATTCGGACAGCAGATGTCCTATTTTGTCATCATTCAGTGGCTCCATATTTACTATATAGTGTATTAAAAATATCCCACAATGCACTGTAATGTAAGCTTCGTGTACGATAGTTTTCACAAACAGTTCGCGAAGCATCATGGTTCACTTCCACCTTTCTCGTGACCACGGTTGCTTACTAGATATTACGGTGCATTGTGGGATGTTTGTAGTCCCCTAAAATGTATGCCAAATTTGATTTGAGAATTCGGACACTAGACCAAGATGGCTGACGGCCAAAATAGTAGGACTACACTAGATAGTAAATAGGAAGCCATTTCAGACACAGCCAGAATGTCAGGGCTTGAAGGACTAAAGGTATTGTTAACATAAAAAGGATTATCACAAAATACATTGTGATAGTCCCATTCATAAATTGTAGGGGGAAATCTCCCATACATCTGTGTGTCAAATGCTTATTTATGGTATTTTCAGAAAATTTCTCAATGTGAAATGATATATATATTTTTTAATCTAAAAGAGAAACAAATCCCCAGTTTTAGATCCACAATTTGGAAATCAATGATCCTGCCAGGAGTCATTAATGCATTCAACCTTTATGTAGTACTCTCGGTGACACGTTGAGGGTGGGAACCCTCATTTACAATTATGCCATGATACAATAAAACCAAAAAAGAAAATAAAAATGCAAAATAATAAATAAGAGAGGAAATGATAACTGGACTCGGAGTCGTAGCTTTGCCTCCTACGGCTTGCACAAGCACCCCTGACTGCAGCAGCAGGCTGATACACGGACTCCTGACTGCAGCTTCAGGCTGGTACAAGGACTCCTGACTGCAGCTGCAAGCTCTGCTCTCTTCAGATGCTCATCTGCAACCCTGCAGCTGTGTCTCTGCCCTGCTGATCACATGGTGCCCCTCTCCCTGTTTATAGCTGCTGGCCTGCAGGGCTGTGGGGGGGTGTCTTGCTAAGATCTCCGACTGGAACCTGCTCAACCCATTTGATAATTTTCTGTGTAATTATGTTTTTGTTACCATCCACTCCGTCTTTACTTTAAACCGGGCTGGCCAGCGAAGGATGGGCTCCCCCTCTCTGATCTGGTCCCTCCCAAGATTTCTTCCCATTGGGGAGTTTTTTTTCTCACAACCGTTTGAGTGTTTTTTTCCCCCACTGGGGAGTTTTTAACCTTGTTTGCTTTTTGGGGGTTCAGGCCTGGTTTTTGCCCAAGTTTCCTTCTGTTTCTCTGCAAAGCTTCTTTGTGAGAATTCTGCTTGTATAGTAAAAGCACTATACAAATACAATTGAATTGAATTGAATCTTACGGAGCGACCAATGCAGCTTTACCCCGATAAGCCATGTCCACTGACCCCTCCTCCTTGATTTTTTTTTTGGGGTGAAGCTGGTTTATGACTCCTTGTCGTCGTCAGCTTAACAGCGCAGTTGTGGTTCTGGCCAGGCGATTTCTGGGTTTTACCGCCCCCACTTTTTATTCTAAGCGAATACCTTAACCAACTGAGAACTCCGAGAACGGGGGTCCCCGAAACGCCAGCTCCGAGAAGGGGGGTCCCTGAAACGCCAGCTCGGAGAAGGGGGGTCCCTGAAAGGCCAGCTCCGAGAAGGGGGGTCCCTGAAACGCCAGCACTGGTTCAATTACAGTACTGTTGCTGTTTATTAGGACTCATCAAACACAGCTCTGTATTCTTAACACTGAAAGTTCCATCTCGTTACCGTTAAAACCAAAACACCTCTGCCTCTTCTTCAGAAAAGTAATTAAGTGGGTGTGGCCAAGTACCATACTGTAGCAATGGGCATGCTGTGCAAAAGCACCGGAATATTCTTTAGGTAAGAAACACGGAGGATGGAAAGGATCTGGGTTAGGCTGAAGCAGTGATCCCAAACCCTGTTTCTGGAGATCTACCATCCTGTAGGGTTTCACTCCAACCCTAACAAAGCACACCTCACTCAACAGCTAGAGATCTACCGTCCTGTAGGGTTTCACTCCAACCCTAACAAAGCACACCTCATTCAACAGCTAGAGATCTACCGTCCTGTAGGGTTTCACTCCAACCCTAACAAAGCACACCTCACTCAACAGCTAGAGATCTACCGTCCTGTAGGGTTTCACTCCAACCCTAACAAAGCACACCTCATTCAACAGCTAGAGATCTACCGTCCTGTAGGGTTTCACTCCAACCCTAACAAAGCACACATCACTCAACAGCTAGAGATCTCATTGAGCTGCTAATTACTAGAATCTGGTGTGCCAAATTAGGGTTGAAATGAAAACGTACAGGACGGTAGATCTCCAGGAACAGGGATTGGGGACCAGTGGGCTGAATAATCTGTGATACAGTACTTTGAATTGAATTTGTATTCAGAGATGTGAAGTTTCCAAGATTTGCAATTGCAGAAGTATTGGAATGTATAAAAAATGTCAAATACTTAAAAATTTGAATAATAAATTTGATTTCAAAGATGTGTCTTAAATACATTCAGCTGTTTTATTCAGCGACATTCCGCTTGGATTTCAAACTGGTTGTCAGCGAGAGAGCTACACTTGCAATCATCACAACCTATTCATCACAACCTATTCTATTCTTTAGTCATATTTATGAAACACTATAGATATTTTACTGATCCATAATAATATGTACATATATTAAGCATGTATGCATCATACTAATATATTTCCCTGCAGCATAAATGGACATTATATCAAATTGAATCTATGTAAATTCATTAGTAATTTTATGGAGATATATTTAAAATGATATCTTTTATATCAGCTGTCTTTTATGCAAATACATGCACATATTATAGACATTATTATTCTGCTGGAAGTATAAGGTGGATTAGATAAGCAGATGGAGTATTTATCCAAAATTTATAATTTAGATAAATTAACAAAAACACATGAATCCCATTTCTTAAAAATCCAATTAAAAACACACACTGATGTCTGCTTTAAATACAACGCTGCCAAATTGTCAGTATAAATATTAATCTTCCAACCATTTCATAATTTCAATTTCTGTATTGGGCATAGAATACAATGGGTATTTTTTAACTTGTAGTTACGTCGCCCTACTTCAAAAATGTAACTTTTGCTGTCATCATAACGAACCTCGCGATATCATAATGAACCCCGCGATATCATGACAAATCCCATGTTATCATGACTTGCACATTTTCAGCATGATCCGCGCGCCTTTAAAATGACAAACTAACATCTGTCACGAGACCTCAAGCACAAATTAAATCTCATAAGATGACACATCATGAAAATAATTTTTTGCTTTTTGGCTAGATTATGCAAATCTGCAGAATCTTTGAGGCATGTTATGCATCTGAGTGAGAATCCAACTGTGCACTACAGAGTTTCCACATTGCTGTGAGGATAGCCTGACCAGGCTGCTCATAACCTTATACCACTATGAGCCTGACCAGGCTGCTCATAACTTTACAGTACTATGAGCCTGACCAGGCTGCTCATAACCTTACAGTACTATGAGCCTGACCAGGCTGCTTATAACCTTACAGCACTACGAGCCTGACCAGGCTGCTCATAACCTTACAGTACTATGAGCCTGACCAGGCTGCTCATAACCTTACAGCACTATGAGCCTGACCAGGCTGCTCATAACCTTACAGCAGTGTGGTATAATGGTTAAGGAACTGGGTTTGTAACCGAAAGGTTGCAGGTTCGATTCCCAGGTCGGACACTGCCGTTGTACCCTTGAGCAAGGTACTTCACCTGCATTGCTTCAGTATATATCCAGCTGTATCAATGGATACTATGTATAAATGCTAAAGAAATGATGTGTAAGTCGCTCTGGATAAGAGCGTCTGCTAAATGCCTATAATGTAATGTAATGTAATGAGCCTGACCAGGCTGCTCATAACCTTACAGCACTATGAGCCTGACCAGGCTGCTCATAACCTTACAGCACTATGAACCTGACCAGGCTGCTCATAACCTTACAGTACTATGAGCCTGACCAGGCTGCTCATAACCTTATACCACTATGAGCCTGACCAGGCTGCTCATAACCTTACAGTACTATGAGCCTGACCAGGCTGCTCATAACCTTATACCACTATGAGCCTGACCAGGCTGCTCATAACCTTACAGTACTATGAGCCTGACCAGGCTGCTCATAACCTTATACCACTATGAGCCTGACCAGGCTGCTCATAACCTTATACCACTATGAGCCTGACCAGGCTGCTCATAACCTTACAGCAATATGAGCCTGACCAGGCTGCTCATAACCTTACAGTACTATGAGCCTGACCAGGCTACTCATAACCTTACAGTACTATGAGCCTGACCAGGCTGCTCATAACCTTATACCACTATGAGCCTGACCAGGCTGCTCATAACCTTACAGCACTATGAGCCTGACCAGGCTGCTCATAACCTTACAGCACTATGAGCCTGACCAGGCTGCTCATAACCTTACAGTACTATGAGCCTGACCAGGCTGCTCATAACCTTACAGCACTATGAGCCTGACCAGACTGCTCATAACCATACAGCACTATGAGCCTGACCAGGTTGAGACTGACACTCTAAGTTCTCCCAACTTTCAAGGATGTACTTTGCTAATAAAGCAACTGTAAGTTCTTCTGACGAGTCATGTAAAGAAATCTCTGACTGGCTAATAACATAAAACTGACTAAAACATACCAGAGCCAATGGTACTAGATGTAAATAATGATAATTGATTGATTGATGGATTGATACTCTTGTGTAGTGCTTGGTACTGAAAGGATTGATAATCATGGTAAGAATGGATGATGTGGGATGGAGGGTGGAGAGGGGGCAGGGGGCAGGGGGCAGGGTGGAGGGTGGAGGGGGGGCAGGGGGCATAGGTTCTTCAGCAAATGGCACGGAGGCTCAAACCAAACAGAAATTAGGCGACCGATTTGTTTTTGGCAAAAAGAGGGGTGCTGTCTGTTTACTGTTATATGGCAGGAGGCACGGCGGGACACACAGAGCGCTCGGCTTGCGCCCCAAACAGATGGAACAAACAATGAAAGGCTGGAGCGTCTGGCACGCCGAGCGTCTTTCTGTGAGAAAATAAAACTGAAGGGATACATCAATTATAAGCCAGGTTTCTCTCGGCCGTCATTGAGTAAAAATTTCAAGAATCTACACTGGTACTGATGTTTTTTTTACTGGACAGTGCAGTGTAGAGAGACGGGAAGAATGGGGAGCGAGAGAGAGGGAGAGACGTGCGACAAAGGTCGCGTGGCCGAATTCAAACCGGCGACATCACGGCTCGCAATAAGCTCTTACAGGCTACACCACCGGGACCTTGATATTTATTCCAATCCTCAGTTTAGATATTTTAAATGACAAATGCAGGGCAAAATTCTACCCCCCCCCCCCCATGCCCCTGCGTCCCCCCCAGGAGAGTAGCCATCTTTTCAATGGAAATGATAACATTTAAGAATACCCTAATTTACGAAAATTCAAACTTAATAAACTTTCTGGCTCACAGGCAAGTGTAACCATAGCAACAGGGGTCAAGTCACATGAATGGAATGAAAAAAAAAATAATAAGTATATATTTGGCACCAATCACGTGTCAATTAGCAGAACGCTATCGACAGGCTGTCGGGTCCATTAAACAGGACTGGAGTGGCCATTGGGTGAAACTCGTTAAGTTGTACCGCCATCAGAAGTGCACTTTCTTCTTTTCTTCAGCGCAGGGCAGTGCTGCATGGTGTTTTGTATGTCCCGGACGCGTGGCCGTCTTCCTGTCTTGGCCCCGGGGCCATGGCCACAGCGTTTCTCGGCGTACAGCATCCGGGAGTTTGGCGCGCACATCTGCACAGCTGGTTCTGCGGCTTCAGAGCACTGCTGTTGTACCCTTGAGCTAAAGCTACTTCACCTGCATTGCTTCAGTAAAATATCAAGCCGTATAAATGGATACTGTGTAAAAATGCAAAAAGAATTGTGTAAATAGCTCTGGGTAAGAGTTTGTGCTAAATGCTAATATGCTAAATGGGTAATCGTGATGTCAAGTAGGGTTGTACCTGAATAAAGGGATATCATGTACGATGCATGCTATGAAGTTATTTACAAAACCTCTATATATAGAATAAGGGTGTCCCGACAACCTATTTGTATTAGCCCAAAATACAGGACATCCTGGCTATTTTTGGGAAATTTTGACAACAAATCTGTTTTGGAGGCAAATTTTCTCTGAGTGAACCTGCTCAATTTGCCTACTTTGTGGGTGCAATGCCTCGGGCCAGTCAGGCTTAAGGGACCAACTATCACACCATGTTAAGGACGTGCTAAGCGTTGAAGGAACGCAGTGTGAAACGTTAAGCTAAGCCCTTTGCTAGCAGTGTTCAGACCTGTTAGCTGGTGGATGGTCTATAGGGAAGCGGGCATGTTGTTGGGCCAGAGTGGCACTTCTCTGTTTATGATGCACCATCACATAACTGGAGAAAATCGTTAATCATTAGTGCACATTAGTGTGTGAGGATATACACCACAGCAAGATGTAATGTTGATATAGTCTGGTTTGTGTTGTGTACCACTTAATGTGCATTTCTCTCTGAGTACATATCTAAATAGATCTCTATGATCTCTACCTCTTATTTTTAAAAGAACATTTATTGTGTTGAAACTGATTGTGCCTGTGTCTGGAAAAGGCACTTTTTGACAAAGGAAATTTATTTTTTAAAGTTGAACTGCTGTGCATGTTCCCTTGAAGTCCATTGATAAGTCCTGTTTAGTTCCCTTCTGTCAGCTGATGTGAAACTAGCACCCAGCTACTTATCTGACTCAGTCAACCTGGATGCAGGTGCATGTTGGGAAACCACTGGGAAGAGTGGAAAATTCCCAAAAGAAAACCAACTTACTTGGTTTGGTACAGATAGTCAAAGCCAATATGCTCCCAGTACCCATAAAGTTGTGTCACATTCACTATGAAAGTAATCATGGTTATCTTTTTATTTTTTACAAAATTCAGGTCCTTTATTTATAAAGCAGTAAGAAGCATGCAGCCTGTTACCAGATCAGCTCCGCTTCTGTGAGATTCTTTATTTATGAATAGCGGCCCCTCGTCTGACAGCTTTAAAACGTACAAAGGTTGCACGCTACGGCAGTGTAGTGTAACGGTTAGGGACCTCATCTTGCAACTCAGACAGGGGGTTGCAGGGCTGACTCCCCAGGTTGGGGCACTGCTGTTGAACCCTTGAGCTAAAGCTACTTCACCTGCATTGCTTCAGTAAAGATATCCTGCTGAATAAATGGAAGGCGTGTTAAAAATGCTTATTAAGCTGGGTAGGTCGCTGTGGATGAGGCTAACTGCTAAACGGCTGAGTGTGTGTTTCACAGGAAACCAGCATGAAGGACGGACTGGCCAATAACAACACAACCAGCATCTCTCATGCGAGGAAAGCTGTGGAACAGCTCAAGATGGAGGCCTGTATGGACAGAATAAAGGTGCAGTACACCTGGCTGAGTGACTCTGTGACTCTGTGTGTGCGTGCGTGCGTGCGTGCGTGTGTGTGAGTGTCTGTCTATGTGCATCTGCGTCTGTGTGCGTGTGTGTGTGTGTGAGTGTCTGTCTGTCTGTGTGCATCTGTGTGTGTGTGCGTGTCCGTGCGTGAGAGGGCGAGAGAAACGATGCATTCGTGAGTGTGTGTTTTTTCCACGCATTTGTTGTTTTTTCGAAGACTGGATCAGATCCGGTCCGGTCCCTCATGCGATCCGGTCCGGTCCCTCACGCGATCCGTCAGTGTGCACGTCTCCTTGCATTACTCGGTCGTCTGGCAGAGCCGCGGAGAGAGGCCGCGCCGTTGGCGCTAAGTGATGATCTCACCAGGACTCCGCGGTAGACTGATGCCCTGATTAGCGGCTGACGTGTTAGCGCCGCCCAGCAAATAAGCAAGGACTGACGACAGCTCGCTCTTTTTGGCAGGAGTGTAGACTCCTCTCCAAGATTGTCGGTGTCAGGCAGGCGAGCGGAGGGGGTGTGTCCCGCTTAATTCAGATTGCCATAATAAGAGCCCTTCTCCTCCTGCGGAATCCCTGACTGGTGAAATTATCCAAAACAGCTCTCGCCGCGTGCTGCACATCGACCTGCTTTACTAAGGCTCGGCTAATGGATTCAACCTTCAATGGATCCACCCTCCGCCAACAACTGAACGTACGGGCGCTAATACTCGTCGTCGGTTGCATCCCACGGCGTTGTATTGATTTTATGAAAAAATGTTTTTGCTGCCGTCCTCTGCAGTGACTCCTGAGGTATCGGGTTATCCATGAGGCAGTGCGGCAGTACAGGGAGCGCGTGGCTGACGCGAAGAGATCAGAGTAATTAAGTGTACTGTCACATTGTGTCTAATTCAGTGAGGCTACGACGCTCTTAGCTGTTGAGATACAGACAGAACAGAGCCGCCCCCCCGCCCGACACACACACACACACACACACATACATGCGCACACATTCATTTAGAATCACTAACTCTCATTAATATTGATTAATGCACTTTATCACAGTCTCTCTCTCTCTCTCTCGCTCTCTCTCTCTCTCACACACACACACATACTTGTGTGTTGTGTACTTTGAGTGCCGTATGTGGCTTCTGCTTGAGTGATAAGCGATGACCTCACCTGCCCCCCCCCCCCCCCCCCCCCCCCCCCCCCACCTGGCCGTCCCTTCATCTCATCAGATCCCTCAGGCCTCCCGACTGTGTAATTTACTCCTTTGTGTGTTAGACAGTAAGTGACCATTACAGTCCAGGGTAGTTATACTGTTACCATGGTCTGCGTAGAGCGGCTGTACAGTCACACAGTCCAGAGTGGTTACACTTTTAGCTCCAGTCCTGGAGGGGGCGCTGTGCCTACAGGTTTAACTCCAGTCCTGGAGGGCCGCAGTGCCTGCAGGTTTAACTCCAGTCCTGGAGGGCCCCAGTGCCTGCAGGTTTAACTCCAGCCCTGGAGGGCCACAGTGCCTGCAGGTTTAACTCCAGTCTTGGAGGGCTACAGTGTCTGCAGGTTTAACTCCAGTCCTGGAGGGGGCGCTGTGACTGCAGGTATTTGTGCTGTCCTTTCGATTATCAGCCAATTAAGGCCTTGACAACGAGACGTGTGGATTATTCGGCCAATCAACTTGACTTAAATGAATCACTCGTACTGAAATGCACTGAAAACCTGCATACTCTGCAGCCCCCCAGGACTGGAGATTGACACCCCTGCTCTCGTTAGGCACAGGTGAGAACAGGTGTGCGTGGTTGTGTTTCGCACGCTGGAGTAATCGCACGTTTCCCTCCGGACTCTGCGTTGGCAGAACTGAAAAGGTGCGACTTTCACCAAGCCGCTGACATTATTAAAAGTGGCGGGAGCCTTGTTCTCCCGCGCGGTGACATCATCTAAAGAGTTTTAATTACAGAAACGATACGCAGTGAAGCCTCAGCCGCTCTTAGGCTGAATATCTGGGGACCAGCGATGTAATTATCTGGCTCCAGATTCTCACTCTCAGTATGGAGTTAGGAGTCCGATCGTTTCTTGCTTATTACTTGTTTTCACCTGTATTGCAGTAATTCAGGTTGCTTCTGCCAAGTTGTTCCTGCCCTGAATGCATTTATTGTTGATTAATGACTGGTGTCATTCGTAATGGAGAATTCAGCAAAACTGCTGGAGAATTTCAGTCAAAGTGGATGAAAAACACTTACTGAACCCAAATATATGTTTCGTAGGTATATACCATCACATCCAAAAACTTTTGAAGTCACCTCGAGAAAAATAATTTTGTAAAAGACAAAGTTAGATTTTTTTTTTTCAAAATGGAAATTACAGGTATTTAACCTGAATTGTTTCTGTGAAAATGTCCAGCTGTGTTAATGGATTGTAAAAACGCATCTGGTACCTGGGTATTGCAGAGTGAAAATGCACGGCGGCTGCCAGCATACGTTTTGGAGGATGCCTGTTACACCCTCCCCCCACCCCCAAAAAATGTAATAATTACGAGGACCAGAGGAGGCTGCAGAATGGGACTGGGCCGACCTTCCTGAGCCTCGCCCAATTTAGGGAAGAAAAACTAAGATCAAGGGGAGGATAGCAAGAATAACCAGGATTTATTAGTTTCTTTGTTTGTTTAATTGTTTTTATCACATCCAAAGATATGTCACGTATATGACATCACATCCAAAGATATGTCATGTATGACATCACATCCCAAGATATGTTGGCAAGAGAGTTTTTAACGAATAACCAGGATTTGTTTGTTTCTTTATTTGTTTGTTTGTTTGTTTTTATCGTCCTCGTTCTCAGGTGTCAAAGGCGGCGGCTGACTTGATGGCGTACTGCGACGCCCACATACGAGAGGACCCCCTAATCGTGCCCGTGCCTGCCTCTGAGAACCCCTTCCGGGAGAAAAAGCTCTTCTGCACCATCCTCTGAGGAGCTGCCACGCCCTGCCCCGCCCTGCCTCCGTCTCTTCCTGGGGAGAAAGGGCCCCCCCCCCCCACCCCCACCCCCTCCACCAACCACCCTTTACCAATCCGGAGCCCCAACGGGAACTGGAGTAAGATCAGAGGCCTGTCGGCCTATTAAGGAGTCCCCCCCGGTAACGGCGACCGACAGAGGAACACCAGTCCTCTCACCGATCCATTGTCTTTGTTTCCTTTTTCGATTTATTAACGCTCAATTATTATACCTAACCTATTTATAGATAAAACTATATATACATATGATATTTAATATTACAGTAGGTGATATTACATATACAGAGGTATACATTGTTTATGCGGGACAAGTTTGCTTCTCCTGTCGTTTTAGTCCCTGATGAAGCCCACGATGTACATTTTGCAGATGGATCCCTTGGTGTGTGTGTCGAACAAACAGAGCAGATGTATAGCTAGCAAAGGGTCATGTGATTCACACGGAGAGCGTAGCTCTGTAACAACATGTGGCCAGGAGCCCGCTGCGTCTCCTCACTGAATTTACTCTGTGCACTCAGCTCTGAAAATGCACTTACAGCCATGAAATTCAAAATTAGAATTTAAAAAAGTTTTTTTTGAAAAACAAAAACAACAAATGTGCTAATATATATATATATATATATATATATATTATCATGCTTTTTTGACAGTGTTGTGCATAAATAGCTGATGGTTGTGTGGAAGGGTTTTTCCATTCAGGATTCTCCCTGACGCTTTTGCTCATGTGGCGAATCGCTTGCGATGCCAGTTTGTGCTGCATCAGGGACATCGGCCCCAGAGTCTCTACAGAGAATATTTATGTCTCTGTTCTGCACCACGTTTGACTTATGAGGAGTATCAGCTGCCAAACTGGCAACCATCCCTTAGAATTCTGCAGAAGTGGTGATCCGGCCAGCTGTATATATATTCTGGACAAGATGCTGAATGCTTTCTAAAACAGAAGAGACTGCAGCTGCCCCCCCCCACACACACACACAGCAGCCATAAAAATAATTTAAGGTCAATCTTGTTTTATTCTTACTTAAAACAGGTGCAAAGTAATCTGTAGAAAGAGTGCCAGACCCCTAGTGTATGCTGAGTATTTTCATAATGAATATGAAATGACTGGGGGCGGAGAAGGGTGGGAAACATCGTTAGACAGCCTGAAGCAGTTTAGTTAACCTTGGCTGTGATGTCATATTAGAGTCTCGCTCATTTATTCCACCCCCCCTAGAGTCTCACTCATTTATTCCACCCCCCCTAGAGTCACGCTCATTTATTCCACCCCCCCTCCCATAGGCCTCTATGTGGAAATTCCTCTGGTTTGCCATGTAGAGCGGTGCTCTCCAAACCTGTTCCTGGAGATCTACTCGTCCTGTAGGTTTTTCACTCCAACCCTAACAAAGCTCATTCACCTCATTAAACAGCTAGAGATCTCGCTGAGCTGCTAATTAGATGTTCCATATTAGGGTTGAAATTAAAACCTACAGGACAGTAGATCTCCAGGAACAGGGGTTGGGTAACCACTGATGTACAGTATATAATGTTTTTCCAAAATGTATTTGTGAGGCGTAAAAACCTAGATAAAAAAAAAAATGTATTATTGCTTACAAGAGATGTTACATAATTACGCTCTTCTGTGACTCCGGTCCAATAAGCTTCCCGTTTGACCAGTAATGGTCGTCTTTCCAAGGACTGGGGCAGAATATTAGAGGGATATTTTCCAAAAGCCACATACCTGCTCTCATGAGCAGCTGTTGTCACAGGATGGAAAATGTTTACCTACTTTAATATACTTTAATGTATGTACTTTAATAAACTTTAGTATTCGTACTTTCATATACTTACCTACAACTTAAAGCCTTAGAGCCACGTGATGAGTTGTTTGACCGTAGAGATCTCTTGACTGAATGTCTCGAAAGACTGTAGTGAATATTCTCAATCTGGTAGAAGAAATGTGAAAATATCTTGTTTATTTTTTTGTGAGCTTATTGATTCATTTATTTGTGGACTCAAAGGGTGTTGTCTGGTAGCAAACTGTAAGCAGTGTAATTGGCAGTTGTAACTTGGGTAAAATATTTGTAGTAGTTTAAAACTTTATTTTAAAACAAAATTCACAAAAAAAATACCCTCTTGTTGATTTACAGCTTTTAATTTTTGGTCATACATGTATGTTCAGCTGGCAGAGGGCAGTACTGATCGGGAATAACAGCAGTGTGTATCACACTCAAGTTTACACGCATGTTTTTCCACATATGTGTAAATAAGCTGAGGTCAAATGGAGTATAGACAGTGCAGCTTCACCAACCAGGTGACCACACTAAAGATACCTGAAGGGTCACCTGTCTGGCCGTAGGTAGCGCACAGAGATCCCCGGGGAATGCTCCCTTTGTTACCATCGCTACACTGGGGCCGTGACCAAATATGATCCCTTCACCCCTTTGAGGGCGCATATTTGAGTCAACTTTATCAAAAAAGCTTTTGAGTGGGCGATTTTCTCAAAAATGGGGGGACTTAAATTCCCCGGACGAAACCCTTATTTCCGACAATTTCAGGAAGTAAACCGGAAGTAAAAACTACAACTTGTCGTACAGGACATAGAGCATATATACGTGTCTATGGTACAATAGCGGGACATATTATGGACTACTTCCTCACTAGTGCTTGCAAAGTGAGGGGAGAGAGCACATGGTAAACGGGGGTCTTAGTGGACAGGGAGCAGGGGACAGGGAACAGGGATCATATTTGGTCATGGCCCTGCACTTACAGTGATACTGCCCAGAGTATGCACAGCTGATGCTGATTAACACTAAATTATTTGACTCACGATGAGCACAGCTGTGTTTGATTAACACTAAAT
This sequence comes from Ilyophis sp. 1 JC-2022, assembly GCA_022702515.1. Classification (NCBI taxonomy): domain Eukaryota; kingdom Metazoa; phylum Chordata; class Actinopteri; order Anguilliformes; family Synaphobranchidae; genus Ilyophis; species Ilyophis sp. 1 JC-2022. Next base: position 81,733,151 of record CM040405.1, read on the forward strand.
TATTTGACTCACGATGAGCACGGCTGTGTTTGATTAACACTAAATGATTTGACTCATGATGAGCACAGCTGAAGCTGATTAACACTAAATGATTTGACTCACGATGAGCACGGCTGTGTTTGATTAACACTAAATGATTTGACTCACGATGAGCACAGCTGAAGCTGATTAACACTAAATGATTTGACTCACGATGAGCACGGCTGTGTTTGATTAACACTAAATGATTTGACTCATGATGAGCATGGCTGAAGCTGATTAACACTAAATGATTTGACTCACGATGAGCACGGCTGTGTTTGATTAACACTAAATGATTTGACTCACGATGAGCACGGCTGAAGCTGATTAACACTAAATTATTTGACTCACGATGAGCACAGCTGATGCTGATTAACACTAAATTATTTGACTCACGATGAGCACAGCTGTGTTTGATTAACACTAAATGATTTGACTCACGATGAGCACGGCTGTGTCTGATTAACACTAAATGATTTGACTCACGATGAGCACGGCTGTGTTTGATTAACACTAAATTAGTTGACTCACGATGAGCACAGCTGAAGCTGATTAACACTAAATGATTTGACTCACGATGAGCACGGCTGTGTTTGATTAACACTAAATTAGTTGACTCACGATGAGCACAGCTGATGCTGATTAATACTAAATGATTTGACTCACGATGAGCACGGCTGTGTTTGATTAACACTAAATGATTTGACTCACGATGAGCACAGCTGATGCTGATTAACAATAAATGATTTGGCCCAGAAATAGCACAACTGCAGTTTATCAGCGGTCAATTATTTGGCCAAGAAATAGCACAACTGCAGTTGATAAACAATAAATTGCGTTGTCAGGAAATAGCACAACTGTGGTTGATAAAACATGAAGTGACTAAGCCCTGAATCAGCACAACCGTTGCTGATCATCAGTAAAGGATTTGGTTGAGGGTAGCGAGAGTCGCGGTTCATGTACAGTAAAGAGTTTAACCCTAAATTAAATTACTATGGTTTGTCAAAAAGATAGAAATGGTTTGGCTTATAATGGTTACAGCGATGGCTAATGCACAGAAAAGCATATATGTTTAATAAGTGTGGGATAAGCATGTTTCCTGAGAAATCCAAACAGACAAACTCCAAAGCATTAGACTATTCAAGAGCTTAGAAGGATTGGGTTCTTTCTGCAGATAATGTAGTTGAAGATAGAAGCTTTAAAATGTTTGGTAAAATTGTTGTACATTTTTTTTACATCGAAAGCTCTGGAATCTCCCTCCCAAAGACATGCTTAGGTTAATCTCTCAGTTTTGCCAGAATCGCAAATGTACAGTATTTCAAAAACATGTTTTTTTTTTTTTCTTTAAATACTGTTTACCAAACGCACGCCCGATTTTATCTATTATCGCCTTTTCCCTCTCTGTTACAGATTTGAGTTTTTATAGGTTTCCTGAGAATATTTTGGGTTTTTGGTGCAATTAGATGGCAGAGGGACACCCATGCCTGTCTGCTCCTTCTTTGACTGTTCTGTTCACCTGGAAATAATCAGTAAATTCTCTGAAGTGTCTGTAAGAGTGCCAGGTACTGTGACGAATGGCCTTTTTCCCCTGTATACTGTAATGTCACAGTATTGACAGTATTGAGAAAAAAAAGCACAATATTAATGTTTGTTTGGGGTTTTTAGATGAGCTTTTCCAGTTTTTTGCATAAATAAATACAATATACATTATGCATTGCACTGCAAATTTAATGAAATGCATAATATTTCTACAGCTGATACAAGATTAGTGTCTAACCTGCTTCATTACGTTTTAGAACAGTGAATGTAACTAAGCGCTGAGTTTTAATCACACAGACACGGATAGAGTGCACATATCATGTCCCCTTTCATTCAATATCTTTTCTTCTGAAGAAATATTAACACATATTATATCTATAAAGTTTCTCAGTAAACTTTAAATTTAAAAAACACTCAATAATTCATTGTTACAATACTTTTCTATGATCCTGGTCATTTACCCCAAAGAGTTGGTGTTTAGAAAAATAAAATGAAGCAATTTAGTAGGGTATAATATTGCATATGATGATAATAATTCTGAATTATTCAGTATCGTCTTTGTGAGGTTAATATGCAAAGACAAAGGATGTGAAATGATATGCTTGGATTTTGAAACATTGAAAATCAACTGAATTCCTTTCAGACTTCTAACTGTTTGGTGAAACAAAATGAACGTTTTCTGGGTGTTACTGTAAGGTGTTCTTCATATTAAACTTTAAGGTCAAGTTAACTCTGGAATAACTGAGCTAGAATCCCTAGAAGAAGATTTGTCACCGGTGTGATTGGGGGTCAATTTCATTTCAAATCAGTCGATTCAGGAAATTTAATTGAAACTCATTAATTGATAATTCCTCACAGAAAGAACATTGTGGGCATTTTTTTTTGAGTTCATGGATCGAATTTCAATTTATTTCCTGAAGTGCAATTGATACCTCAATCCTGGTGAAGCAATTATTTAGATTATTATTATTTTTAAACCTTAATGTAAAGTACAAATGCACAATTAGGGGGTGAAAGAAGCTTTTTTTTCACATCTGGGAATGGGTTTGCATGGTTTTAAGCGTTTATCTGACAGCATATTGAAAGACGCTGTAAATAAAGCGTATTCCCTCTGATTTACGGTTTACTGGGGCTGCGTGGTCTCGCGCTCTTCTACAGGCCTGGTTGTTTAGCGACGTTCAGCTTCCATTAAAAACACACTTTTGCCTAAAACCTCAGGCCTGTTTACTATTACTGTTTGGTTGAATAAAAAAGTAAATATGGAAAATAAAAATAAAAAAACCTTCCAAAATACCTTCCTGTTCCTGTCTTTGGCTTTTATTTATATATTTATTTAGTTATTTATATTTTTTATTTATTTTGTAGTTGTCCACTTCAGTGTTTTTCTTTTCAGATTTGATTGAACAGCAATTTAACCAATCTATGTGTGTTGACCCGGAAATATCATAGACCATATTTTGGATGTTATGGATTATCGTAAACAATCGTTGCAGTGGGATTAATGCTTGCGTTTTTGTTTAATCCTAAATGATCGTCTTTATCCAGCCACTCTCCAAATGAAAAACGTCTCATCTCCTTGTTGGGGACCTCTAGTGGACAGTGATGGCAATTGCCAGAGGTTGGAAAGGCAATTTCTCCAGACCGGAGAAAGGGGGTGTGTCACGTGAACAGATGTGCGCCTCGTGTTATTTCCAGACTATTCTGCCGTTGCAAATGCGCAGACAACAGATTACTGATAATTTGTTCAAATTATTTAGGCATTTCTTGGATGACGTGCAAAGTTCAGGTCAGGTCACTCAACATTAGCAACACCTGAACATTAACTACCTCTTACAATGACCTGGGGTTGTGCTTTTCATTCGTTAAATGTTGTTCCTGTTTGGATTTATTAAATTGAAGTCAGCAGCAATTCATGCTCGTGTGATTACACTGCGGTAATCATTTTTAGTTTAAACTGCCAGCACTTGCTATTTTTAAATCTATAGTTTTTTGCTAAAGTGCAGACTAGATAGAGTGTATTGGTCTGACCTCATGCATTGCATTTATTCCACAGTTCTATTTATTAGATGATTCAGTATTTGTGTTGCAGTCAATAGCTAGTTTTTAGCTATCAAGGCATTCAATGATTTGTATTGTTCAGATCTCATCGAATGACAATTATTACCCTGGTTCCCGTAACCAGAGCCGTATACCCATCTCATTTATCATTGCTGAAAATACCACAAAATTAAATTGCACTGCGACAAATTAATTTCAGCTATCAGGTTAGATTTAGGTAGATTTGGTGTATAAATGAAGCTAACCTATACCCAGGTAGCTTTTTCGCTGGTATTTTTCCATCCATGTTGTAAAATGTGATTTTTAAACAACCGTTTCTCTCTCTCTCATAAATTTGGAGGTTGATGGTTATCCCAGGGGGGATTCTGACCCCAAAAAGCTACAACAACAATTCTTCCGCATCACTACAACTGACACAGAAAAGCACCCCACTGCTACATCTTCTCACGTTGAGGCGTTTGAGTTGCATTCTCTATCACAGTCGCCTGCCTCTCCAGCCACAGTGTTCTTACGCTCTTCTCCTGTACGGCTGAATGTTACTTTCTCCTCATCTTATGTATTCTCATGTTCTTATGTTCAGTGATCTCACCATTTTGCAGTTTACAGTGGAATGGAAACAAACCCAAATAAATAAAGTCTGCAGTTTACCTTAAACAGTATTTGAATAAAATGGTGGATTGACCGACGCAGGTCAATTTAATTGCCCTTTATAATGTCAATGAATAATGGATTTGGGGCTAATTTGGCTCCAAATTCATTGTTTAATTTTCCTCTTTAATTGAAACTTTTTTTTTTCTTTTTTTACATAACTCTGTATTCAAGGTTTTTCAGTTTTTTCTTTCTACATTTGGAAAAACAAAAAACTAGCACCACCCGTTCACGTTGACAGTTTGCAGGAAATTGAGACGAGCGTGGATTTAGAAATTCAGGGCCAGGTTTTGATCCGCTGCAGTTGACTGTTACTTTGTGACATTAAACCTTGTGTGCTTTTGTCTTCAAATTTTGTCTGCAAATCTGAAATATCCTGGCGAGAAGTATGAGCAGAGATGTCAATTTATCAGTCATTTAGCAGACGCTTTTATCCAAAGGGACTCTAGATGTGCAATTCATGTGGTCATTTTAGCCTCACAAGAGGCGTGGGTGTGTGAAGGGAAATGTGCTGGACGGTGTATATGTTGTAAATGTTTTTATCTTTATCTGGTGGAGTATGGATTCATTGCAGATTAATGAACTACAGCCACACACTTGAACGTAATCGGCCAGACTAACGGCAATGTATTTAAAGACGTGTCTCAGTGTTTTGAGTTGTGCCTCTCTAAAAGTTTTATTGATTGATTTTTTTTAGAAAGGTGTCTAGACAAGCATTTACTTTACTGGAGTTCTGTTTCTGCTGCCATGGAAACCAGCAGCATCCTTTTCACTATAAGCATTTTGGCATGTCTGGCAGACCAAACCTCGCTGCTGGCTACTGCAGGGCGTGTTGTCCAGTAACAAGCCCAACCAAAGTCCCAGGTGTCAGACTGCATTGCTGCTGCTTTTCAGTGCGTTTCAGCATCAGTGCTTTCCGTACTGTTGTCTGAATCAGGGGTGTCCAATTATATTTAAAAAATGGCCGGTGTGGGTGCAGGTCTTTGTTTTAGTCCAGCACAACGACACCTGATTCAACTAATTAACAAATCATGGCCTTCAATCAAGCATCTTAGTGCCGGGCTAAAATAAAAACCTGTACCCACACCGGCCCTTTCTGGATAAGATTGGACACCCTGGGGGGTCTAAAGAGTCCACATACCTTGTTCCCCAACGCTGCTCATTGAGAGCACTATTATCAGAGAAACCCCAGAAATACAATTATCAGCAAAAATCCAGAAAAAATCATCCGGGGATTTTAAATATACTACATTGAGAGAACATTTCGCCTACTTAACAACTTTCTCATCCAGTGTACTCAACAAGCATACTCAATAGTATAGAAGGGTATTGATTCGGACACAGCTCTTGATTTGTTAGAGGTGATAAGCTTGTATCAACTCTGCCAATAGGAGCCCCACCAACACAAGACCTCAATTTGTCTGAAACAATAATTGACCATTGATCTATCAGCAAAGTACATCAGTGGAATTTGGAGAAAACGGCTCTAACAAACAAGCTTAGCATTCAATAGGGCATTTGAGTTAGAAACAAAAGTACTTTTACATGCCTGTACTTGTGCCGTACTCTTAATATACTGTGTCATTTTTATATTTTAACTGCTTTTTAAATCCGCATTTTAATTGTATTATTCCGAGTACATTTTGTTTGTTGTTAGTTTGCTCGTATTGCTACGTTGTTCTTTTATTTGGAAAACACTTTATAAATAGTTTTCTCATTATAATGTAATGGCTGCCATGAGCTTTCCGAGTGGTCCACGGTGCCCGTGATGCAACATTATGTGCTACGTTTTTATCTCTAGAGTTTGTGTTCCTGCTTCAGCAGAGATGGCTTGTGAATGTTCTCCCTTTGTATGGTATGTGCGTTTGAATACGGAAATTTAATTTACATATTGAGGTCACAGCTCTTGGGTTTTAGCTCAATATTTCCCAGAAAGCCACCGCAGGTAATGACTAAAAAAAACCTGCTTTCTGTGATAGGTTTTAAGAAATGCAGACAATATAGCCATTTCGTTTTCTAACAATTCACACAAAGGCGGGATGATGTCGTCGCGCGGTGAGCTGCATCTGGTAGGCTGAAAGGTTTTGGATGATTATAGGCAGCATATTTTAGAATTTAGATTTTTCTGCCGTTTTTTTTATTTTATTTTTTTACCAATTTCTGTTTTAATTTCTATTATCACTACATTATCTGTGGGTTTGAAAAGCTTTGCTTTCACAACGGTTTTTAATGTGTCCTGTGCTGACAATTTATCTTTTGATTTTCTTGACATTGTAAGATTATTACATTTTACTTGGTTATTTTCATTTCATGTTTGTGTTAAATGTTTATGTGCACTCATTTTCTATAAGAAGGTGCTATAAAAATGCACATTGTCATTAGTATTATTTGTATTATTTAGTAATTGGGCTGCATTTCCATGATGACATGGATGATATACGGGCGGCAGTGTAGTATCATGGTCAAGGAACTGGACTTGTGACTGAAAGGTTGCAGGTTTGATTCCCAGGTAGGGCACTGCTGTTGTACCCTTGAGCAAGGTACTTAACCTAAATTGCTTCAGTATATATCCAGCTGTATAAATGGATACATGTAATAAAAAGTTGTGTAAGTCGCTCTGGATAAGAGCGTCTGCTAAATGCCTTTAATGTAATGTAATTTAATATCCAAGCATTTCTCCAGATTTGTGAAAAAACAGAATACTTTTCATTTCCAATGCAAGTTTATTTTATTAGTAAAAAGTGTAACTGGTTTACAGTTATGTGTGTAAGAACGAAGTCGTTAAAACCTGTTGGATGTGCATAACTGAAACAGCCCAATCAGAAAGAAGTCACAGAATGAATGTGAGCTAACTGGACTTCATCTTCCACTTGGACAAAGATGTTTAACATCGAAGAAGCCGTTTCAAAGCAATAAGCATTATATTAATTCTATATACAGATGAAGCCAGTGATTCACACATGCAAAGTACAAAACATATTGAAAAGGACATTCAAACAGTATCTATGCGAGTTTAATGTCATACACAGAACAACGGAAAATTACTATTACATCTTTGTATTTCTGAAGATTTGCAAAGGTTATGTAATTCAGGTAAGCGTTCTCCAGGTAGACTCACGTTAAGCATTCTCCAGAGTGACCTTTAGCCTTATTCCCACCCCCCAGCCAAGCCCCGCCCCCAATGTATTGTAACCAATCACAGGACAGCAGTGCTGCTCCCCCCACATGGTATTATCCAATGACAAGACAGCGGCACCCCCTTATGCTCCACCAAGGCCCTCAGGACCAGCGAACCAGCACCACGTCCCCGTCCTCTACAGAGTAGAACTGCAGAGGCTTCAGGTCGTTATCGATCTCAATCTCCATTCCTTCCATCTGAGGAGAGGGAGGGAGGGAGGGAGGGAGGGAGGGAGAGAGGGAGGGAGGGAGGGAGGGAGGGAGGGAGGGAGGGAGAGAGAGAGAGAGAGAGAGAGAGAGAGAGAGAGAGAGAGAGAGAGAGAGAGAGAGAGAGAGAGAGAGAGAGAGAGAGGGGGAGAGAGAAAGAGAGAGAAAGAGAGACAGAAGAGCCCAAGAGAGAGGACAAGTGAGGGAGGGAGAGAGAGGGAGAGAGAGTGAGAGGGAGAGTGAGGGACAGAGAGACATCAATTGCATCATTTATAGCAAGAGAGACAGAGAGATTGAATGAGAGAAAATGATAAAATGAGGATAATTTCCTACACAGTTGATGCCCCCTGACCAGAGGGGAGATGGATGAAGTGTCTTGGATGACAAAAACATGTTCCAAAAATGGCATTTATTTTATTTTTATTGAATGACCCTTGTAATGTAGTGTAGATTTCAGCATAGAATATGCGGTTCTTCAGATTAAGACCCCAGAGACTCATGTCCCCTGCAGGGGACAAAAATGTATTGCTGGGTCTTAGGAAGACCACTTCTCCATTCATTGGACGGACTTCTGTATGACCCTTGACCTTTACCTTTGAGCTGGTATAGGTCAGCTTGAGCTCAGCGCCTGGGACCTTCAACAGTCGGAAAAGAAGGCCTTTCACCTTCTGCACAATCATCGAGTCTGAATCAAACAATTAATATACTGCATCATACAATCTATAAAACAACACATTGTATTACAATTAATAATTATATTAAAAATATATTTCATAAGTGCGTATTTAAAAAGAATATACGTATATTTCAGTATCAGTGGCGGTGTATTTGTTGATGCTGTGAAGTGTTGCAGTGTATATATTTTATATTACAGGAATGTGTGTTGCAAGCCCTGTGACAGCAGAGCTGTCCCGGAGCATTTCGCCCTTGGTTACCTGGAATCTTCTTTTGGATGGGCTTCCTGTCCGCGTAGTCCGGACACACAAATGTTACAGCTGAGGGGGGACAGAGGGAAACGTGAGCAGGAGAGATTAGTTCCTCTCAGGTCTCTTTCTTGCAGTTCACCAGGTAAGAAATAGGTTCATAAGACAGGTCAGTTAATTAAGTCATGAAACACCTCCACATATATATATTAATAACAAAAAACTATGTTTTAAGTGAGAAGTTTGGCTTGGTTAACAGCCACAAAATACAGGAAATTCAAATGAGCACCACCAAGCTTCAAACTTCAGCTCTCTACACTATCAAAGATTTCCAATACAGTATCTTCCAGTTTTCTTATATCTTACTGCTATACAGTTCTGTAGATATGTTGGTCTACTGTATTTCAAACAACATGTACTCATCACTGGGCAGATTGGTTTAAACGTTCTCACAAAGAGCCTCATTTAACTGTTTAATCCATAAGCCTTTAACAGGGAAAACACATTCCTGAATAAAGGGGTGACCAATTTAAAGAAATACAAAGAAACATATCAAAGAGGGCAGCAGGTCTGCATGTTTATGTGCCGTCACACGAGGGGTACAGTCTTTTGACTTAAATTGATTAGACACACTAAAATCCAGCAGACGCTGCAGCGCTGGAGTACTGGAGTCTGACGACACACTGGCGTAGAGGTTGGACTGGAACATTTGTCTTAATTTAGGCTGATGGGAAGGAGAAGGACTCACTCAGTAGCTGATTCTTCAGGGCGAACGGTTTCTGCTTCTTCAGTTCCCCCTCCTCTGGTGCGCCGTATTCTATGGTAGAGTGGGGGGGAGAACAGCATTTCTCCGTTATACTGACCCATCACCCGGATGGACCCCCAGCGGGAGGTTTTCCAAAAGCGAGAGGAACGCCCCTGGATTCCTGACGCTTGGGTGAGCCAGAGTTTAATAGGAACGGAATGCCAAACCTGGCCGGCTTTGTAGCTTTCAAAAAGGAAATAAGGAGGTTGCCTCGCCAACAGTAGGGCCGGAGGGGGCGGGGAGCGGGGGGGCGGGTGGGAATTTCCACATGACGTGGGAGAGGAGAAGGAGGCAAGAGCAATAACTGGAGCAATAAACCGCTCTGCTCCTTAACAAGTGATTCCAACCACCACCCACACGACTCGTAACACATGACTCTCCCTCCCCTTCACTGCAACCGTGAGGATGAGAAAGTTCCAGAACGTCTGTGCGTCACCACCCCCCAGAAATAATATTATAATACAGTTATAGATCAGTGGTTCCCCAACCCTGATCCTGAAGATCTACTACGGTAGATCTCTAGCTGTTGAATGAGGTGTGCTTTGTTAGGGTTGGAGTGAAACCCTACAGGACGGTAGATCTCTAGCTGTTGAATGAGGTGTGCTTTGTTAGGGTTGGAGTGAAACCCTACAGGATAGTAGATCTCTAGCCGTTGAATGAGGTGTGCTTTGTTAGGGTTGGAGTGAAACCCTACAGGATGGTAGATCTCTAGCTGTTGAATGAGGTGTGCTTTGTTAGGGTTGGAGTGAAACCCTACAGGATGGTAGATCTCTAGCTGTTGAATGAGGTGTGCTTTGTTAGGGTTGGAGTGAAACCCTACAGGATGGTAGATCTCTAGCTGTTGAATGAGGTGTGCTTTGTTAGGGTTGGAGTGAAACCCTACAGGACGGTAGATCTCTAGCTGTTGAATGAGGTGTGCTTTGTTAGGGTTGGAGTAAAACCCTACAGGATGGTAGATCTCTAGCTGTTGAATGAGGTGTGCTTTGTTAGGGTTGGAGTGAAACCCTACAGGACGGTAGATCTCTAGCTGTTGAATGAGGTGTGCTTTGTTAGGGTTGGAGTAAAACCCTACAGGAGGGTAGCGCTCTAGATCTCAAAGCACATTAAATCCTTTAAAAAGCCCTGATACACCAATAATACCCCTGCAGATTTCCTACAGAAAAAACAATATCCATTGTCACAAACATTTTAAACAATATTTAGTGGAGAAAAAAAACCCACTTATTTCCTATGATTCGTTTCATGTGGGTATTTTCTGGGATCAGCAGGAGTGTTTTCAAATGCGACCGGCATTTGAGGACTTGAAAGTATTTTCAAATGCATTTCAATTTGACCCAGGCGGTATGGTCAGCGTGTATTCAGTGCTCACTCTGAATGAGGGCCAGGTAGCGGGGGTGCTGATCGGTGAATTCAGCGCTGGGTCGGTTCATCGATGCGTCGCGGTGTCCGCCGGACTCCAGCCACTTCTCCCCGAACATCTTACAGTAGTCCAGCTCCGCCCCCTTTCTCTCATCTGGAAGGATCTGGGAATAACGAGGGAACAACCTGACCTCTCTGCCAACGGAACACCAGAACTACAAGAGGGAATTAATTGCAGGAACACCAGAACTACAAGAGGGAATTAATTACAGGAACACCAGAAATACAAGAGGGAATTAATTACAGGAACACCAGAACTACAAGACGGAATTCATTACAGGAACACCAGAACTACAAGAAAAAAATAATTACAGGAACACCAGAACTACAAGAGGGAATTAATTACAGGAACACCAGAACTACAAGACGGAATTCATTACAGGAACACCAGAACTACAAGAAAAAATTTATTACAGGAACACCAGAACTACAAGACTGAATTCATTACAGGAACACTAGAACTACAAGAAAAAAATAATTACAGGAACACCAGAACTACAAGAAAAAAATTATTACAGGAACACCAGAACTACAAGAGGGAATTAATTACAGGAACACCAGAACTACAAGAAAGTTTGGTTGTTTAAACCTCACTCTCTCTCAGCTCTACCCAATGGAGCACAAATATAGGGCTGAGGGTAGGGATTACTAGAGAGATTAATATAGGGGTCAGTTCAATTCAATTAAATTTTATTTGTATAGCGCTTTTTACAGAGAACTGTCACAAAGGTGCTTTACAGAGAAACAGAAGGGGGAAAAAAACAGGCCTTAACCCCCAAACAGCAAACGAGGTGAGTATATAGATTAGCATAGAGTCAGTAATGGGGTTAGTAGGGGGATTAGTATATAGGTCAGTATAGGAAACAGTATCAGGGGAGTATAGGGTTTAGTCCCGGGGTGAGTTTGGGGGTGAGTATGGGAGGGCGTGGCCGTACCTTCATGCTGTCGAGGACCTGCAGCCGGCCGATGCGGGCGATGAGGAGCTGTCGGGCGGTTTCTCTGTCCTTCTCGCCGCTCAGCACAGGATTCCTGCTGATTGACAGCTGCTGCAGGCTGGCTAGCTTGTCCAGCTCGTTCACCACTGACCACTGCAGACAGGGGGCGCTGCAATGAGCTCCTTCATCTATCAAACTCAAGCCACTGCAGACAGGGGGCGCTGCAATGAGCTCCTTCATCTCTCAAACTCAAGCCACCGCGGGCCGCAGAGTCCTCTGGCTTTCAGTGAGTTTCAGCACTTTCTCTCTGACATTACATAACAATCACTTGCCACTTAAGTGCTTAATTTAAGCCACTGATTGGCTAGAGGCTAAACACCTTGTTACCAAGGTATAAATCTGCTGCTGATTGACAGGAAACCACAATGGATACTCCCTTGTGTGTCTCTATCCATGTTTAAATGGTCACTCTCTTCAAGGTGCGGAGTTTGGGCTCTGCTTGCACACGGATCTTGGCTGGGCCGGAGGCGGTCACAGTTTCAGTTGTATGAATGGTGTGACTGTTTCTGTTGGCTGTCGTGTGCTTGGTGTAACTGGGAAGGGTTTCCCCCCCCCATTAAAAAAATTTAAATAAAATAATTAAAATAAAATAAAATGGTCACTCTCTTGTTAGAGAGCTGTGTGTCTGTGTTTGCATGTTGAAACAGTCACAGTCTTGTTAGAAAGCTGTGTGTCTCTTTACATGTTTAAACAGTCACTCTCTTGTTAGCGAGCTGTGTGTCTCTGTGTGTTGAAATGCTCCCTCCCTTGTTAGCGATTGTGTTTCCTGTTTACGTTCTGATGGGTGACGGATACATAATGCTGGTTGTGCTTAACGGCTTAATGATCTTTATCTTTAAATTAGTTCTTTAATTAGTGAATTACGGGTTGTTAAAAGTCATTATGCTGCTACTCCCAGTTGGAATAAGGCTGGCCAGGAGCCAAGATTTCATGATTTCACCTAAACATGAGACGTAAGATCCGTAAAACAGCCGTGTTATTGGGCAGGGACAAAGAAATGGGTCAAAATGGCACAGGCACTCGTCTCTGCCCCTTTTGTTTCTCTCTAGAACAGGGGTCTCAAACTCCAGTCCTGGAGGGCTACAGTCTCTGCTCGGCTCTGTGATTTCCATTCAATCAGCAGCCAATCTAGGCCTTGGAAACAGGGGTGCGCAGACTCTTTAGCCAATCAGTGACTTCAAATTAAGCATTTAAGTGCAGAAACACATGAAATACAGCAGAGCAGCCCTCCAGGATTTGGGTTTGAGATCTCTGCTCTAGACTGTGTAGCCCAGGGGTGGGGAACCTCATCCGAAAAGGGCCGGTGTGGAGGCAGGTTTTATTGTTTTTTTTCAGCGCGAAAACACCTGATTCAACTAATTAACTAATCATGGTCTTCAATCAAGACCCTGATGAGTAGAATCGGGTGTCTTCGTGCTGGGCTAAAACAAAAACCCGCACCCACACCGGCCCTTTGCGGATGAGGTTCCCCACCCCTGGTATAGCCTATTCCTTTAGGGAAAAAAAAAAAGCCTGGTTTGAGTACACTAGATCATTAGAGGCACATATAATGGAACTGTCAAAAAGCTTACCCACTTGTTTTTCCCACACTGTACATACTCTATCAACCTGGAAAACTGTATTTTTACTAGTTTTATTTTGTGTCCAATACTACTAGGTCATCTTACCATGAACTAACAAGCTCGCTATTTGAACAACGTTAACAACGGTTGTTACCTCGGCGATGTTGTTATCTTTGAGTACGAGGGTCTTCAGTGCAGGGAACATTGCGGTTTTGAATCCTTAAAAACGAAATTTTAAATATAATATTTTAAAACACTAAATATGTCAAACCAGCTAGCGGTTATGAGCCACTGTAAACTCATTTTTATCAAGGCTATAAGAAAACAAATAAACAATCAAAGTAATAGAGTTATTATGGTATTAGTCAAAGTGGGAATACAGTATTTCCAAAGCTTATTTATAACCATAGCAGGTTCCTTTTTAAAAGGTAAATTTAGTCACGTTTAAAATGTATTTTATTGGTTGCTGATTTTAAGATGAAAACAAACGATCTCCAGGATGAGAGGACTATAGACTCCTGGAACATTCTATTTCACAAGCAGCGTCAAACACTGCAGTAACATCACACAATAATCACACAGTGATTACAATGTAAACTGGCCAAAATGTCAATGTAACGGTTATCAAGTGTTGGTTTACCTGCATCTACGTCTCCAAACTGTAGAGAGGACAGCCCCGTGCTGGACAAATTGAGATTTTCCAATCTGCAATTTAAAAAAAAAAGAAGGTTTGCATGTATTACCTCAACCTCCTAACCCCAAACATGTACGTACATCCCGACAGGCGATGCATTACCAACTTAAGATTTCGGTAGCCTTAACACAGCCTTAAAATGTTGGTTCTCTGGGCCTGAGAACAGTTCTGTTACAGAGAGCAGTAATGAGAGAAACTAAATTAAATGTAATGCACTGATGTTACTAATGTAGGGCAGTCTGACAGAGGAACAGGATGTGACATAGAGCGTTCTTTAAAGCACACCAACCTACTCCGTTCCTGCATTTAAATTCTCCTCAGGCAGGAACGCATCTCCACGGACGATGCTGGAAAAATGAACGCTGCAGCTCTTTTCTTTTTGACAGCCTTACTATTGCTTCAACTCCTTATTTCCAGGAAATAGATTATCTCACTATCACATGGGTTTGTCCAATAGAGAATAAACAAACATGCTAAGAAAACAAAAACAGGGAGTAATAAAAACAGGAAAAAAATTGGATTAAAAAAAATAATAATTAATAAAACAAATTATAAAAATGACACAGAGAACAGTCATGTCCACTGTGCCTGCAAAGACTTACCTGGGTAGCTTCGCGATTTTTAAAATTTCACTTCCATCAGCCAAAGGGTTTCTGGACAGATCTAAGACTATCAAAGACTGCAAGACGTTGATCGGCCTACAGAAAGGCACAGATATACATCAGGATTCCATCCTTCCGTGACACTACTACTTCTGTACATTTATGCATTGAGCAGACTTGTACAACTTACATTGTTTTTTGTTTTATATATTTTATACAGCTGGAATTTGAGTTAAGTATCTAACTCAAGGGGTACAACTGCAATGAACCAGCAGGTAACTGAATCCAAAACCTCAGAGTAACGAGTCCCTCGCCACGACACTGCACTGCAACCCAAACCAGAGCAACATGAGGGTCTGCTACATCGTGCCGCTAGACCCTTGAGTTACAGGTATCTTACCTGTGCAGTTCGGTGATGTAATTGTCAAAGACGTAGAGCTCTTCCACATCAGGCCAAATGGAGGCGCACTCGAGCAACTAGAGAGGTGGAGAGATGGGAGAGATTTTACTCTCCACCTTGTCTTCATTTTGCAAGAATAAATATAGTTTATCTAAATAGGAACGCGATCACTGACAGAAGAAACCATTCATTCCTGACAAGCAGCACACTAACTGAAAATAGAAAAACGTTAAAATATCTGCTATGTAATATGAGGGAAGGCCAAAAGGCAAAAGGCACTAAACAAGAGCTTGTGCACCAGTGACTGTCAACCTGACTGCAACCGAGCTTGTGAACACAAATTCCAGGACTGCATATGAACTTGGAGAAGCAAAGGACGTCCAAACAAAACGAGAATCATACCAACTCTCAGCTAATTAAATAAGACTATTTATACAATGGAAAAGAACTTCAAGTAAACATTTGCCCCAGGTATGTTAAACCCCAGGGTCAATTAACTACAGAACAACAGAGAGCGACTGTCACTCACACACCTCAGGCCAGGAGAGGGTGGAGCTGTTGAGGGCAAGGACCTTTAGATTGGCAAATGCTGGAGCTAGAGAGGCGGGGTCAACAGGTGGGCGGAGTCTGTTGTGTCTAAAGGCAAGAAAACAGAAAAAAAGGAGTCAGTCCTCCACCGCCTGTGTATCCCTGTACAGAAAAATGCCGCTGCATTTACTATGGATACTTAAATTTGGCCCTAGAGGCCAGTAGTAGTTGGTTTTCTTTTCTTCCTGACAGTTAATTGATTGACTAATGCCACTGATTGGCCAGAGATTGAGCTCAGCTCGTGTCCGGATTTCAATCAGTCCTGATTGGAGGAGAATAATGAAAACCAGCAGTGTTATTGGCCGTGAGGGCCAGATTTGAGTATCCCTGGCCTATGCCATACGTCAGGGTCCTTCAAATACCTCTTCCTGGGGGCAAGATCCAGTTTTAAAATGATTTATATGAGCCAACACTATTCACATACTATTTATGAAACAATGTGACAGATGTGTGCTTAAAACATGCACAGGTGTTATTCAGTATTATGTCACTAGAGGGCACTGTGCTGGCATTGTACACAGGAAGACCAATAGTGTTACCTAATTGCACATTTTTTTCTCTCTATGATCAAAGGGCCGCATTTGAGTCTGTGATGAGCTGCATTTGGCCCCTGGGCCGATGGTTAAATAGCCCTTATGTATGTGGACTCGGGGGACAGGGGACCCTAAAACCGACCCCAGGTTGAGTTCTCGCAGTTTGGCCAATTGTTGAGTAATGCATGCCAGGTCCTCCCAGGAACTCAGAAGATTCTCAGACAGGTTCAGCGAAAGGATATCTGGAGTGAGAGAGCGCGTTAAGGCCGTCCACACACGCAGGGCTTCGTACAGAAACGGACGTTAACGTGTAAGCAAACATCCACTGTGGAACGTGATGTCATCCCTGAAGGTGCCTTTAAAGAGGTGAAGAGGGCCTTTAAAATCCTTTGTAGAGTACGCTTTTTGGAATGTTTTGTTTTTCTTTCTCAAAATTCTAAGTCAGTGTTCTAGAACTCCATCGCCTTCAGTTACCAGTAGTGATTGTTACATCAGCATTAGAATGTTCAGTTGAGAACACTCTAATTGCATATTTGTAACCTTACAGAATAAAGGGTTAATCTTCAGCAGCTCAGCGGTGCTATTCAAACCTCCGCTTGTGTGGTGTGGCTGATGAGGGCCGTGGTTTGAAACTCACAGTAGACCCAACCTCATAAAAAAAAGAGGAGGTGCATAACTAGACCTTTTTTTGGAAGCCATCTTGGGATTTCACACCAGCTTCTCCTCTTAATTATGTAATTGGCTGAATAATTTGCCTGATTTGGCTTGTTTCTTTTGGTCCTGAGCTAGAGAAAGACTCTGCATGTATCTTTGGGAAAAGCTATTTAATGGAGGTCTGATACAGGAGTGAATCAGCGTTGCCATGTACAACTGTGCAGGACATTAAACCAGAATAAAAGACTGAAGTTGTGCATTCCTTCCTTGAAAAGAGGAAAGAACTGAAGGCTTAATCTGACCAGTGATGAGAAAATGAGGTAATAATGACGGCCGATTTAACCCAACAGCAGGGGAAAGAGAAGGATACTTGGCGACAGACGTCGGATTTCATCGCCAGGTCCGAGACCGCTCACTTCACATCTTTCCAGCGCCACTTCTTTACAATTTTCTAACCTGGAGTGGCAGACGTGGCAAACACAGTCCATTACAGGTCACACAGTGGGGAGACGTGCATTTAACAGAAAGCAAAACTACAGAAAAAAAAACATCTGAACTACAATTCCCACAAGTTGAGGCAGGGTTTCAACGATGACTTCACATCGTCACATTTTTTTTTAATGGTGCAACTAACCAATGTCTGCCACACATTATTTTAACCAATGCCTGTAAACAATATAAAGTAAACTATGCATTGTTTGTTACAGTTAGATTTAAATATGTCACTAACAGACCCAGTAGAAGATAGAAAGCTACTCTCTAGCTTTGCAGAATGATCAGAAAATGGCCTTTACTTCTGTTTTTCTGTGAGAGCCTGGAACCCGACCATTTCCACGGTCTTGCTGGAAATCCTCAGCTCCTCGCTGGTGGGCTGCTCCAGCTCCATCTCGTACCGCTGTCTCATCGCCGTTAGGAGAGCCACACCGAAGCTCACCTTTTTGGTCCGGACAAATGAACCGCTGGTAGGATGCCTGGCAGATGAATCAGTGCAAAATATTGAGCTGCACATGTTATTAGATATTACATTGCATTCAATTTTACGTGATCGACAGGACCCCTGGAGGATACAGTTGTACTTTGACAACAACCATGTATTTTAAGTCTCCTTATTGCAAGATGTTTCCCTTTGAAATGGGAAATATAGCTCAATGCAAAAACAGACAGAGGCGCTCGATCGGCAGATCGGGTTTACCTGCAAGTGAAATAGCGCGCCCCCTCGTGACAGCCATCGTGCTTGCCTCTCTCAGGGTTGTCCCATTCCACACCCAACCACAAACCTGCATCGGCACCAATAATTACAAAGATTAGAGCGCTTCATCTGCTTGAGCAATTCGAATTTAGGGTGTGGGAAGACATCAATGTCACTTTTACCAAATTTATAGGGTTGGGTATCATTTGACATTTTTCGATACCGATACCAAAACCGATACCTGTACAATACTTTTTCCGATACTTTATATTAGGGCTGCCCAACCCTGTTCCTGGAGATCTACCGTCCTGTCGGTTTTCATTTCAACCCTAATTTGGCACACCCGATTCTACTAATGAGCAGCTCAACAAGCTCTCTAGCTGCTGAACGAGGTGTGCTTTGTTAGGGTTGAGGACAGGACGGTAGATCTCCAGGAAGAGGGTTGGGCAGCCCTGCTTTATATGAAAACTTTATATGTTTATCGGCCAACTATGTTTCTATAAATTATTATAATTGATATATTTACTATTTGTAAACATTTTCATTGTGTAAACATTATGTCATAAAATGACAGAATAAGCATAACAGAAGAAAACAAAGTGCAATTCCAAAACTGACAAAAAGTTTATTTATGATAGCTTAAAATATATGAAGTAAGCTAATAACGTCAACGTAATTAACATCCACCATAGCCAGCTACGCATACGTTATTAGGCTACAAGGCAATCGTTAATATCCAAACCAAAAGTTCTGTTTGCGAGAACCGTATCTGTTATTCAATCCTTGTCAGCAGTCAGAAGACCCAGCACTGGACGATCAAACGCTTTACCATATTCGATGTGTTACTGGTGTTTAATTTAATTGTAGTTGCACTTCATGCAATGGATTGTCCGCTGGCTGCGAAATAGCATTCACGTCGAAAGGTTCCCTACCATAAAGTATCAAAATTTGGTACCGATTTTCCTAAATGTTTCGATACTCGGTAGTACCGACGTATTTCGGTCACCGTTTTTCGATACCCAACCCTACAAATTTATGACCCATTCTGTTGCAAAAAAGAAAGCTTGGCAAGGTAGCTGCAACTTTGTTTCATTCGTCGGACATAATTGCTCCAACTTCACATTGTCAGTACATTGGCTAAGTTTAGGCATGGAAGGACAGGCAATGCCGTAGATACCCCACAGCCAGGCCTGCATCTAGACCACGCCTCTCTGTAGTTCTGAAGGGAAGAGCTCGCGCTCATGCGCTGCTGTTCGGACTGAGAAAGAAAGAGGTTGTCTAAGGCACGAGACAAAAAAGAAGAAGGTTTTTGTTGTTCATAATGGTGAACAAACGATATAAAATTAATGTGTTCGTGTGTACAGCCTTTGGAAACACAACGTCGCTGTGCAAGTTGCCTTGGAGTAACTTCAAGTGTATTTTCTTGTTTTAAACCACTAACACGTTGATGTTCCTGCACCAGCTATTGTAAAGACGCCAGATCGTCGAAAACTCCTGTAAGTACCAAAAATAACCGTCATCGCACAGGAAAACGGCCAGAGACAAGTGAAAACATACTCATGACTATAGTATCAAAAACTCCAGAAAACCCAAGGGAAGTTGGTTTAACGTGCCAAAAAATTTAAAAGCACTTGTTTGTACCAGGTATAGCCAACTAACTACATTTGCTAAGATTCCTTCTAAGTTATCTTTTCCACAGAAATTAGATAAATTTCAGGCCGCAATTACACACATTTAGAACGACAATGGGAAATGCCAACATTTTTAGACAACCGTCCAAGTCGAAACTAGCTCGACAGCTTCCACATCTGAACCTACGGATACAGGCGTTAATATTAGTTATCATGCCGGGGCGGAGAGAGAGACTGACCTGCTGTCGGAGGCACTGTGCCGACATAGCGCACTGTTCCCCTCTGTCCGTCACACACGACCCGTCTCCCCAGAGCATCCGGCGGGACGGTCTCGGCCATCGTGGACGGGGACTCGGAATCAATGATTCTCATCGGGCAAACTGAGTCAAGGGGAAACAGTGCCGTATGAGATGCTACATCATTATGCTACCAATGGCTACATAGGCCAAAAACATGTAATTTAATAGCTAATAGCTAGCCACGTCAAGGCTACTTTAGCTGGGTTGTTCTACAAAGGTGTAAATTTAAGACTAAGCTATGTCAACAATGAGGTTGTCCTACAGACATCCAATGTTTCAAATGCTAACTTAGCTACATGATTCTGACTGAATGAAGCAGGCAGTTAACTTACAATAATGCGTGTGCTATTAGCTAGCTTGCAATTAACCGCAGGTAGACAGTGATGTAGCCCTTTACAGAAGAGAGAAACACAAATATAAGGTTAGCAGATATCCAAAATAGATGTAATTAAACTTGGGCGCTCCCTAGCTTCAGTCACGCTATCCTCTTTTACCTGCCATGTCAACTGTCAGATATTAAATGTCTGCTGCTAGCCATTTAAACTGATGTTATTTCACTATCGTTACCTTAACGAGACAAATCTTTACACCCTCAGTGAAACGTTACCTGTAACAGAATTCCCTATCAGTAGCTGATCCAGCAAGCAAATTCCAAAAGGTTCAGAAATGTATGACTAGAGGAAAGGCTGATCGGTGACGTCAATGTTGTGCGACGGTGCACCAAGAAATGAGTCCTCCCGGAAACAAATGATGACTCGAGGTGTGCTCACAGAACTGTTCTGTGGGTTTGCAACGTTGGCCATAATTCAAAAAAATATTTCGGGTTCTTACATTTAAGTTAGCTACCTGACAGTTGCATTACGTAACATTGAAATGCTTGAACTTGAGGCTGTTATTTAAGGTGCTTGCAAAGGCGTATAAAAAGTACGTTCTTAGCTATTTATAAAACAGCACTGCCAAAACGGCTAATGTTTATTTACTTTTTGTATCAGCCGCAAATTAAAGCAATTCAATTTTATTTGTATAGCGCTTTGCACAGAAAACTGTCACAACGACGAGAGAAAAAACAAAAGGAAAATTGGGCAAGAAACCCCAAACAGCAAACGAGGTGGAATGGATGGTAATAGAAATGTATTGAGGGCTCAAACACGACAAATAATCTCATGGGTTGCAGACGTTAGCAACATTAATCCACAAGGGGGCGCTGTTTGATTGTTCCAAAAGAACGCTCAAGCAACAGGTTTTACATTACGTCATTATTGACTACCGAGGTGCCAGTTCCAGATTTTACCGTTTCAATATAGGTCACTATACTGATCGAGCTGGGTGAGGTTTATACAACGTCACGGTTGTAATTATGAATCGCACAATTTAAAATTATTATGTTGTCTTGGTTTGCGATGTATTTCGTTTGGAGTTTTAACAAGCATACGACAAGCATGTAAGTTCACCCCATCTGCGAGGATGTCACTGCAATTAGTGTTACAGCGCCTAAAATATTCCCCTTTTAGTGTAACGATAATCAAATTAAGGTACACGTCACGGCGTCATTTTGCTGCGAATCCAGGGTGAAAATAGGTTACGTATTCTACGTGGACAATGCCAACTTGTTTCACAATCGCACCTATAGCACTTCCCAGGTCGAGCATCTATCCGGGAAACGGCGCAGTATTCATGAACCCTTGTTATTTAAATGACACAATATTTCACTTCTCTGCAGCTGTGATCGGAAGGTACCGTATTAGCCTATTATGCGACGGTTCCTGGGTTTTAAAAAATATACTGTGGCGAGCGTGCAAGTAAGAATGGAATGTCCACAACGAATTCTCAGCTTCTTAGCAACCTGTGCCCCATACACCGCACGACTCCAGGTTACTTGTTTATTTCGTAAACAAAGCACGAAGGAACTCAACTCAATACCCGCTAATGGCGGGGGTCAACGTTTAGCACATACACATTCACTCACGGTGTTCGCATTTATTCACAACAAACTACAGTAGATTAACACAGAATTATAATGACTGATAACAACTATAACGATGTATAACAACATTGGATAAAAACTGTACATTTAAACGTTAACAATTAAATGAAATCGCTAGCACCTGCGATTTCCCATGGCGCATTGCGCCCACAAGTCCGCATTGACGCGACCCAGCTTCCGGGTCGCTACATAGCCCCCTTCTAAGGGGTCAGTTGTCCCCAACGACCCCATCACCCAACTCAAAGTCCCGGTAACGTGCCGGTGGTCGCCGTTGACGGCACGGCCGCCTGGAGGGCGCATGAATTGTCAATGCTGGGGAACCACCCGGCTCCGTACGGGCAGTGTCCGGACTGGCCCCCCCCTCCTCAACAGGCGGTGCGAGCACAACAGGCGGGGTGAGAGAAACAGGCAGTGTGAGAGGTCGGTAGGGTGCCAGCCTGTCCCGGTGGAGCACCACCAGGCGACCCCGACCGGGCATACGCACCCGGTACACCACCTCAGACAGTTTCTCCAGGACTTCCCCCGGCCCCTGCCAGTGACTCCGCAGTTTGGGGGAGACCCCCTTCTTGCGGACGGGGCAGTAGATCCAGACCTGATCCTTAGGCGAAAAGGCCTGTCCACGACACCGGGTATCGTACGCCCGTTTCTGCCGCACCCCAGAATTGGCCTGCGCCTGGCGGGTGTACTCGTGGACCACCTGGAGACGGTCCCGCAGTCGGCGGAAATACTCCATCTCCTTTCCCCCAGCGATCTCTGGCTCGGGCGGGGCCCCGAACACCAAGTCCACTGGTGTCCGGAGCTCCCGCCCGAACATGAGAGCAGCAGGGGTGCACTGGCTGGACTCCCGCACGGCAGTGCGGTAGGACCACAGGACCAGGGGCAGGTGGCGGTCCCAGTCTCGTTGGTGCTGGCTGGTGAGAATGGCAAGTTGGGTGGTCAGGGTGCGGTTGAATCGCTTCACCAGCCCGTCGCTCTGTGGATGGAGCGGTGTCGTCCTGGTCTTACTCACCCCCAGCCGCCGGCAGACCTCGCCGAACACCTGCGCCTCAAAGTTCCGCCCTTGGTCGCTGTGTAGTTCGGTGGGGACCCCGAAGCGGGCAAACATCTCCTCTACCAGTCTTTCCGCGGTGGTGGCTGCACTCTGGTCTGGCACCGCGTACGCCTCAGGCCATTTGGTGAAATAGTCCATGGCCACGAGGACGTAGCGGTTGCCGGAGTCAGTCACGGGAAAGGGCCCGAGGATGTCCACCCCCACTCGTTCCATCGGGGCCCCCACCAGATACTGCTGCAGTGGGGCGTGGGAGCGCTGGGTCGGCCCCTTCCGGGCGGTGCAGGAGTCGCAGCAGTGTACATGCAGTTCGACGTCCCGCCGACAGCCAGGCCAGTAAAACCGCTCCCGGAGACGGTGCAGGGTTTTGGAATTCCCGTAGTGCCCCGTCCCCACCGACCCATGGACGAGTTGGAGCACCTGGGAACGGAGCACCCGGGGCACCAGCAGTTGGAGGAGGTTGCTTCTTCCTCCAGGGGCCTGCCACCTCCGGTACGCCACCCCGTGGTGCAGTTCAAAATTCCCCCACTGGGAATGGAATGCCTTCACTTCCGGCCCCAGGGCGGACACTTCCGCCCACTCCGGACGTCGCCCCGCCTCCAGCCAGCCTCTCACCTTGCCCACGGTGTTGTCAGCCTCCTGCTGTTGTTGCAGCTGCGACGGGTTTAACGGGAGCCACCCGTCTTCCGGACTGGTCGCTTGCACGGCTGCCACTGTGAATGCCGGCTGGTCGTGCTCTTCCTGTCGCCGGCAGTAGCGACATTCCCATGCCGCACAGGGACGCCGCGAGAGAGCGTCGGCATTGCCATGATGTCGCCCCGCTCGGTGCTGGATGTCGAAGTCATACCCTTGGAGGGCCTCCAGCCAGCGGGCCACCTGGCCTTCGGGGTTTTTGAAGTTTAACAGCCAGGTGAGCGAGGCATGGTCAGTGCGGACGAGGAAACGGCTCCCGTGCAGGTAAGGCCGGAAGTGGCGAAGGGCCAGGACCACTGCC
Organism: Ilyophis sp. 1 JC-2022; assembly: GCA_022702515.1. Lineage (NCBI taxonomy): Eukaryota > Metazoa > Chordata > Actinopteri > Anguilliformes > Synaphobranchidae > Ilyophis > Ilyophis sp. 1 JC-2022. Next base: position 81,757,121 of record CM040405.1, read on the forward strand.
AACAGCTCGCGCCGAGTTACACAATAGTTCCTCTCGGCCCGACTCAAAGCGCGGCTGAAGTAAGCCACGGCACGTTCTCCCCCTTCTCCTGGCTGAGAGAGGACTGCCCCGACCCCCACATTGCTGGCATCGGTGTCCACAATGAAGGTTTTCTGGACGTCGGGGTAGGCCAGCACCGGAGCTTCTACAAGGGCTGCCCTGAGCTTGGCGAAGGCTGCGGCGCAGGCGTCGTCCCACTTGAACGGCCGCCCTTTGTCGGTGAGGCGGTGGAGCGGGCTGGCGGTAGTGGCAAAATCCTGGACGAAGCGGCGGTAGTAGGAGGCCAGCCCCAGGAAACTCCGCAGCTCGTTGATATTGGCAGGGGTTGGCCAGTCTCTGACGGCAGCCACCTTAGCAGGGTCGGTAGCAACGCCCTGGGCACTGACCACGTGACCCAGGAAGGCCGTCTCTCTCCGCAGCAGGTGGCACTTGTTGGGGTTCAGGCGCAGCTCGGCCCGACGGATGGTCGCGAAGACTTCTTGCAGGTTGGCCAGGGCTCGGTCGAAGGCGTTGCCATGCACCAGCAGGTCGTCCAGGTAAACTATACAGCGACTCCGGGGAATGGCCGCCAGTACCCGCTCCATCAGGCGCTCGAAGGTGGCCGGCGCGTTGCAGAGCCCGAAGGGCATGACTCGGAACTGCCACAGCCCCTGCCCAATGGTGAAGGCAGTCTTTGGCTTTGCGTCGGGGGCCAACTTCACCTGCCAGTAGCCGCTGCGTAGGTCGAGAGAGCTGAACCAGCTGGACCCCGCGATGTGGTCGAGAGCGTCGTCGATGCGGGGAAGCGGGTAGGAGTCTTTTTTTGTGACAGCGTTGAGGCGGCGGTAGTCAACGCAGAACCTCCAGTCGCCGTCCTTTTTCCCCACCAAGACGGCTGGGGCCGCCCAGGGGCTGTCAGAGGGCTCAATCACTCCTGCAGCTGCCATCTCTTTGATCTTGTCCTCCGCTGCCTGTCGTTTTGCGAGTGCCAGGCGGTGTGGCCGCAGACGGATGGGCTGGGCAGATCCGGTCTCTATGTCGTGCTGGACCAGACCGGTCTGACGGGAGTCCTCGTCACGGGCGGCGAAGATGTCGGCGTAGTCGTCGAGCAGGCGCTTCAGCTGGCGGCGTTGCTGGAGGTCGAGCCCCTCGCTGCTGCGGTGCCACAGCTCACTAGTGGCCCCGGACGTCCTGGCGGCGGGACCGGGGGCAGGCTGGCTGGCGACTGGTGGGCTGGTTGCGATGGCGGCCCGTTCAGGCTGAGGTCGGGGCAGCGGTGGCAGTGTGGCACCCGGTCTTGGGGCGTGCTGAGCAGCTGCGGCCTGGTGAGGGCCCCGTCGGGTCTTCTTCCCCTCACGATGGTGCTGGAGTGCTATGGTCTCGGTGCCGAGGGTGATGGCTGCCCCTGACACGTCAACACGCGCGCCCCAGCGGTTCAACAGGTCCAGGCCAATGATGCAGGGCTCCTGGATGCTGGCGAGCCAGAACTCATGGACCAGCCCTTGTTCGCCAACGCGAATCTGCAGCGACTTCTTCCCCTTCATGGCCGACGTCTCTCCTGTCACCGTTGTCAGCCAGGTGTTGGTTGGTGACCATGCTGTGGGGAGTGGTCCGGTGGTACCCGGAAGGAGCCCCGGCTGTACCAGGGAGATGGTGGACCCCGTGTCCACTAGGGCCCGGCAGGTGTGGCCGTCGAGCTGGCAGTTTAGATACAGTCCTTGGGTGTAGCCTAGGCGGCCTACGGGCGTGCATCGGCCGTAGAGAGGGGCTGAAGGCTGGAGTGGCGGTCCCCTCACTGGGCCACTCCGCTGTCGTTTCCCGCCGGCTGCCTGGTCCTCACCTTTGGTGCTGGGGCCGGGCAGTCACGAGCGATGTGCCCCAGCTCGTCGCAGCGGTTGGTCAGCCCTGGTTGCCGTCGCCAAGCCGCTGCGGGCCAGTTCGTAGACCGTGGGGGTGGCGATCGGGCTCGGCGGACCTCTGCTGTGTCGTCCTCCTCGTCCTCGTCGTGGTCGGCCAGCCTGATGCGTGGCCCCGGGGCGGAGGTTCTCTGCGGGTCGGCCCGAGTGGCGAGTATCGCCTCGGCTCGTTCGGCTTCCTGGATTGCTTCGCTGAGCGTGCGGGGCGTGGTGAGGCGGACGTGCTGGCGCAGTCGCTCTGGCGTGAGTGCTTGTAGGAAGGCGTGGAGGGCCAGCTCTTCTTGAGCCGTCGCGTGGAACTGCGGGTAGCCCCGTTGAGCGTGCAGCTGTACGTCGGCGGCGAAGGTGCCCAGGCTCTCTCCCTCTTGTCGGCGGCGGCTGGCCAGTTCCTCTCGGCTCTGGTCGGCGAATCGGTGCTGCCCGAACCGTCTCTCCAAGGCGGTGGTCAGGGTGTGGTAGTCGCGCTGTTCCGCAGGCCCGAGGTCGAGCAACACCTGTATTGCTTTACCCTCCAGAGCCAGGGCCAGGTGTGTGGCAGCCTCCTCGCTGCTCCAGCCGTTGTGCCATGCTGCTAGCTGGACCTGGGACAGGTATGGCTCCAGCGGCGTTAGTCCGCCGAATTTGGGCAGCTTGGCTGGCGTTCGGGGTGCTGTGGCGAGGGGTGGCCGACTGAGTACTGGGGCCCCTGGTGGCAGCTCGTGGGCAGCGGCGGTGGTGATGGGTTGCTGTAGTTCGGCGTTGGCAGCATCTGTGGTCCTCCGGGCTGCTAGGGGGCGCTGTGCAGCAGTAGGCGGCAGGTCTACCTTACCAGCTCTCAAAAGAGCCTTTGGAATTTCTGCACTGCCTCCGGCCCCTAGGTGGCGATCTCCAGCGGTGATCTTACCAGCTCTCAAAAGAGCCTTTGGAATTTCTGCACTGTCTCCGGCCCCTAGGTGGCGATCTCCAGCAGCGTGGGGTAGCCGCTCATCATCAGCGGCGGGCTGTGGAGTGGTGTCGCCATTCGTCCTCCTGGTCGCTAGGGGGCAGTGGAGCCGTGGTGCGCTGGCGCCGTCAGGCTGGGGTTTCATCCTTCCCGCCTTGGTTGACTGACGCCCCTGGATCAGCTGTAGAGCTTCTTCCAGTTCGCGGATCTCTCTTTCCATTCTCTGCGTCATCCCACTCTGACACCAATGTGGCGAGCGTGCAAGTAAGAATGGAATGTCCACAACGAATTCTCAGCTGCTTAGCAACCTGTGCCCCATACACCGCACGACTCCAGGTTACTTGTTTATTTCGTAAACAAAGCACGAAGAACTCAACTCAATACCCGCTAATGGCGGGGGTCAACGTTTAGCACATACACATTCACTCACGGTGTTCGCATTTATTCACAACAAACTACAGTAGATTAACACAGAATTATAATGACTGATAACAACTATAACGATGTATAACAACATTGGATAAAAACTGTACATTTAAACGTTAACAATTAAATGAAATCGCTAGCACCTGCGATTTCCCATGGCGCATTGCGCCCACAAGTCCGCATTGACGCGACCCAGCTTCCGGGTCGCTACAATACATTAGATTCTTCCTTATAAGTCTACTGGCTGAGCCAAGTAATTCAACGCACGCCTGTTGAGTTTACATTACATTTTGCACTGATGTGAATGCAGACGTGTCAGAATATAGGCTACTGTTATTTCCTGTTATCATTTTAGGCAATTGTGAATGTGTGCTTTGAGTTAATCTAAGGTCGCTTTGTATTACAGAAATTATTTGAGTAGAAGTGGAACAGTGAGACTCGCGGTCTCCAGAGGGAATAGTGTGGCTCCAGGTGCTTTTAGGGAGGAAATAATCTGACACCTGTTCCAGTTTAGTGCACGGCGCCACATTAGTTTCCAGACATATATTGGCACTAGTTCTGTGTGTTAAATGTAGCTGTGGGAGGGAAAAGTGGCTTTTTCATTTGTAGTATATTGTTTTTTTTAAATCGTTTTTATACAGGTTTCTAAAGAGAAGGAACATATTGTAGATTTGTCTCAGCAGTTGTCTTGATCCCATTTATTTAGTCAGGATTTCTCTTGGGGGAACAGCGATACAGACGGGTTTCAGGGCAGAAGAGCTCTGTACACAGTGAAGCATAAGGAAAATTAATGAGTATTAATGGTAGAATATTTTCTGCTTCTACATGAGGTGTTTTATCTTGTTCGCGCTCCAGGGCTAGACGTTTGCTCAGCTGAGAGAATGCCTTTATCCTCACTCTGTTGTTGATGTGCATAGTTAGTTTGTAACAGGTGCATTTTAAAGCACTAAGGACATTCTGGCACATTCAATTTCATCTATTCTGAAATGCCTAGTGTGAACGGTTTTATAAACATGGTTATAATGGCTTTATAACTCATCTATAATGCAAGGGTACTGCAATTGTATCAGGATTATATATTTTAAAATGTGAATGGATGCATTGTTATGGCTGAATATAATTGTACTCGGTTTAACAGGCCCAAAGTGAAGTTGTCTCTTGGGGGATGAATAGGGTAATATTGTATTGTACTGTAGGCTACATTATAATATGGTGGCTTGAGAAATGCACTATTTGAGTAGGACTGAGACTCCGTTTTGCTGTTGGGAAGAGTATAACGTGACCGGAAAGGGCGTGTTTTTCCACAGGCAGTGTACCTCTCCCGCTGATGCGCTAACTCAATTTACCAGACGAGCAGGCTATTATCGAGCTGATTACCTCCAGACCGAACCGATGACTCAGTGCCTGTCAATGTGCTGTCATTTGAAACCGCTCTTACAGCAGGGGGATCATGGGAAGTGTAGTTTATGTTTCAGATAATTTTATTTGTCATATGTTAAAGTGCACCATTCTTCCACACCCCAGTCATAGCGGTTTGGAATCACCATAGGTGATGGGTAGGAATAGGTAGGTTCAAAAACGTATTGCAATGTGGAATAATGAATACCCGTGTAGTATTGAGTAATCCTTCTCTAAGTAAAAATGTAAAAAAACCACTCAGTCTGTCCTTTGTATGCAGCAGATGGCCGTTCCTCTCAGATCTTCCGACGTGCAGCACAGGAGTCGACCTCCCAGCCGATGAAATTAAAATATCTGTTTTGCGGGATTGATACGTTGGGCTCGTTGGGCCTCAGCCTGAACCCCAGCAGATGCTGCCGATACACATCCTGTATTTAATACCCTCGTTTAGTCTCAGTAAAATGCAATTGACCTGAACGTGATATCCCTTCCACAGTAACGTACATGCAGGTCCAATTCATCTCTGAGGGACCAACCAACCACAATAAACATGTTTTTAAAAAAGCAAGCAAATAAATAACCAGATAAATGGAATAGCTGCAGAAAAGAAGAATGATGAACGCTGTGCGCCTGTGGCACAGAGGATGGGAAAGGAGGTTGCGTAAGCAGGCAGCAGGCCGCAGTGCTGTCTCATACACTGCCTGACCAAAAATAAAACCACTCCGTAAAGTCTTCTCCAGCACATCCCAAAAACTTTCAATGGGGTTAAGGTCAGGACTCTGGTGGCCAATTCATGTGTGAAAATGATTCCTCATGCTCCCTGAACCACTCTTTCACAATTTGAGCCTGATGAATCTTGGCATTGTAGTCCTGGAATATGCCCATTGATGGGATAACCTGGTCATTCAGTACATTCAGGTACTCAGCTGACTTCATTTTATTGCTAAATAATGTTGCTGAGCCTTGACCTGACCAATTGAAGCAACCCCAGATCATAACACTGCCTCCAGAGGCTTGTATGAGGCACTATGCATGACGGGTGCAACGGCGACTTTTTTTTTGGCCAGGCAGTTTAGTTTGTTGGGTTTCATAATCTCCTGCGGATGAACGGCGGGGGTATGACTCACTGAGAAACACGGAGAGAGCTCTCTCTAATCCCTGCTGTGGGGGTCGGGTCGGGGGTCTGGGTTTGGGGGGGTTTTATAATAATAATAATAATAATAACTTTATTTGTATAGCACCTTTCATACAAAGAATGCAGCTCAAAGCGCTTCACACAAAATGACACATAAAAATAAAAATAAAAGAATAAAAGTAAGGCATAAGAAAATTTAAAACAGTAAAAATGTTGAGTTAAAATTCAATAGGAACAGGTAAAATGAAAAATAAGACAATAAAAATGATAAGGGTAGTAATAAAATATTAAGGGAGCATAAAAAATAGGAAACAAAATGATAAATAGTAAAATAAGGAGATAAAACAAATAAATCAATTAAAAGCTAGTTTAAAAGAGCTAATATAAGACAAATAAATCAATCAAAAGCTAGTTTAAAAAGGTATGTTTTGAGCTGCTTTTTAAAAGTGCCAACTGAGTCTGCTGTTCTAAGGTCCTGCGGGAGAGTGTTCCAGAGTTTCGGGGCATAATAGCAGAAAGCACTCTCACCGCTTTTTTTGCGATTTACCACAGGTATGTATGTTTAATAGGCCGGCTGTGGCGGATCTGAGAACTCGAGTTGGCACATAAAAAGACAGGAAGTCTGAAATGTACGAGGGTGCTAAACCATTGAGAGCTTTGTATACAAATAAAAGGACTTTAAAATCAATTCTAAAAGATACAGGGAGCCAGTGCAGTGCAGCTAAAACAGGAGTAATATGCTCTCTCTTCCTTGTTTTTGTTAAAAGTCTAGCAGCAGAGTTCTGAATTAGCTGTAATTTCTCTATGGACTTTTTTGGAATACCAGTTAAAAGAGCATTACAATAGTCCAGTCTACTTGAAATAAATGCATGAACTAACTTCTCAGCATCCTGCTGGGTTAAAAACGGCCGGACTTTGGCAATATTTCTTAAATGGAAGAATGCTGTCTTGGTCACTTTATTTATGTGTGTTTTAAAACTTAAGTCGGAGTCTAATATTACACCTAAGCTTGTTACTTCCGATCTATTCTGATGAGCCAAATTTCCTAACATATTCAAAAGTGCATCCCTTTTAGCTTTGGGGCCAACTAAGAGTATTTCTGTCTTATCCTCATTTAGTTTTAAAAAATTATTACTCATCCATTGTTCTACTGCAGACAGACAGGTAGTCAGGGAGCATAAGGCATCTATGTCATTTGGCTCAACAGAAATATATAATTGCGTATCGTCAGCATAGCTATGAAAATTAACATTGTGTTCTCTGATGATATTACCTAGTGGTAGCATGTACAATGAAAAAAGAAGGGGACCAAGACAGCTTCCTTGTGCAATACCAAAAGATACGTCATATTTCTGTGACATATAATCTCAGAGACTAACATAAAATTGTCTTCCAGTAATATATGTTCTGAACCAATTAAGAGTACATTCAGAGAGACCAACCCAGTTTTCAAGACGATTGATTAGAATGCTGTGGTCAATTGTGTCAAATGCGGCACTTAAATCTAAAAGAATAAGAACTGAGACCTTGTTTGCATCAGCATTAAGTCTAAGGTCATTAACTATTTTGGTTAGAGCAGTCTCTGTACTGTGACTGGATCTAAAACCAGACTGGAACTTCTCTAGAGTACCATTATCATGTAAAAAGTTGTTTAGTTGATTAAAAACTACTTTTTCAAGTAGTTTGCTCATGAAAGGTAAGTTGGATATAGGCCTGTAATTACTTAGGACACTATCGTCTAAATTTGGTTTCTTCAATAGTGGCTTCACGACAGCAGTTTTAAATGCATTGGGGAACGTTCCGGTCTCGAGAGATGTGTTAATTATTTTTAGGATCGAAGTGGAGACACTATTAAAAACATTTTTAAAAAATGTTGTAGGGACAGGGTCAAGACAGCAAGTTGAAGTTTTACTCTGTATTACAATTTTGTGGAGTTCTGCATCAGAGATGCTACTAAAGTTCCTCATAACTGCTGGTCTGTTGCAGGGCAGATCATATGAGTTATTGGTGTGTCTTACAATACCCGCTCTAATGGTTGTTATTTTGCTGTTAAAAAATTGTGCAAATTCCTCACATTTTGAGGCAGAAGCCAGGCTAAGAATGTCAGAGGCTGGCTTGGGGTTTATTAATCGATCAATAGTTGAGAACAGTACCCTTGAGTTGCTGCCACTCTCTGCAATGATCTTTGAAAAGTGGGTTCTTCTCTCGTTACGAATAGCAGTGTTGTAAGAAGCTATACGCTCCTTCAAAATGCTATGGTGGATCACTAGTTTGGTTTTCCTCCATGTCCGTTCAGCTGTTCTACATAATCTCTTTAGGTCACGGATAGAGCTGTTTATCCATGGCGATATTTTATCATGTGACCTTTTTTTAATTTTAATTTTAATTGGTGCAACGCTGTTCAATGCGTTACTTAAGTTGTTATTAAAGACATCAACCATTTCGTTAATCGAACAGTGTACATTACATGGAACAAAGGAGTTAGCAAGATCAGAGGCACTGGCTCCGCCCTCAGGCTGTGCCCGATGGGATTATGACATCATAAAATGCAGGAACGGAGAGCCACCCCCCTGACACATCCTTCACAAGCGAGACGTGCACGCCCGGGAACTTGTCGACGTCCGCCTGGGTGCGTGAAACTTCCTCGCCACATTTGAGACCTGTTGGAATTGACTGGCAGTGAAGTGACATCATGTGACACCACATCAGTCAGGTTTGCATCGACCAGGCACGCCGTTGGCCGATTGGTCTTCACACGCGCCACAGCTGACGCGCGTCTGTCAGGTACGCTTCACTTCACTTCCCACAGCGTCAGGTCAGCTGGCACATCTTCACACGCAGCTGACAAGCGCAACAACAAAGTGTACTTTTTCTTTTTTTCCCTCCCGCTGTCTGTTCACTTTCCAAAAGGAAAATATACAGAGAGGCAAATGTGCGGTTTTATCAATGGGAATCGTTTGCATTGCTTGCCATTTATATGGGTCTCTGTGAAAAAACACTTCACTGGTGTGTTTAGATTTATAGAGTTTTCTTTCAAGGCCTGTGTGTGTGTGTGTGTGTGTCTGTCTGTCTGTCTGTGTGTGTGCGCGTGTGTCTGTGTCTGTGTGTGATTACCAATAGATATAATCAAATAAAACCAATGCTCACATTTTTATTAGGTACTATAATAACGCTGTAGTGGTGTAAACGTCGTATAGATTGTTTGGGGATGATTTTGGGGGCTGATGACTGAACTCACAGAGTGACTCACAGCTGGGCTGCTTGCTTATTTAGTACATATAATATTGGGTCTTAGGAGGTAATGGTATAATTTGAAGTCATTTTCTAACCCATTATACTGACACAATTCTCTCTGAGTGAATTATCATAAAACACATTCTTCAAATAATAATGTCACACAGCAGGGATGAACTAAAATAGAATATTTTATTCTTAGAAAAAAAAAAAGCGACAAACAGATGAAGGCTCTGTCGCAGAGGTTGTTCTTGGCCCTGCACTGAGTGATTGCGCTCAAAGACACCCATCAAAAACGGCACAGGACCCCAGGGCCACACCCCAGAGCCCGGTCTTCTGCAGAACCATGTGCAAGTACGTGGCAGTCAGGGCATGAAATTAACTTTTTCACCCACTGGCCAGAGTGACTTGTGGATTATAAAAATCACCAGCCGTTTTAAACAATTTAACAGCAACATTACATTAGCCAAATCGTACTAGCCACAATCAAATTTTTAATTCCTTACCTGAAGTTTACGTCCAGTGGCCTGGATATTAATTCCTACACAGTGTGCGCAGCACATTCACCAGGCTACAGGAATCAGTCAATTAATCAATCAATAAATGAATCACTAATTCCATCCATGTTGTTGCACACCAGCACTTGACAGTCAGTCTGGAGACTGCAGTATTTCTCGGGCTACAGCCCCAGAGCAGTACGACTCAGTGCAGTAGGTAGTGAGCTGTATTATACAGGACAGGTGTGGAAAGGAGAGTAGGCGTGGTTTGGCAACGTTGATGGACAGGTGGGACGCTGTAGACTGTGGGTAGGCCACGGGGGGAAGCTACACTGTAGACCAGAGCCGTCCTCCGTGTCGTCGATCACCAGACTGGCGCTGTGCAGTATCTCGCACCTGGATGACTGCTCACATTCACCTGCAACCCAGGAGAAGAGAACACAAGGTGAGCGAAAGGTCCAGGGCTCTTACGCTGCCTCAAAACCCCTCACCTGTACTACCAACCTTTCAGACCCGGATCAGGTACTTTCTTTAAAATGCTTTGTCCCTGTCGACACCAATGAAATTCCTACTGAGCAGAAATACCAGAAACAAAAGTATTCAATGCACAGAAAAAAATTCAGCCTTAGTAAAAAAATGTCTGAAGTATGTTACAAAAAAAAAGAATAAGACGAGTACATTTTTCCATCTTAGTGCCAACCCAGATATTTATTCGCCGGTTATGATTCATCAACTCAGAAACTCAGAAAGTAATTTGTGGTAAACTTTCAGGGATTGGGGAGATAGACCTGGAGATCAGTTCCTCTGCACAGCCAGCAGGGGGCCACAGCTGTGTGTGCAGCCATTCGCGTGTGCCGCCTGCACTGCACGCTGTCAATCAGAGCCACGGCATCTGCCATATTGTATTTGTGTATCAGCGCATTCCCACTGGGGGCTTGATCAGCGCTCTCTAAACTAAAAAAAAATCACTTTCAAACCTGGAGGGAAACTGAAATTAGCTTGACAAAAAAAAAGGAAAAATACATTGAGGAAAGTCTCAAAACTGGAATAAGCACCATGAACACACTGCAGCCAGTCCCAGGCTCTGGTTGAGCAGAGACTGCAGTAATTAAACTCTGTGAGAAGCCTGAGCCACCCAGCAGCACCAGGCCCTACATCCAGCATGCTCCTCGTGATGCTGGCACCAGTGCAGAAACCCACGCAGGGTAGCAGAACCAGACTCTACAGCGAAGAGGATACAGCTCATGCTTCTGTAGTATACAAGGACACTATAACTACTGCAGCTCTAGCATGTGAGAAAACACACCTACTGCTGCTACTGTGGTATACAAGGACACTATAACTACTGCAGCTCTAGCATGTGAGAAAACACACCTACTGCTGCTACTGTGGTATACAAGGACACTATAACTACTGCAGCTCTAGTGTGTGAGATAACACACCTACTGCTGATACTGTGGTATACAAGGACACTATAACTACTGCAGCTCTAGCGTGTGAGATAACACACCTACTGCTGCTACTGTGGTATACAAGGACACTATAACTACTGCAGCTCTAGCGTGTGAGATAACACACCTACTGCTGCTACTGTGGTATACAAGGACACTATACTGCAGCTCTAGCGTGTGAGATAACACACCTACTGCTGCTACTGTGGTATACAAGGACACTATAACTACTGCAGCTCTAGCATGTGAGATAACACCTACTGCTGCTACTGTGGTATACAAGGACACTATAACTACTGCAGCTCTAGCATGTGAGAAAACACACCTACTGCTGCTACTGTGGTATACAAGGACTAACTACTGCAGCTCTAGTGTGTGAGATAACACACCTACTGCTGCTACTGTGGTATACAAGGACACTATAACTACTGCAGCTCTAGCGTGTGAGATAACACTGCTGCTACTGTGGTATACAAGGACTAACTACTGCAGCTCTAGCGTGTGAGATAACACACCTACTGCTGCTACTGTGGTATACAAGGACACTATAACTACTGCAGCTCTAGTGTGTGAGATAACACACCTGCTGCTGCTACTGTGGTATACAAGGACACTATAACTACTGCAGCTCTAGCGTGTGAGATAACACACCTACTGCTGCTACTGTGGTATACAAGGACACTATAACTACTGCAGCTCTAGCGTGTGAGATAACACACCTACTGCTGCTACTGTGGTATACAAGGACACTAACTACTGCAGCTCTAGCGTGTGAGATAACACACCTACTGCTGCTACTGTGGTATACAAGGACACTATAACTACTGCAGCTCTAGCGTGTGAGATAACACACCTACTGCTGCTACTGTGGTATACAAGGACACTATTAACTACTGCAGCTCTAGCGTGTGAGATAACACACCTACTGCTGCTACTGTGGTATACAAGGACACTATAACTACTGCAGCTCTAGCATGTGAGAAAACACACCTACTGCTGCTACTGTGGTATACAAGGACTAACTACTGCAGCTCTAGTGTGTGAGATAACACACCTACTGCTGCTACTGTGGTATACAAGGACACTATAACTACTGCAGCTCTAGTGTGTGAGATAACACACCTACTGCTGCTACTGTGGTATACAAGGACACTAACTACTGCAGCTCTAGCGTGTGAGATAACACACCTACTGCTGCTACTGTGGTATACAAGGACACTATAACTACTGCAGCTCTAGTGTGTGAGATAACACACCTACTGCTGCTACTGTGGTATACAAGGACTAACTACTGCAGCTCTAGCGTGTGAGATAACACACCTACTGCTGCTACTGTGGTATACAAGGACACTATAACTACTGCAGCTCTAGCGTGTGAGATAACACACCTACTGCTGCTACTGTGGTATACAAGGACACTATAACTACTGCAGCTCTAGCGTGTGAGATAACACACCTACTGCTGCTACTGTGGTATACAAGGACACTATTAACTACTGCAGCTCTAGCGTGTGAGATAACACACCTATTGCTGCTACTGTGGTATACAAGGACACTATAACTACTGCAGCTCTAGCGTGTGAGATAACACACCTACTGCTGCTACTGTGGTATACAAGGACACTATAACTACTGCAGCTCTAGCGTGTGAGATAACACACCTACTGCTGCTACTGTGGTATACAAGGACACTATAACTACTGCAGCTCTAGCGTGTGAGAAAACACACCTACTGCTGCTACTGTGGTATACAAGGACACTATAACTACTGCAGCTCTAGCGTGTGAGATAACACACCTACTGCTGCTACTGTGGTATACAAGGACACTATTAACTACTGCAGCTCTAGCGTGTGAGATAACACACCTACTGCTGCTACTGTGGTATACAAGGACACTATTAACTACTGCAGCTCTAGCGTGTGAGATAACACACCTACTGCTGCTACTGTGGTATACAAGGACACTATAACTACTGCAGCTCTAGCGTGTGAGATAACACACCTACTGCTGCTACTGTGGTATACAAGGACTAACTACTGCAGCTCTAGCGTGTGAGATAACACACCTACTGCTGCTACTGTGGTATACAAGGACTAACTACTGCAGCTCTAGCGTGTGAGATAACACACCTACTGCCATAGGCGCTGGAAGTATGGGTGCTGAAGGGTGTTCTCTGATCGTCCATGTCACAATTGCTACAATACATTCAATCTGTATGAAATACATTTAATAGGGTACCAAATGTAGTATAAATACAAGGAAATAGTTCTGTATCAATTATACAAAACAACTTAAAATCTCCGTTGCGCTATAGCAAACGATTTGTCATTGCGATTTTCAGCACCCTGACTTTAAAACATTTTCCCGCACCTATGCCTACTGCCGCACTAGCACACAAGAAAATATACCTACTGCTCTCGTACTAGAGACAATACACATATTGCAGCACTGGCACACGAGACAATGCACTTATTGCCGCTCTAGTACAAAAGACAATACAGCCAATGTCACCCAAATTAGGAGAAAATAAATCGGTACTCCTTTAATATGCAAAAAATACAGTTAATGGCAATCAAGCAGACAAGAATGGAGTCAATACACTCTATGTAACACAACACACAGTGCACCTACTGAGTTTTCAACAGGACATCTACCTCCTCTGCCCACCTCGGTCCACAATCGCAACAGCCATCACCCGCACCTCCTTCCTGGTCTGCGATCACAATGCCCACCCCAGGGTAAGGGGGGTGTCTCTGGATCATTAAAACTTGAAATCCCTGCACTAGAAAATGTGGGACTGAGCACAGTGGTAAAAGCGCTGACTTTGAGTCGGTGCAGTTGCACACCGAGTATCAGGGTTCGTGCCCCTGGTCTTGCCAGATCCGAATATGGCCGGTGCCTTGAGGGAGCAGCAATTGGTGGCCGCTCTTGGGGTGGGGGGAGGGACTCAGCGGGGGAGAATCGACGCATACAAGCGCCCCTGAGCGAGATGGAATCGCGGTCAGGAGCTTGAGGAGTCACGCCCTGAAGAGGACGTGGTGCCCTCCTTCCTACGACCGGCTGACGGGGTTGTGTAGTGGCAAATTCTCAAGCGGTTGCTACACAGGGGAATTGAATAACATGGGGTACAATTGGCTACCAAATTGGGACAAAAATGGGAAAAATCTGAAACAAATTTATTAAAAAACAACTTGTGGGCCTCCATACGCAAGACAGGACAGTGAGTACCAGGTGTAAAATCCAGGTTCAGAAAGTAAAAGTCCTCTCCAGAATTTTGTTCAATAACCTGGATTTGCTATTTAGCACAATTCTTCAGCCAGGAGGTAGAACTAATTAGTGAAATCAGCTGGCTGACTGATTTCATGGGTGAAAGAAACACATGGCAGGACTTTTACTTTCTGACCCCTGAATTTTACACCTCTAGCGAGTGGCGCTCAACCTGAAAATCCGCTGGGAGACGATGGAGAACCCATTTCACACTCGCTGAGGTGAGACTGGAGAAGCAGGTGTGATCATGCTTAACCTCACACTTATATTTCCGTACACTGGGCTACGCTACGATAACTTCAATATACTCCTGCAGGCGTTGCCGTGTGAGTTGCCACGGTAGCGAGGGCAGATGGATATCCGCATCGGGATTATCTTGCACGCGTTCCCCACCCAACCACACCCCCCCTCCCCCGCTTTAATGTGCCCCTTCCATCATGTGATAATCTGAATGTGTGTACTGTGTACTAGCATACTGTATACTGCTTACTTCATAGTGACATGCAGTATGCAAAAAAATATCCTCCAGACTATTATCAGCCAAAACCTGGAAATAAATATATCATCCGGGGATATTAAGAACACTCAATTTTCAAGTCTTAGCAAGTGTCAAGTTGGTTAGTGAGCTTACCTGACTTTACCTTTATATATGCATTACAATTCCTGCAGATTACTGGCAATAAAAAAAAAACATCTAACGTTTCAGAAATGTTGAACAGAATTATTTTTTGGTGCGTTTTTTTATGGTCTCCATTTATCCAGCTGGATCTATCCTAAAGAAATGCAGCTTAGGTGCTCAGGAGTTCAACGGCAGTGCCCTACCTGGGAATGAAACCTGCAACCCTTGGGTTCATGATACTACCCTCTCACCCATTAACCAGGATTACTGCTTTAAAAGTGTGTGACTGCAGTGTTAACACCTGTACAGCTAGATAATATATGCAGGAATGTGTATGAAAGATTCATGTGAAAAGCCATAAACGAGTCATAAAATGTGCAAAAAAGAACAGTTCCAGCTGTAAATACACAATTATGGGCCATTTTATGCATGAGTAATTATGTAACACACGATCAACGCAGTTTGACTGAAGCCGGTTTTTCTCTGTAAACAATGTGAAACTATCGGAGCGAAAGAGAAATTGTTTAAGCGCTTTGAATGAATGTTCTGGAGGTAAAGAAGGCGGCACTTTTGTGTTTCACCTCCTTTTCATGCTGCCCAACAGAGAAGACGGCCCATCTGGCGGTAATCAAAGGCGTTTGTTCCGCGCGTCTCTCTCCATTCTGTAAACCAGGGGCGGCGCGTTTCAACGGAACAGAGGATGTGGCGCAGTACGCGGCCGGGCCGGGCGTGATGCCAAAGCGGGGGGAAGTTCAGGTGTTTTGTCTTCGAACTCAACCTTCCCAGCATTCCAGAGTGGGCCGGCTCACTCGCAGCAGCCAGTGCCTTTTATACTAGCCCCCCCCACCCCCCGTTCATTCAGCGAGCGCCCCTCATCCCCCGTTACCCGCAAGCGAGCACACCGACAAACACGCTCAAAACACAAATCGACGAAACTGTCGCGCCTGATTGTTCTGGAGCAAAACAGCCTTCGCCGCCCATCACACAAGTACCCAGTCCAGGAAGACAAGGCACAACAGACGTACACACACACACACACATTCATCCACGCGTGCCCGTGCATACACGCACAAATATTAGATTTTTTTTCTAATTATTGTGGATATTACCTTAAATAAACCCAACCAGAAGCAGAGGATTGGGTAGACTTACGTCATAAGCACCCACACATCTGGAGCTTTAGCAGTCTCTAGCCACTGAAAACAAGAGAGAATGTTCACAAATAAATGAATGAATGAATGAATGATCTTTATTGTCATTGTACAAGTACAACGAAATTGAAAGTGCAAACCCAAGTGCTAGCACACAACAACAAAGACAATATAAAAACAAGAAGTGAGACAAAAATAGACATAAAGAGAATGTGTAGATAAATGTAAAATGTAAACTAGGCATATTGCTATATTTACATCTATGCACTAGGGTTGTAAACAGATTGATTGCACAGATCCCACTTATATTGCACAGAAGAAATTTTTTTTTTTTCCAAAACTTAGCAGCGTTAAGTGCATTTATGGCCCTGGGAAAGAAACTAAACTTAAGTCTGTTTGTACGGGTAGACATAGTCCTGAAGCGCCTGCCTGAGCGCAGCCGTACAAAGTGTTCGTTACCCGGGTGAGATGGATCCTTAAGGATCTTAACTGCCTTCTTAAAGCAGCGAGAGCTGTACAGTTCTTCCAGGGAGGGGAGAGGGCACCCGATGATCTTCTGGGCCGAGTTAACGACCCTCTGGAGCGCACTCCTCTCTGCGGCTGTGCAGCTGAGGAACCACACGCAGATGCAGTAGGTGAGGATGCTCTCCACGGCGCAGCGATAGAAGGACACAAGCAGATCCTGTCTGAGATGGTAATTCCTGAGTAATCTTAGGAAGTAGAGTCTCTGCTGTGCCTTCTTGACGATCGCCGTAGTGTTGGTTCTCCAGGACAGGTCCTCCTCCAGGTGAACGCCCAGGAACCTGAAGACTGAACCTCTCTCCACACAGCCCCCATCAATGTACAGGGGCTGAATGACGGTCTTCTTCCTCCTAAAGTCTATGATCATCTCCTGGGTTTTGAGCTTGTTCAGCTGCAGGTTGTTTACTTTGCACAACACTGACAGCTGCCCCACCTCGTCGCGGTACGCGGTTTCATCACCCCCGGAGATGCAGCCCACCACAGTGATGTCATCAGCAAACTTTATGATGGAGTTACTGGAGTGGGCGGCGGTGAAGTCGTGAGTGTAGAGGGAGTAGAGGGCTCAGCACGCAGCCCTGAGGGGAACCAGTGCTGAGACTGAGGGCCGTGGAGGTGTGGGTACCTATCCTCACCTTCTGTGGGCGGTCAGTCAGGAAGTCCTTGATCCATAGGCAGGTGGAGTGGGATAATCCCAGGTCTAATAGTTTGGTCACCAGTCTGTCAGGGAGGATGGTGTTGAAAGCCGAGCTGAAGTCCACGAAGAGCAGCCGTGCGTAGCTCCCCCCCCTTTCCAGGTGGGACAGGGCAGAGTGGAGAGCTGTGGCGATGGCGTCCTCCGTGGACCTGTTAGCTCTGTAGGCGAACTGGTGAGGGTCCAGTCTGGGCGAGAGGGATGAGACGATGTGGGATCGGACCATCTTCTCAAAGCATTTCATGGGGATGGGGGTGAGTGCCACTGGACGGTAGTCATTTAGGCAGCTGATGGTGTTCTTTTTCGGCACCGGGATGATTGTAGACGTTTTCAGGCAGGATGGGACGTTGGCCTGGGACAGGGACAGGTTGAAGATCTTAGTGAAGACCCCCGCCAGCTGATCAGCGCAGTCTCTCAGCACCCGTCCCGAGACGCCGTCCGGCCCCGCTGCTTTCCTCTGGTTCACGGCCTTCAGCGTGCGTCTCACCTCGTGCTCTGTGAGGATGAGGCTGCTGTGGGCTGGTGGATGTGGTGTGGCTGCTTCCGTTGGCACCACCTCGTAGCGGGCGTAGAAGGAGTTCAGCTCCTCCACCAGCTGAGGGTCGCCCCCGTCGGCCGAGGGGTGGCTGGGTCTGTAGTTTGTCATGTGTTGGACCCCCTGCCACACCTGCCTGGAGTCGTTGCTCTGGAAGCAGTCCTCAATCCTCCCCTTGTAGTCCTTCTTGGCCCTCTTGATCCCCCGCTTCAGGTCAGCTCTGGCAGTGCTGTATAGCTCCCCCTCTCCAGATCTGAAGGCGGTGTCCCTCTCCTTGAGCAGACGCTGCACCTCTCTAGTCATCCATGGCTTCATGTTGGGATAAACCCGAATGCGCTTGTCCACAGTGATGGAGTCTGTGCAGTGCTTGATGTAACCCAGGACTGCTGATGTGAACTGTTCCAGGTCCTCATGTTCGAAGACCTCCCAGTCGGTGGTCTCAAAGCAGTCTTGCAACTGTGGAGTGGCGCCTTCGGGCCAGGTTTTAACTGACTTTTGTGTGGTGAAAGCACTTTTCCTGATGGGGGTGTAGGATGGGATTAGGAGTAGGGACACATGGTCTGACTGGCCTAGATGGGCTAGCGCTTTAGCTCTGTAGCCCAGCTTAATGTTGGAATAGACCTTGTCCAGTGTTTTTTCCCCCCTCGTGGCACATTTAACATGCTGGTAGAGTCTAGGAAGCACTACCTTTAAGTTAGCATGGTTAAAGTCCCCCGCAATGATGTGGACAGCCTCAGGATACGTGCTTTGTTGATTACTAATTGTATCATGCAGCTGACCTAGCGCCACGCTACCATTAGCATCCGGTGGAATGTACACTGCAGTTATCAATACGACATTAAATTCCCTTGGAAGATAACTGGGCCGGCATTTAACTGTCATATATTCCAGGTCCTGGGAACAGTGGTTACTCACAATGTTTGTGTTTGTCCCCCAAGTGTCCTTTGTGTATATTAGGAGGCCCCCTCCGCGCGATTTCCCTGAAGCCTCCTTCGTTCTGTCCTGACGGTGGAGAGTGCGGCCTGCTAGCTCGATAGCTAAGTCCGGGATGGATGAATGGAGCCAGGTTTCTGTGGCGATTAGCACGCAGCTATCCTTCACAGTGTTGTTAGTTGCCATCTGTAGTCTCAGTTCGTCCATCTTGTTTGCGAGTGATCTTGCATTTGTTAGGAAAATACTCGGCAGCGGTGGTTTGTCCGGACGTTTCCTTAGCCTCTCTAGCAGACCGGCTCTGCACCCTCGTTTCTGTTTACGTTCCTTCCTCCGTCTGCGACGCTTGGTTCCGGGTATGGTGAACCACGGAGCGCCGGGGCTTCTGGCTATATCTACCGGTATGTTAATTCCGCGGATAAACTCGGCTGTGACGGTGCTATCTCCGAGTAATCCGACTTTTAGTAAATCGTGTCTACTGTAGCTATTTTCCGCCCAGCATGATGTTAACGGAAAAAGTAAAAAAACATACACAACTAACATTAAAAAGCACCAAACGGGAGAGCTGTGAGCCTCAGCGACTTGTCGCGACGCCAAATAAAGGTCCCCAGAGACATTTAGGGACTGAAAATGTGTATTTCCTGGTTAATCAGAAAAAATAAATCATGTCATTTTAACTTGATATTCAAGCGGCGGGGGCCTCCTTTAGTTTCAAACATGCCGTTTGTCACTGATCCAAAAATATGGAATCGGAAATAAACAAGCATGCTTAAGTGCACACCTGCCAAAAGTCCAGCAACCCTCTACCAAAAAAAAAAAAAAAGTAGTGACACACAGCAGCTATGACATTAGGCTACAGTTAGGGGGACCAGACGTCCCGTATTTCATGTATTTCACGTGTCCCAAACAAATCTTGATTCTTATTGCATTACGTACACGTTCCTCCAGGGAATCTGGTCACCCTAGCGACAGTAGAACCTTTACAGTAGAACGTGCAAGGGACCGTGTGAAAATACTGCACCCGGCACTGAAAATGTTACTTTGCCCCTCGTAAAAATGAAAAACGGTTACACACATTACAGCCACAATGTAGGTTCCTTGTCAGAACAGCGTTTGAAGTAATCGCAACAGAAAGAAAATAACCATAATAAAGTACCGTTAAGATACTGCCATCTGTGATGCATCGTGGAAGCTGAGCTTCGGCAAGAGTCATTAAAACACAAACACCGAAAACAATCATCTTCGCCTCGCTTCGTTACCCTTCCTCTTTTGTGTCTCGGACGACGTCATCAGAATCAGAATCAGAATCAGAGATCAAGAATTATTATTTAAGTATTTAATTTATGGACAACAATTTACAAAATATTAAACAAATAAAAAAATAAAAAAAAAAAAAAATAAACAAAAAAAAAATAAAAAAAAAAAAAAAAAGCAAAAAACAAAAAAAAACAAACAGCAAAAGTAGTAGTGCAAGTAAAATATAATATATGATATAAAAAATAAAAAAAAAAAATAAAAAAAAAAAAAAAAAATTATATAAAAAAATAAAAAAATAAATAAGAAAAAGGGTAAAAAGTAAGGTGTAGTGTGTAAAAGTGTAAGTCTGTGGGTGTGTCTGTGGTCTGTGTGTGTGGGGGGGGGTTGTTGGGCCTTGTTAATAAGCTAAACTGAAGAAGAAAAGATTTTTTTTTTTTTGGGTTTGGGTTGTTTGGACAGACCTCCTGCATGTCGAAGTGTTAGAACAGACTGTGTGTGACCGGTGTGGGGTGGGGGGGGTCGGTCGGCTTGCCTGCCTGCCCGCCGAGTCGGTCATGGCAGTCACAGAGGGAGAGATGGGCACGGATGATACCCTCTCCGCAGCGCAGAGCGGATGATACAGGCTGCTCTGCTGTGGCAGCAGGGCATGCAGCAGCGCAGATGGATGATGATGGATGGAGATGGGATGGTCTGAGATGATGGCAGAGTAGAAGTGGTGGACCATCGTCTTTTTGGCAGTTTGACTTTCTTCAGCTGCCGCAGGAGAAAAACCTCGCTGGGCTTTTTTTCAGTGATGAGCTGATGTCAGCTCTCCCACTTGAGGAGGGAGATGAGATTCCCAGGAAGCAGGAGGACACTCCACTCCCACTGTGGTCTGTCTCTCTCTGGGGGGGGGGGATGGGGGGGTGGGGGGGGTTATGAAGTCCCACACCACTCCACCACACTTTGCTTTGCAGCTTTAGCCAGGTGGTTGTGACTGCACCAGCCCCGCCAGATGATCTCTCTCTCCCCTCCTGTAGGACTCATCCCCCCACCCAGATGAGAGATGAGGGTGGTGTCGTCAGCGAACTTCAGGAGCTTGACAGCTTGACAAACCCCGCTTTCATCTTCGGAAAGCCGCCACAACGCCAAATTGCGTTCTGCTTAAATCTCCAGAAAGGGCCGATTAATTCACACGCAACGTTTCCATTCGGGAGAAATAATGCTGTGCTTGGACTCATCCTAAAAAACATTTGTAAGTAAACTAGAGTTCAGTGGTTGCAAGGTATTGTGGAATAATATATAGGGGAGGTTTTTTTTACAGCAGAACCCTGATATCGATGTCAGAAAAGCTGGCCTGGTCAATTGGATGCACAACTGGCAAGGGAGGTTCTGAGCATGTTTCATCTCTGATATGAAAATGCCATTCAATTCCAACAGGGTTGTGTGTGTGTGTGTATGTGTATAATTCCTCTTAAACTTTTCACAGCTACAAAGGGGTTCCCTCTGTGTTGGCATTCCTCTAATACTTGCCCATGGTCTCTCTCTCTCTCTCTTTCTCTCTCGCTCTCTTTCTCTCTGTAAGTGTGTACGTGCGTATGTAAGTGTGTGTATGAGTGTGTACGTGCATATGTAAGTGTGTGTATGAGTGTGTACATGCGAATGTAAGTGTGTGTAGGGGTACATGTGTACCATTGCTGCGGTGTTTTGATGCTCGGGTTGTTTTTAAGGGACAGGGAGTTCAACAAACAACTGAAACTGTGGGTCGACGCTACTGTGAGCCAAATTACATTTCCCCCCCTCATCTTTTCCTCCTTCCAAAATCCCCCCCTCCCCGGGTTCATTCAGCGGTCAAATAAACAACCCCCAAAACTCCCCCCCCACCCCCACATCACTTGTATCGCAAAACCCATAAAGCAACCATGTATGAGTTACACAGTCACAATACATTAAATCATTTTACAAGCCTGCTCCACGTGCATGTCAGACGTGTTCTGGATAAGATTCTTTATAACGCGGGTATTAAAATTAAAACGCAACAATTCCTGGTCACGGGGATCGCAGATGAACGCTTCCCACTGCTGCTATCCTCAGCCTGAGGGCGTTCACAGAAAACCGTCGACGTTCCTGATTTTCCAAGATATCCATTCATTCCAAGCCACCCCCGCAGGGTATTTCTGAGCCCGGGAATGAGGCCATGTCTCACCCCCCCACACCCACACCATGTCCACACACCCCCTCCTCTCATCGAAAATGCACAAAACAAGCAATTACAATAGCAGGCACAATTATTTTTGCAGATAGGTAATAAATTGAATACATTTATGCTTTATTTTTGACAAGCATTTTTTGCCTTTTAAGTGAAAGCAGACTTTAAACAATTTTAAACAAAGGCAGAATCTTGCTGCTTTCATATAATTGCGTTACAGAGGTACAAATGGCAGGCAAACTGTAGAACTTAGAGGAACTCTGGTTTTAAAACTAAAAAATTCTCCACTTACACCCCCCATCTGCATTTGGACTCTATACCCATATATCCTCCTTCATGTTCTTCTTTAGACAGAAAAACACCCCGCTCAGCCGTATCCGACGCGTCGCATTGCTATGCTGGTGCTGCTGGGATACAGAACTTGACCCTCTCCATCCCGAGGAGCACAATGTCCGACATTAATCTACATCAACAAGCTGCCTAATTGCTTGTTTTGTTTCATCCATTAATTCCCAAAAGCTATTGCCTTTTCACTTTTCACTTTGACAGATGAGTAATGGTGACCTTTTGTGACTCTTTGCAGCGGGAATGATGACGCTCCGTACTCCGGCAGCGAGGAGGGAATCCTCTACATGCGGTAGAGTCGGCGAGCATCCCGGCTTGGACAGAGCTCGGCCTGTATATGCCGCTGTGACATCACAGCAGGTGAGCGACATCCTGCAGAACGGAGACATTAACCGAGGGAAGTGTGGCCAGAGAGCGAAGGCTTACCCTCGTCATCCACACACAACTCTGCTGCATAGTTTCAGCTAAAATATACGCGTTTGAAAGGGAATTAATTCCTTAGGAATGCTGGGAGAGGAGTTGAGAGGACTCCAGCGGATCTGGGAGTTTTAACTGAGACATGCTATTATTGTGCAAGACTTTTTTTTTTAAAAATTTGTGTTATGAATATTGGTGAAAATCATGTGGGAATTTACCAGAGTTTAAAGCAGGGATCTCAAACTAAAATGCTGGAGGGCCGCTGTGTCTGCTGGTTTTTCACGTGTTACTGCAATTAAGTGCTTAATTTAAGTCCTTGCAGACACTGCGCCCCCTCCAGGACTGGAGTTAAACCTGCAGACACAGCGCCCCCTCCAGGACAGGAGTTAAACCTGCAGACACTGCGGCCCTCCAGGACTGGAGTTAAACCTGCAGACACTGCGGCCCTCCAGGACTGGAGTTAAACCTGCATACACAGCGGCCCACGAGGCCTGGAGTTAAACCTGCAGACACTGCGGCCCTCCAGGACTGGAGTTAAACCTGCAGACACAGCGCCCCTCCAGGACTGGAGTTAAACATGCAAACACTGCGGCCCTCCAGGACTGGAGTTTGAGACTCCTGGCCTAAAGAGTTAAGGGAGATAAAATAAAGTATTTGGAGATCTGCGTAGAGACCGTGGTCAGGCCCCACCTGTAAAATATGGACCAGCGAAGACAGGTGCAGAGATACAGTCCCAATGAAGATCGAGTAAAAGACAGTTGGGGAGGTAATTAATGGCGTGGCCAATCCAAGCTGGCAGCCTGTACCCGGCTCGCATCCGAAGGCTGCGTTTCCGCGGCGACGCACGAGCTGGCGCCTGATAACAAAGACAGCAACAGGGTTCTGCGGGGGAGGGGGTGGGTCAGCAAGAGTTCAGTCTGCTTCTGCATCAGACAGGAAGTTGTTTCCCTGAAGAGGAAGTCAGTGTAATTTATTTATATATAAGTGCAGTCCATATGCAAAAATGCTAAACTCAGTGGATTAGGCACCCAGTTTGACGTGTAAATAAAACTGTAGACACGTCGCTCACATGATTCGCTTGTAATTGCCAATCTTCCTGCAGGCGTCAGGTACCAAGGCGATAATTATGAGCTGCCTGAAGGGAATGTACACTGCTAAAAAAAACAGGAAGGTAGTTCACAAAGAGGCTGTAAAAAGATCAATATTAATTGATCACACCATGCTCAGTGACAAGAGTGTAACTGTTAGCGGGTAAAAACGTGGGAGACATTACGATCAAGGGGAACATTATTGCTGTCTGTACAGAAATAAACGTTTTTTGTTGCCTGAACTAGAATATTATCATTCCAGGATCAACAGGTTTTTTTTCCTCTGCCATTTTCCCTTGGATGCTTAAAATTCATGGGCGGACTCAGCGGGCTGACTGTTTTAACGCTGCCCTGTAGCCAGACTGCGGCGAGTTCAATCTCATGCCAAAGTTATGCCAAACACTGCCACAGAAAAAGATCCACTCTGTTTACCTTTTACTTGACTTCAAGAGTTGACTGAATAATTTACTTAAAAGTTGACGTAAGAGTTCCAGGAATGGACTGAAGTGCTAGTGCTCCAGAGCGGCGGTACCCAAGGGATGTTTTTTTAAAATCTTTTAAAAATTTTATTCAAGTCTGGAGTGCCATCATTGCCATTTTTTTGGTACCTTCTTTTGAGATATTTCCCTTGACAAAGCACCCAGCCAAATTTTAGAGGAAGCGCACCTGCTATCAATTGTCTCAGATGTACCAGGGCAGCTTCCTGTCAGAGACGAGTATGAACTCCAACTGCATCTGTAACATAGACTATGGTATGTAATGAACTTCCTGTTACATGCAACGACTTGGTGGCGTGTTAAGCACAGTAACACACCATTGCAGGAGCTTGTCGACAGTGTGTTTCTGTTCAGAAACGTGGCATTCAATGGCCAGTCCACTCAAAGTGGATCCCAAACTGTGGGTTGGTGTCGATTGTTGGATGAAATCGATGGAAAAAACCGGCTTGGATAAAATGAAACACTGCGCAAGCTACATGCACAGAACTCGTCACGGGAAATACTGCTGTTGTTTTTCACATGCATCAAAAAAGAACAAGTGCATTTGATATTTGAACATATGTTTGGGCCACATTTTATGAGGAGTTGGGTCACATAAAATGTATCCACTCAAAATTAAGATCGTTGGAAAAGTTTGCTAACCACTGACCTAAAAGGAACGTAATTAAAAAAATAGCATTTTCACAAACTAGAGCAAGTTGCCAAGCGCACCTGATGTGCAATGTTGCCACGACGACAAACTTTAAAACAGAGGGCATGCTGGGAAATGCTGCCGTCGGAGTCCACCAAAAGCCAAAGCGATCACCCCCCCCGAAGCCACGTACTGCTTCGACCCTTCGTGCTGCAGCTGCGTCGGCTCCATCAACGTTGTGTTTTTGTCCCACGTATCAAATAAACACAAACACGCCCTCTCGCATACGTGCAGTAGCTTTAGCAGCATAGCAGCAAATAAAGGAGGAATGTACAACCGCCATTAATTAAATTCCACAACTCTGGTGACACGCCCCCCCTGCATGCAAGGACCTATCAGCAGCGAGAGGAGGCTGCATTATGCAAAACAGGTGGAGCTGGAGAACAGCTACATGAGGAGATTATTACATTACATTACAGGCATTTAGCAGACACTCTTATCCAGAGCGACTTACACAGCATTTTGCCTTTATACATAGCATCCATTGATACAGCTGGATATATGCTGAAGTACCTTGCTCAAGGGTACAACGGCAGTGTCCGATCTGGGAATTGAACCTGCAACCTTTCAGTTACAAACCCAGTTCCTTAACCACTATACTACACTGCCGCCCTGTGGGGGCCATTACACTGAAAACAAGACAAACGCAACACTGGGTGAATGCTAATCTGCTACAAAGCACGCCAATGAATTGCACTTCAGAAGATCACTCTTGAACTCCCTCATTAATTTGCACCACGTATAAATCACATTAAGGGCATATCCTTTTAGAATTAAGCAACACTTCCTTAACGGACTTCAGATCTCCATTAAAAAAGCTTGATCGGTATATGTCAATGTTTTTATGATGGCTGTATAAAAACATTTATACCATTGCGGCGCCAAGTTGGCTGTTATTAATAGTCTATGTTTATTGACGTGTGAAAAGAAAAAATTGGCCAGACTCTGCCAAACAGGATTAGAAGTCCTTCAGGCAGAGACAAGAAAAAGAAAAAAAAATGTTTTTTTATTTTTTATTAAACCAACTGCTTTGAAA
Organism: Ilyophis sp. 1 JC-2022; assembly: GCA_022702515.1. Taxonomy (NCBI): domain Eukaryota; kingdom Metazoa; phylum Chordata; class Actinopteri; order Anguilliformes; family Synaphobranchidae; genus Ilyophis; species Ilyophis sp. 1 JC-2022. Next base: position 81,783,354 of record CM040405.1, read on the forward strand.
CCCATTAGCTTGAATCACAAATGTGTTTTTGTTAAAATGTAACTTTAAATAAACATGATCTGTTCATTATTAATTCAGAATCAATTACAATCTCTGTTCAAAGCCCTGTTCCCAAACTCAATGGGTAAGTTTGTGTTGTAATTTACATTAATTTAATGAAAGACAAAGATGATTAATTCAAAGCCCGTTCAAGCATTTGTCTATTCATTTATTTAGTGTGTGTGTGTGTGTGTGTGTATCATAAAGATAAAAAACCAATCATAATCATATAACCATAATTAGGCCCCACAGCACATTATAGGCTCTGCAGCCAATGGTCAGATGGGGAAAGTAACAGAAGAGACAATATTGTCTTGGTAAGCACTTATCATCATCGGCACTGGGAGGAAGAGCAGCCTATAGTGCACTGGAGTAGGGGAGCAGCCAGGAATTCTGGGATTTCTGCCCTCGTCCCCCCCCCCCCCCCACCCGGAAGAATAATGCACAGGGCCCCTTAGTGGGGACGAAGCACATTGCAAATAATTTGTAATTGTAGAACATGAGTCCTCAAAAGTTGGTTAGCCTATATAAGCGGCGTATCAAACTTCAAACCAAAAGCAGTCAGAAAAGGCGCCAGCCGTAAGCGTAGCTCTGCCTCGTGTATTATTCAGCAGTGCTGTCCCTTTAAGTGCCCGTTCATTATTTATGGCGGTACGGCGGTATAGGACTCGCATAGGCCTACTCTGAAAATATACTGGCACCCGTGTGCCGGTCAACGTGCAGTAGCCATTAGCCTATTAGCCATTAGCCTAAGAAAGCTCTTAATCCAATAATAGGGGAACAGTTTAGACTAAAAATAATCTTCTGTCAGCAGCAAAGCTTAAAAATAGAACAGTCAAACAAAAAGGCGAAATGCTCGGCTGTCATTCAGCGCGGTGATTCATCGTTGCAGTGACGGGGTGCTCAAAGCGCCGTGCGTTAGTGCACCGAGGTACCAGAGTCTTTAGAGAATGATGTGAGGTTGTAGGCTGGTGAGATTATACACTATATGGCCAAAAGTATCTGGACACCCCTTGGTCTGGGGCTGTTTTTCATAGTTCTAGTGAAGACAAATCTTACAAAAATGCGACAGCATACAGTGACATATCTGAAAGCACAGACTAATCTGTGCTTTCAACTTTGGGAAAGGCTGTTTCCTGTTTCAGAATGACAATGCCCCCGTGCACAGCGAGGTCATTACAGAAATGGTTTGTCGATCTGTGTGGAAGAATTTGACTGGCCTGCACAGAGCCCTGACCTCAACCCCACTGAACACCTTTGGGATCAGTTGGACAGCCGACTGTGAGCCAGGCCTAATAGCCCCACATCACTGCCTGACCTCACAAATGCTATTCTGGCTGAATGGAAGCAAATACAAGCAGCAATGTTCCAACGTGTAGCGGAGAGCCTTCCCAGGAGAGTGGAGGCTGTTATAGCAGCAACGAAGGGACCAACTCCATATTAATGCCCGTGATTTTGGAATGAGATGTTGGACAAACAGGTATCCATATACTTTTGGCCACGTCAGGGAACATATATAAGATGCCTGAAATATGTAACTTTTTATTTAATGTGTTCCCAACATTGACCATGCACAAGCAAATGCATACAAACACGAGGAAACAAAGGAGTCTCCCGTTTATTAAATAAGCCTATATAGCATGAAAGAGAAAAATACGGCCCACAAAAGCTATAGCTAATTATAGCCGTAATAAACTCTTATAGAGAACACGGACCAAAATCTACACGAGATTATATAGCTGGGTAGCGCACAAAAATGCAACAAATGTCACTACAACATATGCGCAATCCAGCAGAATACCTTACCAAAAAGCCTATTAAACAAAATAGGACAAGACGAGTAGCAGGAAAATAGCTCACACCAAAACAGCACCAGAAAAAGCCAATTGAATTCTACAATTTCTCATGAACCGCCAATTCAAAGGCACACAGTACCAAAAACGTGAGAGACAGCTCCAACCTCAGCCAGAAGCAAAAATCGCAATTGCAAAACAAAGCGAATACAATTAAATATCCCTACAGGGATCAACCGCTACTTTTGAACAGGTAAGGAATTCAATTTAAATAGTCCGTATTCCAATAGTACTGAGTAAAACGAGGCAAGATCTAAAACCAGGACAAAACGATCGCCTCTAAAACGCGCAACTTACCGATTGCCACGTCAAACATGGAAACGCGCACCCAGCGCCACGTCACCACAAAAGTTGTATACCAACTTAAGCACTGAAAACTAAACACAGTGCATATAAAATAACCATGTATACTTACAAGTCGTTATAGAACAGGATATGTACCTTTAAACGACGTCTTCCCCGAGAAAAGAGAAAAACGCGCCCCAAGGCCAATCCTAGAAAACGGCGTCTCAGCTGTGACAGCACGCAGCTCCACAGCAAACGACTAAAATGGCTATTCAAAATGGCTCGAAAAAACGTCCAAATCTCGGACGAAAGCCCCCAATTTATGTTACGGTCAGGGCCCTGACCCAACCGGAACATAAATGGAGACACAAAAATGGTTGCATAAATAAATATTTATTAAATAAATAATAGACAAACCTATGGATGCGTGCCTGCATGAGATGTGTATGGTAAGTGTATGGATGCGTGTAACGTGGATATAAGAATTGACCGACAAACACCATGTAATAGAGAGACGACAGTGAAGCAACCTCTCGTGAAAAAGAGACGCCGGTAAAGCAACCCCCTTATCCGGTCTCAACCTCCTTTTAAATAATACTGGTGATTGCCGTGGGAGCCAATTAAGCCCCGGGAGGCGGACCTAAAAAGGGGAAGGAGAAAATATAATGGAAAAGAAAACAGGGGTGACAAATAACAATCAGCGACCGTAACAGTAGTGTAAGAAAATGTGTCCATATGAATAAAGACATTAAGGTGCAAGGTGTAGCTTCTCAAGCAACTGACAACTCCATTTCATAAATAGGCCCATTCGTGAATAAGAACTCTGTAGAACGGCACTAGTAGTGTATAAAATAATTTGGCCGACACATTTGAGGTATTACGAATACATAGTACTGTAATGGATAAGATCGCTTAGTCTATGAGCAAAAATCCCTCGTTTGTGAAAGAAGCGAGAATGCAGAATATATCACTTCCACGGCATAATTATGTAATTCTCGCGGGCAGAAGGAGCACGGAGTTGGCGTTCTGGCTACTGCTCATTACATTACATTACAGGTATTTAGCAGATGCTCTTATCCAGAGCGACTTACACAACTTTTTATAATTTTTTACACAGTATCCGTTTATACAGCTGGATATACACTGAAGCGATTCAGGTTAAGTACCTTGCTCAAGGGTACAACGGCAGTGTCCTACCTGGGAATCAAACCCAGTTCCTTAACCATAATACTACTTGGGGGTGCACTGAGACCGGCAATATACTTCACTTCCCACCTCCTTTCCTCCACTCCTCTCCTCCACTCGCCTCCTACCCGGAAATATGCTAAACTGCCTGTACGTTTCAAGTTTCGCATTGAGACATTAATTAATATTTAACAATTAATGTGTTATTAATGTGAAATCAATAACATTATTAGGACACAAAAATGGGTTTCTGTTGCACGGAGGAGACGAGGAGGCAGTGGAGGAAAGGAGGGTGCATTGGGACGCACCCCGGGAGGCTGGTGTGAAGGTGCCGCCTTCGATGCCTCATTTCAGCATGATGTTCTAAAGCTTCTGGAAAGCTCCGTAGCCGACAGCCGGAAAGTCTTTAAAAAAGGCGTCGGGATAAATTTTGCATTAATTCCAATACAAATTTTACTGTCTAGAATAAGTACTGTGCGATCACAGCTGCCAAGGCAAGCGAGTCTGGAGTAAATCTATGAAACTATGAAAAGCAGTGAAGCTACTGTATGTGATGCTGGCAGTGCTTTGCTATGGAGGCTGTCAAAATGGATGCTTGAGCGCCACACACATCATCACAACGAGACCAGTTATCTCTCCAAAGGGACAGATTTGGAAAGCTGCGTTGCTTCAAAGGAAGAGAATGTTTTATAAAAATTCAAAATAGAAAAGTAAAATCCCAGGCGCAGCAATAAAGAAGAAAAAAAGCACAAACGCACCCGTGTGAAAAATGAGAACCTCAGGGTGTATTTCTGGAGCAATGTTCGCAAACATTCAAAGGCACTCCATTTGTTAAAGAGGAAAAAGCCTATTTAATATTGCACTTTCTTACGGGGAAAGATTAAAAGCATGCGTGCCGAGACTCTTACGGATGTATATTGAGGCTGTGTGGAGGCAACAACAGGCCCCAGTTTTAATCTCTAAAGCCTATGACATCATCATTGTGCACACATCCAAAGCCGCTCACTCTCCATCTCAACACCCGTGCCTTTAATTCATGAAATAATTAGGCCAGAGAGAGAGAGAGAGAGAGAGAGCGCACACACACACACACACACACACACACACACACACACACAGGGATGGATCTCAACATCCCAGGCAGGCAGGGGATGAAAGGGGAGAGGAAGAAACCCTGATGTAGAGAACACACACGTGCACACACACCTACACACGCACACACATACCTACACACATACCTACACGCACTCACTCTCTCTCCGTCTCACACACACATACCTACACGCACACACTCTCTCTTTCACACACACATACACACACACACACTCACTCACTCTCTCTCTCTCTGTCTCACACACATACACACACACACTCTCACACACACATTCTCTCTCTTTCACACACACACCTGCAAGGAGGCACACACACTCTCACACACACATTCTCTCTCTTTCACACACACACCTGCAAGGAGGCACACACACACACAGCGCTGTAATCTTCTGGCTGCACCCCCTCCCTGGAAAGCACCAGTCATTCCTCCTGGCCTTGTGAACGGTGTGGTTTTACAGCCAGCTAAAACCACAAAAACCCCTTTTCCAGCTCAACACTGTAAAGCATTATTACTGTGGGACACAGTGCCATGAAAGGACTTTAATGATCACAGCGAGTCCAACGCATCATCGCCTTTTAAAGTAAAAAAGAAAAAAAGATCAAGGCTGTGGTTAATGCGCGGGTCTTTGGTCAACCAAGCTTGGATCCTCGTATTGAAAAACCTGAGACCCTCAGCATTCTGCGTCAGGGGAGCCTTTCGAAGGTACGCGTCGACGACGAGATCAAACTCAGCTGCAAGTTACGAAGCGGGATAACCTGTCGGAACACCGAATCCTTATCTTGGAAGAATGCCATATATTAAAACTAGAAGAGTCCAACAAAAAGGCGAAATGCTCGGCTGTCATTCAGCGTGGTGATTCATCGTTGCAGCGACGGGGCGCTCAAAGCGCCGTGTGTTAGTGCACCGGGGTACCAGAGCGTCATGCTTTTCCCACTGATGGGGAGCCTAAATTTGCTTTAATGTCTTTGGAGAATGGTGTGAGGTTGTAGGCTGGTGAGATTATACACTACATGGCCAAAGGTATCCGGACACCCCTTGGTCTGGGGCTGTTTTTCATAGTTTGGGCTAGGCCTCATAGTTCTAGTAAAGTTACAGGGAAAAAAGGGTGGAGGGGCTTGTTTGGCAACACGCACAATGCCGAGCCTTGGAGAGGGAGAGAGTGTAACACTTTAGCACACTGTGTGCTGGAGCCAGGAGAGAGTGTAACACTTTAGCACACTGTGTGCTGGAGCCAGGCAGATTTTATTGCCATATTTTTCATCAGCTGTCAAAACAGGATGAATATTAAGTCTTCAACGAAGCTCGCTGTCAGAAGCTTCACGACTGTGCGATGTTACAGATGAGCTGTAGGTCCTGGCGCTATTTGGTAACAAAAACTCTGGACTGCACCTGTAAATAATTAATTTTAAACACTGTGGGTTGGGTTGGGTTGGGTTGGGTTGGGGGGAGAGGGTGAAATTGTTCAACTGTAAAATAAAAAATAAAAGTTTAAAAAGCACAGTTAGCAGTAAAATACTAGACCTGATGGACACCAGGACACTGAAGCCATGGACATTCCCATTACACTTTCGCTAACTGCTAATGGTTGGCTATGACCCGTTTGCTAACTGCTAATGGTTGGCTATGACCCGTTTGCTAACTGCTAATGGTTGGCTATGACCCTTTCGCTAACTGCTAATTGTTGGCTATGACCCTTTTGCTAATTGCTAATGGTTGGCTATGACCCTTTTGCTAACTGCTAATGGTTGGCTATGACCCCTTTGTCATACTTCCAGGCTAAAGAAACACATTACCTCACGTCATTTACGTTTTTTTTTATTTTAGGTTGAGATCTGTGCAGCAGCCCTGATCTATTAGTGCTGAGTAACATTACACCGCTCCATTTGCGGCCCAAATTCGATTACGCTGCACTGAAACCTGCAAATCGCCTGATGGTGTGATATTTGCGGGGGGCCGGAATCCAATTTGCATTGATTTTTTTTTCTTTCTGGCAAAAATAACATTGAGAACTGAGCTGCCTTCATCACCGGGGTTCTGAGGCTCGTGTTCTCCGAGTGTGAGGTCCGATCGGTTTCCCAGTGGTAAATAATTTGGAGGACATAGCAGATGTCCCATCCTGGAAAAAAAAACGTGCCTCTCTGGGCAGGAATGGAGGGGGGAGGTTATGGGTTTCGGATCTGCGTGTCACAGAACTGAGTGTGAGTGGCACACACTTCAAAAAATGTCTGTTTTAACAAGTGTTTTTGCCTTGTAATGAGACTTAAAAATCAAATATTAGCTGTTTTAAGTTACATTTTGCATGACAAGTGAATTGACTGCTAATGACAAGTGAACCTCATTGCCAATATTATTGTCTTATTCAGCAAAGACGTAATAGAAATAAGATTAAGTCTAAATATAAGACTAAAATGCTTGATTGGTTTTTGTACTGCAGGGTTCCTGTCTTTGCTCACAAAGTAACTAAACAAAACTCAGTACAGTCAGGGGTTCGATCCCCTGCCACGGCACCTGCTGAGCTGTGATCCCACATAGATAGAGATAGAGATCTCTTACCCTCTGTACTTTCCCCTCTGTCTGATTAAACAGAAACAAATGACGGTTAAAATATCCGACCTCTCTTCTCAAAGTACAGTCCTGCCAGTACAAAGGATGACAATTATGGTAAATTGTTTATTATCATTAAATTAAGTCATCGTTTAGTTTGAACAACAACCGAATGGGAATAATAAGCATTTTAATTTTCTCTTGAACAGAATGACAGTCAATGACAGCATTGTTAAAGATCGCCTCTATTTGCTGGTCTCTGTGGATAACAAATACAAGCAGGCTGCCTGGAGCTGCAGGGTTCACCACACCCACCAATCAACAAAGGGCCATTTTGTGTTGTGGTCACATGACAGGAAATAGACCTGGCAAATCAAATGACGGTTAACAACTGAACCATCAAAACAACCACAGAGTGCCTATCATCTGAAGTATGTCATGAGGGCGTTTAAGTTGGCAGCTTAAGGCTTGTGACAAGTGTATTCATACTTGTTTCCCTGTTAAACTGAAAATACAATTTTTATTATTTTAATTTTTTTAAGTTTAAAAAAAATTCTCATTTTCAGTGTAACGGTGATTTAATCCTGGCCTGCGAGTGTCTAGTCTCCTCGGAGTGGAATATGTTGTAAATGACTGACTCACTGGTGTTGGAAAGGTAATTGGAATCTCAATGACTCTGGTTTCTTTCAAGAGGGGCCTTACAAGCCTATTAAATTTCACCTCTGAAGAAGGCTCGCAATCTGTTCATCTTTTTTCCTTAGACAAGAAAGTGCGACTGAAACAGGCTGTCATTTTGTTATATTAAAACACTTTTATTTATTTTTTAAAAACCCACACAAGATCAATTGTGCATTTCAGAACACATAATGAAGTTGTGACTCCCCAGCTCTGTCAACACACCTACATAGCTTAGTCTTAGATGTAGGCTAGACTTAAACCAGGCTTTTTAAACCCGGGCTTGGTTCACTTAACACAAAGACAAGACGGCAGATATCTGAGCAAGGAGAAACCTTCACGCCAAAAGAAACACTTTAGATTGATTTTGTGTTTACAGACGTGGGTGGGAGCTTTCCCAGAAGTCCACATAAACACCCCCGCCCCTCCTCCCCTGGTCCTGCCTAAGGATTTGCCAAAGGGAAATGAAAATTAATCTCAACTCTTTGTGTGCTGGAAAAATGTAAAACCCTCCTACAGTCTCAGATAAATTTTGACAAAACCAGTAAATAAGCAAATCATAAAACCATCAATAATAAGAATTTTTGTTCTGAAAATAAGTGGTAAGTTCTTTTTTTTTTTTAAAGCTCCTAGTAATCCGTTTTTTTAATGGTGTCTAAAGGGTTAAAGTACTTCAACTAATTGTTTGAAAATCAGAAAGGGAAAGAGAACAAACCTTATATTGTAAAATGTTTAGGCTTACTCTAATAGAACTGTTGTAGTGTGCTGGGGGTACAAACTAAAAGCACAAAAAAACAACAAAAAATGTAAACTGCCTATAAACGCGACAAAACGCAGCAAGTAAAAGTACAAAGTAAAAGTAATTTTTGATAACTTTTTTGGATTTTGCAGTTTGAGCTCCCTTTTCCAACTCTTTCTGGTATGAAATATTTGACCCCGGTCTGATGACTGGTAATGTACGTTTTCCAGTAGTCGCCTCACCTCGCACACTAAGGGCCTACTGCCCAAATGTGTCTAAAGCTTCTGTCAACAGTGCAAAGAGTCCGAGCTGAGCATGGCCACACCCACAGCCCAACCGGAAAACCGGCGGGAGTTTGGAGAGTGGGTTGGGTTGGTGGGAGGGGGGGTGACAGTGTTGAAAGGTAGAGTGTTAAAAAAAGCATCCACCATCTAAACATCATTTGGTGCCAATTAAAAATAAAAAATAAAAAATAAAAAACAGTGACCGACAGAATGAACTGGACCAAAGTGGGATGCAAACAAAACATATGTAATGTTTTTGAAGCTTTTTTTGGAGACCAGCTCAGCGTCTGATCGCAGTGCCGTTGAAAGGTTAAAGGTTAAGTTACAGATCTGGGGTGGAGAGCCCTCTTCGTCCATTCAGTGTTGAGGGTGACAGGTTTAGCTGTCCAAACTCCCGTGCACATGCTACGGCTTTCTTCCTCGCTGTGGCATGCTAAATCACCTCAGATCCTTTTCTTTTTTTAAGTTATATTTTTAGGGTTTTTTCAGCTTTATTGGACAGCACAGTGTAGAGAGACAGGAAGACTGGGGAGAGAGGGAGAGGGAGAGACGTGACAAAGGTCGCGTGGCCGGATTCAAACCGCCAACGTCTGTGGACAGCGCTGTTGCAGGCTACGCCACCGAGACACCCCCCAACCTCCGCTTCTGTGTCCTGTCCAAGTGATTCGGCTGCTCGGCGAATCTCTGCCAAATCACAGCCGTTTCAAAGTTACCAGAGCAGGGAGGAACAGGGTCTCGGAACTTAGAGACATGGAAGTACTTTAGAAAACGAAAAAGAAAACAGGAAAACAACAAAAGGGCGCTCATTCATAAACACAGTTTCAGCTGCACTTTGATCTGCCTGGATACCGCAAATGTAATCTGAAAGCCAAACTTATCCTAAAAACCATCTTTCGGGGGGGGATCTGAATTATGAAACCTTTAATAAGTCTGTTCCAATGGATATTCCTCTTGTATGTGTATGTTAATTAATTATTTATTAATAAATAATGTCTGAAAATGGAACCACTTTAGTCAAAGTTAGCATGGCACAAGGAACCATTAAAACAATCTTGGTCTTTTGGTCACTCGGATGAAAACCTCTTGCTAGTCAGGGTCTTGCATCATTGACCGTGAAGCTGGGGTCTTGCATCATTGACCGTGAAGCTGGGGTCTTCCAGAAGGACGTTTTCAATGCTCAAATGTGTGTGTGAGCACAGTGCAGGAGACGCGTCAAATTTTAATTTCTGACTGGAGTTCCCTGTTGGCTTTTTTTCTTTCAGCTAGCTAATGAGCCTAGCTGGCGATGATGCCGCCTGGCTATACAGCCAGAAAACATGCTACATTTAGGCTTAGGGACCTTGTTATCCTAAGAACTACGTAATTATGCATTGTATAATTTCCAATAGCTAAAGCAGCACATGCACATCTGGGTTCACTGATGTAGTTATTTAACACACATTGAAATGATAGAACTAATATAATATGCTAAAAGAACACATCAGTTAAACATATGAAAATTTGCCAAACCGTATTAAATCACATCAATTCTATGACTGTAATTGCACAGAAATTCTAAAGCGCCGACCCAGAAAGGAACCTTCTACAGACATAAAAATGATCCGCCAGAGTCTTTATAAATGCTGGCATAATTTTTCTTCTACCACAAGAACATATTAATAATAAGGATTTTAGGGATTTTTTTTATAGTGCATGACAACCTAATAACAGTGTATAGACATGAGTATCCCTGCCAGCTCACTCTGTGTTGGGCTTGTGAATAGAATCTTTTTCTAGTTTATTGTTGGCCACCTCCCGATTAAGGCTGTAATGCTGTTTGGAGCATAAAACCAAAGAATGGATGCACTTGGAAAAAGTACAGAAAAAGGGCAAAAAAAAGTTATGTTTCTAATGGTGTGTTCAAACCTGTGACGTTCCGTGTATTCATACCGTGACGGAGTATGTCCTTGAGCCTTTTTCCTAATCAACAAAAGTGTTATTGCCTATTTAAAATGGAAACATGTCAGCAGTTTATTGTTATCTGTAAATGTCTCAAGCAAGGCCTCTGGCTGCACCTCCTGGTGTGAATGAACGTGTTTATTACGTAGGTGGAGACAGGCTATTCTCATCATAATATACATTAACTGAACGTGTTTATTACGTAGGTGGAGACAGGCTATTCTCATCATAATATACATTTACTGAATGCTTGTCATTTCACATTCATGTTCTGGGGGTCACACAACTAAAGACCAGCATTCTACGGTTTGGCTGTCAGTAGTCAGTACTGTTTATAATGTGTGTAAAAGATCACAGATCAACACTGGATAATAATGAAATTTATCCACATTAACTACCAATCAATAAATCATAGGGCTGCAGCTATCAATTATTTTGTTTTCAACTGTCCTATCATTTTTATTTTTGAATAATCCAAATAATCTATAAAAACATTCAGCCTTTTTAAACCACACTTTGACACAATGGAGGATCTGACCAAGACTCTGACAACCATTCCAGTCTCACAAACTACTTAGATTGGCTTTCGTTATGAAGTAAATTCTATTAGACGCCCATCCACCACCAAAACATTCAAGAACAAACTAGAATGGCACTCAGAGAGATGCTACACCCGCGCGTGTGCTAATCTCCACCCTGAACGTAATATGCATGGGGCTAAAACTTTGATCTTGCGCTGTGAAGTCGGGCATTGACCGATTGGAAAAAAGATTCAAGGTTCAGGTCAGTACACAACTGTCAACATTTCCAAAAAGTTTAATCACAATTGGACTAGAAATGTTAGAGTTATGGATGATAGGGACACAAACACAGACAGACACACACACAGACAGGAGCGAAAACAATACCCCCTGCTTGCGCTACACACGCGTGGGTGTAATAATTATGATCAGAGAAGGGAAGCCATTAATCTACAACAGCCGTGCTACTCCAATTCCCCCAAAGCCATTTTCAGGTGGGTTCGTTCACTGACAGACACTTTATGGAAATTATTCTGATTTTAAATGATTACTGTGATTAATCCCACTGTCAAAATGCAAATGTATCATTTTCGGTCATCTAATTAATCGATAATATAGATAAACTGATACTAATAAATAATTTTGTCAATGCGCAGAAAACAGAAATCGATCAGGCAAGTTCGCAAGTTCAGGCGAAAGTTCACCTGTTTAGCTGCTTGCTGGTGATGTGTCTCTCTCTCACTCACGTCCACGCAAGCTCACCTTGTGAACTGCCGTGTGATGAGAAGCGTCAGCTTCAATGGCAGAGATTACAGCAACAAACACGGATGAATAAAACAGAGCATTTCAAATTTGGTATATAAAAAGGGTATATACGTAACTGACTAACAATCAGGGCATGAAATCAACTTTTTCACCCACTGGCCAGAGTGGCTTGTGGATTCTCAATATCACCAGGCATTTTCAACATTTTACCAGCCACATTACCTTTGACAATATAACACAACCTGGTTGGTTACCGGCCAAAATGGCTGCTTGAGTAAAAATCTTACCAGCCATAGTCAGTCTTAGCAGCATTTGGCTGGTTGCTGGTGTTAATTTCACACCCTGCAAATAATTCTGTGGGTTTGTAACAGGTTTTTAAAAAAAGCATTGAAACGTATTTTCCTCTTCAATGCCTCCATACCCAGTGCTACTGTGAGACTTTTAATTGGACATGCGCAGTCCAAATCAATAACAGGCCTGTTAAACTATAAGCACAGCCTGAATTCATGTGAAGCAAACAACCCCCAATAAATTCTAATCTATTGTAGCTAAGCAAATGAACCAGGACATCACTCCACTTATTAGGCTACTATAGTACTCTATAGTACTCTGCAAAGAAACAGGCCGTTTGCCCATAATTCAGCCGCAGTTTGGAAGATAGTTTTAGCCTTACAATTCCCACCAGATCTGGTCAGTGGTGAGCTGAAAGTCTTTACCATTCAGATTTCAGCATTCTGCCGTTATCTTTGGGAAACATGCGCTTTCAATAATAAATAAGTTGTGCTAAGAAATTTGAACAGGACTTCAAAAAAACAAAACAAACAACCAAAAAAAAACTAAAACAAAACCCTGCACTGATAGATTAGCGGCATCGCAAGCTCAGACAACCATGAATTATTTAGCAGCATTTGTTGAAAACAAAAAATCAACACCTTTTTGAATACCTAATAGAGAAACAGACCTGACTGCAGAATTATCTGAGCAGTGTGCTTTGATGTTGGTCATCATTTGCTGAATTTAAAATTACAACAGTGTCAGTACTTGGAAACCTTGCGGTGAATACAACAGATGTCTCAAACATGATCATGAACAGCATATTATTCTGGCTTTGTAATTCAAATGTTGTGGGTTCGATTCCCAGCTGGCTAAAGACAGTTGAAGCTTGAACCGGCAACACGTCTGCGTTTGTGTTGAGTGCCTTGACTGACAGACGGAAAACCCAATTGGGGAACCTAACTGTATCAACGAAGGGTTCAACTTTTTTTTGTATTTGTTTACTGTTATTTAATGTGCTCAGATCTTTTTTTCAATTTTTTTTGAAATCATACTGAAGCTCAATCAAATCAAGCCAGTGGTTTAGGATACCTTGTGTACTGGAATAAATTAAATTGAGAAAAAAATAAAATAAACCTGAGAGAGACTATTCACTCTATTGCCCGTTAAATAATACCTGCAGAAAGTAGCTCAGAGTAGGAGGATCTCCACCTGACAATCTCACCTGCATGTCAAACTCATTTGCTTCATAGAGGTCAGGGCAACAACAAAAACCCATCAGCCAACTTGTTTTATTTTTTCAATAAATAACATTTCTCCAAATAGCCTTCTGTGACAGAGTGCGACACACAGCTCACAATAAAATGCCACTTTTGCACGAACGCGCTCCCTGGCAGACGCGGACTCTGGGACCCGGTCCACGGGGTGACCACAGGTGTTTGCCGCCCGTCCTCCATCACGCACACCTAAGCCCCCACAATCCACCACGGCACTACGGCCCCAGCGTCCCCATGGCAACCACAGCGTCTCTATCCATCACCATTTGGGGCCAATTACTGGAAATTGTAGGTGGAAGTGTAGCATAATGAGTAAGGAACTGGGCTTGTAACCTAAAGGTTGCCGGTTTGATTCCCAGTTTGATTCCCAGGTAGAACACTGCTCATTGTACCCTTGAGCTAAAGGTGCTTAACCTGAATTACCTTGAGCTAAAGGTTGAATAACCTGAATTGCTTCAGTATATATATCCAGCTGTATAAATGGATACTC